>JAHHUM010001540.1:202835-319293 GCA_036173005.1 Crenichthys baileyi
GCTCCAGGAGTATGGAATCGGGGGCCTTTATTAGGGGCCATCCGGTCCCTGTACGAGCGGGGGCAGGAGTTTGGCCACATTGCCGGCACTAAGTCGGACCTTTTTTCCCGGTGCATGTTGGACTCCGGGCAGGGCTACCCTTTGTCACCGGTCCTGTTCATAACTTTTATGGACAGGATTTCTAGACACAGCCAAGGGCCGGAGGGTTGGTTTGGGGCCCCGGGATTTCTTTTTCTTTTGCAGATGACGTTGTCCTGCTGGCCCCCTCTAGCCAAGACCTACAGCATGCAGGGGGGCGGTTCTCAGTGGGTGTGAAGCGGCTGGGATGAGATCAGCTCCTCCAAGTCAGAGGCCATGGTACTCGACGGGAAAAGGTGGCTTGCCCCTCTTCAGGTTGGGGAGGGAGTTCCTGCCTCAAGGGAGGAGTTCAAGTATCTCGGGGTCTTGACGGGGGGGCCTGCCGCAGTAATGGGGGCACTGTGCCGGCCCCTTTTGGGTGAAGAGAGAGCTGAGCCGAAAAGCGAAGCTCTCGATTTACCAGTCGGTCTACGTTCCTACCCTCACCTATGGCCATGATTTTGGGTCATGACCGAAAGAACGAGATCCTGGATAGAAGCGGCTGAAATGAGCTTCCTCCGTAGGGTGGCCGGGACTCCCTTAGAGATAGGGTGAGGAGCTCAGCCATCCGGGGGGGGGTGAGGAGTAGAGCCTTGCTCCTCAACCGGGGAAACATTTGGTGGGCATCTATTTGGGTGCCTCCTGGACGCCTTCCTCGGGAGGTGTTCCAGGCACGTCCCACCGGGAGGAGGCCCCAGGGGACGGCCCAGGACAGGCTGGAGGGACTACGTCTCTCGGCTGGCCTGGGAACGCCTTGCCCCCCCCCCCAAAGGGAGCTGGGGGAGGTGTCTGGGGAGGGGGGACGTCTGGGTGTCTCTGCTTAGTCTGCTGCCCCCCCGGCCCAGTCCCGGATAAGCGGAAGACGACGAGTACGAGTACGAATACGACAAACGTTTTTGTGGAACCCTTATGCGGGGCCCAGCCTCAGTTTACGTAAATTGAGTTTGAGACCCCTGTTGTAATGTAAAAAGAAATGGGGCAGTACTGAGACCGTCTTTGTAACTGCGTCACCACCTCAGCTTCTCTCCTATTGGCTGAGGTCAAGCCTTTAAGAAGTAGGTGTTGAGTCTGTATATGGCTGCCTGGTTCTGAAAAGGAGCTAGCAGAAACGGCTAACTTCTGTCATGTTGCTAAAGAAGTCAGGAGCATTGTGGGTTGGGTGGCAAATATTGTTGTTAGTCGGGATAGTTTACTGTATCCTGTTGACTCTAACTGAGAGAATACTCAGTTTGCCGAAGCAGTAAGAGGAGTCACGTTTTCGGACGCGATTTCAAAATAAAAGCATGACTCAAAGATGGACTGTTGAATTTCACGTTAAATTAGCATCTTTAAACATTTACAATGAAAGTTTCTGAATATTATTAGGATGTACATTTTTCAAAAATAAAGCCTGGTAAATATGCCCAATATGATTCAACATAAAGTAAACTGTCATTCAAGGATGATTTCTGTTCTGATTAAGAATTCAGATTATATAAATGTCACTGTGTTTCATTTACATTTCATGTGGGATTCCTAAATTAAAGTCTCATAAACATGGGAAAATTACCTAAATCAGCATTTTTTCTAATAAAACAGAACTGTCTTTTATTCCAGCAAGATTTTTGTCTTAGTTAAGAGTAAACAATTCACACCTTACTCAAGTGTAGCTATTATTCATATAGGGTGTGGTATTTCACAATGAAATGCCCGGATGAGGACATTAACTATGAGTCACTACATTAATAGTATTCTTCATATCACAAAATTGTTCATATCACGGGGAAATTTCTGTCCAGATTAAAGGTTTAACATCCATAGATGTCACTCAATAAGTTTCATTTACATCTGATGTGGAATTTAAAAAGAAAGTCCCTAAACATGGGGAATTTATGTATACCTCGCCATATCTATAATCCTTTTTAAATAAATCTGTCTGATGTCTTGGGCTGATTCCTCTACGTATTAATAGTAAAAAGTGTTATCCACATCTAATGTGGGATTTCATAATTAAAGCAATACTAATATGTTTCCTAATCTTTTATGGTATTCATAACGCCATTAAATGAAAATTGTACCTTTGTAGAATTAAGCTACATCACATCTATATGTCACTTCATTCACACCGATTCCTGCTAAGGTTAGGATTGACCATCTATGTCACTAAAAATGCTTCATATCTGCTATCAGAATCTGAAGCCATATTTCTCACTATACATGCAATATTTTATCCAGAGGTGTAAGACCTGTAGGGTACTCAGATTTGCAAACGTGAGTTCCATTTGCACTTTAAAATATATATCTGAGTACCCTACAGGTCTTACACCTCTGGATAAAATATTGCATGTATAGTGAGAAATATGACTTCAGATGGCTTAGATTCCTTGTATCTCCAATTACCCTTTCTACATGTATGCCTACTCTGACTGATGCAAGCCCTGTTTTGGCCTTTACCTTCCCCGGGGCCAGGGCTGTAATCTTTGAATAATTTTATTAATAAGCATCTTTATGAGGCTTTAATATTAGAAATCCCACATGAAATATAAATAAAACATAGTGATGTTTATAGAAACGGAACTCCTAATCATGACAGAAATCATCCTTGAATGACAGTTTACTTTAAAAAGGTTATTAATATGTTGAATAATATTGGCCATATTTGCCAGACTTTATTTTTGAAAAATGTACATCTTAATATTATTCAGGAAGTATCATTGTAAATGTTTAAAGATGCTAATTTAACATGAAATTCAACAGTCCATCATTGAGTCATGCTTTTATTTTTGAGAAAAAAAACATGTTTTAAAAATATTTGGGTGGTAATAAATATGAAAGAAATAAATGGGGTAGAAAAAATAACACGGCAAAAGATCCACTTGTATTAAATAAACAAATGAGAAATGTAGAGTTCATGAAAAAAAATGACTTGAAAATTAGTGGATTAAATACAAATTGGTCATTAAAATCGAAATATATATATTTATATCTGATTAATTGATCAATTATTAAATAAATCTCTTATTTTTATAATTTTGTTGCACTCATTTATATTTCTAGCTACTTTTTGGCCCAGTAATTATTTGATGGAGTCATTTCTTTATTTCTGTAAGGTCATAAATTCTTAATTATGGCAGGATTGGTCCTCCATACCATGCCAGGTTTTCCAAAAATGTATCTATTTAACACTATATTAAGGCTAAAATAGCTTGTTCTTCGAAATATGCACATTTTCAAAAACGGATCATTTCAACTGCTCTTTTGAACGGCTCTTCGAATTGAACGGATCTTGAGCCATAAGTCCCATCAGTAATGCTACCATACGTTGTTTCCGGTAAGCCGGAAACAGAAAAAAGATCAGGATAGAGCTACAATGGAGGCGGCTGTGTTTATTCTGTCACTTGTAGACTGCTGTGCGCTGATTTTTCTTTCGGTATACTTTGTATCCTTTGATTGTATGCGTTTCTGTGTGTTGAAATAATTGCCTAAGGTAGCTCTTAATCTAAACGATCATTGAAAGTCCTGTATTTGTTTTTCTACACTATATGTGGGCTACATTATTAGCCGCCTACTTGTTAGCCTGGACGACAACGCGTTTCATACTGCAGAATAATCGTGGCTCAGCTAAATTTCGGGGGAAAAGGCATCAGTTTGCGCGCTGCAGACTGCTGCTGCTGACAGAGAACACAAACCGACACTTGCATGCGACTGTAACTGTTTTTTGCTTATTCAGGAAATGGTGAAACGTCTATAAACTGTTTTGGCAACTTTCCATAATCGACTAAAGCGGTTCAGTCTTCCCTTAGATTTAACACACTTCATTTATTGCTGCTGAAATGGTTAACAAACTTAACATTGAAACCTGGAAAGTTTGCCGTAACAAAAAAAATGATTAAGTTAAGAAATCTTTTGAATATTGTGATGAAACATAAAACAAATGTTTTTTGAATAGTGTTCTGCCATTTTAATAGTTAGAATGTCAGTTAGTTTGCTTGTAAAAGTAACTTCATTTAGCAAAGCAACCTCTTTATTCCCAGAGAGTAAAACATTTTTACCATTAATGACAAAAACAGAAGATGTCCTTTGAAACAATGTTGTAGTTTAATCCTTAGAATCTAGATCTTGTGTGGGACAGCGTTTCCAATCAGATCATTTACAATTGGTAAGAACAGAATTTCAGTAATGTGCCCCGAATAGTGTTAACAGGAATGGAAAAAATGGGACATTAAATTAAATTCTGGGTAGGTTTATGTTATCAACTGAAATCCTTAAAACTGCAACCTGCAGTAAAAATAAAACTCTGTAATAGTTGTTTAAGAAATAATGGATGTGTCCGATAGCAGGACAATATGGAAGGCGTGTTTCTATAGAGAGCTTTATTAACACGTAACACCTTGACATCAATTTTAAGATTATCACTCTATCTGATCTAGAATGTGACTATATTAATGCTCGAGCATGCTGCTCCAAGCTTAACAAAGTAAGTACCCTCCCTGTGTTTTTGATTTCTAATATGAATACATTATTATTCCTTGCGTTTTCCTCTCACCAAATCCTATGTTTCCTTTCTAAATGCATATGCACATTTATAATTGTTTCTTGTTGTGTATTTGGTCTTCAGATTTTTTTGTCTCCTTTTCAGCTTCGACTAATGAGCAGTTAGCCTTTGCTTAGTGGTTTAAAGATTTTAATGGTTTATGTTTACAGTGGGTAATTCCAGAGATGGTTGGCCAGTGTCTCTCAATGATGCTTATGTTGGTCTCCATGCACTGGTTCATTTTCCTACTAAACATGCCTGTAGCAGCCTGGAACATTTACAGGTATGGTATGTTAATAAAACTGTTGGATGGCTATCACATTTGTAATTGATATATCACAATAGAAAAAAATAGTCATCCCAGTGTAACATTAAGAGCTGTGAATTTGTTTGGACTAATATTTTTATTTTACCCAAACAACAAGCAAATGACCATACTGCACAATTATTGGACCATCAGCACATCACCTTCCAATTGTTAAAAATGAGTTAAAAATATCTAAACAGTGAAAGATTTTAAACCTTGTTTAAATTAGGGATGCACCAATTGTACTGTTCTATCCAATTACCGATCTTTGAAAAGCCTGACCTGCCAATTCTGATTTTGGCCGATACCGATTTTTTTAATAACTGACAATGTCAGGTGTTACACCTTCAAAGTTCTAATCCTATTTTATTCATTGAACAATACCCGTGGAACAGTACAAACTTGTTTTAACTGCACATGAGGCAGTGCTTTCAAATATAAATGAAACGTTTAGAGCATTGCAGTGTTTCATTTTTCACATTTAAAAAAGAAAAAATACTTGCACAACAGGTTAGACTAGTAGATAAGATCGGTGCATAGAATCAGTTGAACATGTAAGTATCGGCCGAATCACTGATCTCCCAAAAAAAGGAAATTAGCCCCTAATTAATCTGTGCACCCCTAGTTGAAATACCAATGTTCTCCAGGTTCAACTTGCTCATACTTCAGTCTGCCAAGTAAAGCACTGAAAAAATCTCCAAAAACAGGTACTAAGTATCTCCATAGCCCTTCGTAGACCTGGCTTTCACTAATGTCTTGTATTTGGTAATTCTAATTGAACAGCTTTTAGCACATGGTGTTAACACTAGGTAATAAAATGAATGCGACTGATATATCTGATTTAAGCTGGGGACACACTACAGGACTTCTATGTCTCTAAAGATTGTTTCTGTCAGTTCACACTAACATACCGGTTATAGCTGATTTTTGTTTGACAACTGAAAGACTGAGGATCACACACTTCACAACTGCACCTGCTGAGAGATTACAGACTAGGATTTTTCAAACCAACTCAACCCTGCCTGGGCAACTGGGTAAACACACACACCAGTAGGTGGCAGTAATAGATAAAGCATGTTTTTCCTACTGGAAACAGTGTGTGCAGCAGGTATGCCACTCAGGCTCTTACTATTTAGCACTGCATACAGCATGCACTGTATGTCCGTGAGTGTGGTTGAGAAGCTTTGTCTACTATAACACCAGCCCTTGAGGCTCTTACCAGGAGCAAAAAAACATCATCAATTCAATTCAGTTTATTTATATAGCGCCAATTCACAACACATGTCGTCTCAAGGCACTTCACAAAACTCAGGTACATACATTACAATTAATCCTAACCATTGAACAGTGCAGTCAGATTCAGTTATTTATTCAAATTGGATAAAAAGTTTTTCTATCAGTTCTCCCAATTAATTTCAGCAGAGTTTAGGTTTATAGAATTCGTGTTACACCCATGGTTAACCTTAGTGCTACCTAACTTTTCTTGTATCACGGTATTTTTAACTTCTATTGGGTAGGGTGTCTCGTGGGGTTATGTGAAGTTTAAAGAGGTGCAGGCTCACAACTACATTTGAACATCAATGTAGCAACAGAAACCCCGGTAAGAAGGATTTTCTGCTTAATGCATTTTTCTTCTCGATCAGCACAATACTGGAGCAATACTGCCCCCAAAACAATCCGTTGCAAATGCATGACATTGTTTGCCCCTTGCTAAAAATGTCTGTGTAAAAGCAAACCACGCCACCTAAAGGTGTGAATTTTGCACTTTTACACCAGCAGTGTGAATGTGCCCAGATCTTCAAGCCTCTACACACCAATGTATGTAGGACTTGGACTACAACGTTTGCCATTCTTTTGCCAAACCACTCCTGAGTCTGAATGAAGGAAGAGCAAACTTGTAAATTCTACATTCCTTCAGGTACATTGTGAAGTTCCCACAGTCAATGATGAGCCAGGGGAGCTCTCTCATCTGCTGTTGTTAGTTCACTGTATTTTCTGAAGTGTGGCCTTCTGCCATGAAAGTGTGGAAGACCTTATGCTTCCCCTTGCTGACAATCTTTACGGGGATGCTGGTTTTTTTTTTCATCAGGACTTGGCAACATTCTACACTGCCAAAAGTACAAATACCTGCTTTAGTGACCATGGTCTACCGCAAGGTCAAAGAGACTATTATCAGGCTATTATCAATGGAAAGATGTAACACCAGAGCGAACAATGCAGGAGAGCTAAAGGGCATTGTTAAAGAAAGCTTGACTTTCTTGACACTTCAGAAGTACCATAGGCTGCTTGCCTCTATGCCACTCTGCACTACTGCAGTAATTCATGCACAAAGCAGCCCCGGTCAAGTGTTACACTTTACATTCCAGGGATATACATTTTTGTTGGCCCACATTTCAGTACAAACAATCTTTGTATTGGTCCTATCTCATACAAATATTTTCTGAGAAAGTGAATTAATGGTTTTCATTAGCTGTATGCCATATTCATCAGAAGGATCAGAAAAAAAGACGGAAATATAATTGCTGTCTGGGATGAATTTATGAGTTTCACTTTTTGCATTAAATTGCTGAGATAAATTTGCAAAAATTTTTATGTCATAATTTACCAGCACCAGAACTTTACCTGTCATGTTGTTGGGTACGTAGAATGAAGTTCGCTAAATCTTGAAGACCAAATGTCACACATCTGATCTGAGATGGAGGCAGGGTTACGGCGTTTCTGTACATATTGCGATACAGTTTCTGGTTGGCTCTTCTGATATTTCCATAGGTATATGAGGATTCCTATGGGAAACATGGGTGTGTTTGACCCAACTGAGATCCACAACCGAGGTCTACTAAAGTCCTACATGAAAGAGGCCATGATTAAATTAGGATACCACCTGCTCTGCTTCTTCATTTATTTGTACAGGTAACAAAACCATCAATTTCTGTTTACACACATTCTTACTCTAAGAAAATAATGTCTCATTTATCATTATGTTGATGAGTTGCACACTTTTTATTTCTACATGTATTTCCAGCATGATCCTGGCTCTGATCAATGAGTGAGGCCCCCAGCAGATTGACTACCTTCACATCTGTACTGTTTGGATGAAATATATGAGAACACAGTTAAAGAGTTTGCGATTTGATACTGTTATGTGGTTAATATTTAACCATTCAATGCTTAACATGTTCAAAATAGCCCCAAAAAAGTCTGTTTCATGGTGAAGAAACCTATGTTATTTTTTAAAATCTTTGTTTGGCAACAAGGAACTTCACACTTGCTAGCTGCTGTCTAAAAATAAAGACATTTTCACTGTACGTGAGTGTATATTTTCTTGTCTAATATCTTTAAACTAGCGGAAACAAAAACACTTAATGGGTAGTCATTTATGGAACATTACTAATACATTGTGCATAGGGCTGGTTCACATTGTTTAGTTTATGTACCTTATAGTATTCACATAGTGTGTTCGAACATTAGCAAATTGCAAGAAACATGATCAATTTGACTAGGAAAGATCTTCAGTGTTGAAATAGAAACTGCTGCAAGTAAAAACTGTTGAATATATAAATTTGCAGAAGCCTCAATCAAGTTTGTGCATAAATGTAGGAAAAAATTATTTTGGGATTCTGTTCATAGGCCTGGACCAGGAATTTGTAGAATGGGGTTAAAGTCGTTGTCGTCTTCCGCTTCATCCAGGACCAGGTTGCGGGGGCAGCAGACTCAGTAGAGACACCCAGACTTCTCTCTCCCCAGACACCTCCTCCAGGTCCTCTGGGGTTAAGGTTTTTAACCTTTTCTTTTTATGGAGGAATGACACAATTAACACGGTAAAGACTGATTTTGCAAATTAATGAAACTGCAGTCAGTGGTGTCATGTAAAGTTTATTCGTTCTTTAGAAACCAATGATGATAAAACAACACAAGACAAAATGGTAATTTGATTTAAAATTTTTAATTGGAAATTATATAATATGCCTATGTATTATTTTTCTAATATTATTTTTGGACTTGTTTACACTCATTTTACAGTAACACTGTGGTCAAAATATTAGTCTAGTGTATAGAAAGCCTGCTGATTATTGACATAGTTTAGAAGTGTGGCCTTTCAATCTGAAGGTAGTTTAATTACAGCTTTCATTACCACTGGTCAATTGGCCTTTGTGCAAAAAAACTAAAAATTCAATTTTTTTTATTTTTTACCAAATATGCACTAACTTTATTCCGTGTTTAGGTCCCCATATTTATTCTGGCATGATTCGATAGCTATCTAATGAAGAGTTCGAAATTTGCATGGAACATTTTAATTTCTGGATTCAACTCAGGTTATATATCATACGGGGTGGCAGTCATTTTTCTCCACTGTGAGTTAAAATCTGGAAAATCAACAAACAAGTTTGTGTTTGATTTACACTGTCTATGCAGTGTATTGTTCCTTTTTGGTAAGGAAGTGATTTCTGAAATAAAATTACCTCAGATGCTTCTGTTATTACTCAACAAGCAAAGATTTTCACCTTTAGGCGAGGCAAAGGCTGATCTCAGACCCAGAGGGAGCAGTCAACCTATTTTTTGGTTCAGAACAATGAGCCTCAGACTTACAGGAGGTAATTTTCATCCTCCACACTAATCTGAACTGATTTAGTGCATACTGAAGGTTATAGTTTGATGATGCCTGTAGAGCCATGTCATCGGAAAAATCTAAAATCATGTCTGAGGTTTCCCTAAACAGACTGACTACAGCACATCTAATACATTTTCATAGAGCATTTCTAGTCAAACTTAAAGCACTTTTTACACTTTCATTTACCCAGCTGCACTTGCAACATTCACACACCCATACACCGATGCACTTGAATTAGGATTAAATGTTTTGTCCAAGACATATTGTCATGTTGCAGAGGTAAGTTGGAATCGAATACATAACTTTCTGATTGCAAGACAATTGATTTTCCTCATGATCCACACTCACTGGAACTTCTAACTACTGGGGATTGCTTAGACCCTATGATAAGGCTTCCCATAATTAGAAACACATCACACTCAATTAGCAAAACAGCCACCTAGATTTGCATAACTATAAACAAAGTTAGCGTCACACTTATTGCAAAACACAACACAAAATGATTTACAGAACACTGAAAACATTTATCATACTACAAAAGGAGACTGGTAACTTTGCCTATTCTCAGTAAAAATGTAAGGAGTGTTAAGAAGGGAAAGAGTGCGACTAAAAGGGTGTTTCAAGGTGCTTATCTCCGACAGAATTTGTATCCCCTGCGTCGGGAGCACGCATTCCGCATGAAGAGCGGACCCAGTTGTTTCTTCCTCAATTCTAACCAACTAGACCTGGAAGTAGTGATGTTTTACTTTTGTGAAAGACAAGTTTCGTTAGTTAATCGTTCAGTTGGTTTTCAACAAAAAATGGCGCATTTGGACGTGATTCTTTGAACAAAGTGAGAGCATTTACCTAATGGGCTATATGCAAGGAGGGGCGTGACGTATTTCCGTTTAAAAATAGTATAGGCTATGAGCTTCCGGTTATAGCAGATGCTAGCTTTTGACCATCAGAGAAGTGGGTTGCTTTAAGCTGTTGTTTTTGTTGATATTTTTCAATTGTACGTGTTTGTGTCGCTGTGTATCTACACAGTGACATGAAAAAAAAAGTTCTCCTTCCAAAGAAGAGAGAATAGCTTATTAAGCAACCAGTGTTGCATCCCGAACTGTACAGCTTCAGCGCGATGCATCTCCACTTTGAGTTTTTTTCTTCATTCCCTAAAGAGGATGAGTTGAAGAAAAAGTGGATCGTCAACATTCGGGGGGATCATTTTGCGATTACAAATCACACTAAGGTCTGTAGTCGTCATTTTGTGCCAGCTGAAATGAGGGAGCCATCAAACCCACAAGGACGGCGCCGATTGCTAAGTGGAGCTATTCCCGTTCTTTTTGAATGGAATAATTTCTGTCTTCCAACCCCTCGCTCTGGTGTTTAGGAACGGAGACAGCAACCTGATTTTCCAAACGATGGCCAGGAGGAGGAAATGGAAAGCGTAAGTCCTGACCATGACTACTGCTCCTCCTCTGCAGAGCCAGGGGCATTGCATTTAGCCCTCTGTACAATTGACGATCTCCGGTCAGAGATTGCTTCGCTTTGGAGCCAGATGGAGGACAAAGTCATCAGCAACAAGTTTGGTATGGAAAGGTTTGCTGCTTCTGAAGATGAAATCAGGTGTTATACAAGGTAAGATGGGCTAGTGAATTAAACACAAATTATTGATAGTAGCATCAGCACCTAGTGTTAAACATAATTGTTAAATATTAGATAATAATGACAAGTGTTTGCAGTGAAAGGCCAGAAGCCTTTTCAAGTGTGGTTATGTACAAGTCTTATCCATTTACCTCTGTTGTTGAGTAGTGTAAGATTGTTATAAAAATGATTGTAATTTGACATTATTGCATGTTCTGTATGTCTCACACACCTTATTTACGCTTTTTAAATGATTAATCTGACAGTTTATAATGTCATTGTCTTTTTATAGTCAAAATACTTCAATTTACCCTTTGACAAGCAATGTCAAAGCAAAACATTGCACTACATGATTACTGCTCCGCACACTCTTGGCATTCTGTTGATGATTTCCAAGTGTTAACTCAGAACATATGCATTTGTGTGAATGGTGAACAAAGAGATTAAATAGAGTTACAACTCTATTTAATAGCTTAAATAAGTTACAACTTTATGTTCTTTACTTTTAACTTGCAGCTAGGTATTTGGAGAGGTAAGTATAAAAGAAAAACAAATCACACCTCTGTTTCAGACTGGTCAGCAATACCTCATCCCTATGAATGCGCTGCACAAATATGTCATCATTGGCACATGCAACAAAATCACACCATAACATTCCAGTGATGAGCAGCTGCCCCTGTACCTGCCAGTAATATGAATGACTTTTGTTAAGTTTGTGCTGGCCTTGCTCCACTATTAGGTTTCCACAGTCAATGTAACTCTGAACTTAATTTCCACCAAGCCAAACATCGGTCTCTCCAGCGGATCATACACCAGCCCATCAGGTGATGCTCCCAACCATGGTGTATCTGGATGCACAACAAGTCCATACTGTGTTGCGTTCACATTTTTTTATGGACGCATAGTCTTCCAAAGCTCCTGTTTCCATGTCGAGCCCTCTCTTCATGTGTGCAGTTGCTCTTACTCCCCATATGATCCTCTCAGCCAAGTTTTCAGCAGATTTGCCTCCTCACACATGACACACCTCTCTGAAGTGAGATGCTGTCACCCTCTCTTTCCTCAGAAGATGCCATTCAGGTGTTGCACCTTCAATTAGTTGAGACTGGGACAATTTCACGCAGAGAGTGCAGATGAAGCTGTTCCTGGCTCGTTGGTACAAAACTACCGTGAGCTGGTGTCATATGGTAATTGTCCAGTGGTAGTTTTGGACAAGGGAGTGCATCCTAATGTTTAATCACACCATGAGGAAACAATTAAGGATGGTGATAGGGCAGAAAACTGCTGCTTACTACTGTATCCCTTATAAAGTGACGATCTAAAAAAGTAGTATTTAGATTATTTAAAGTGAATATTTAAATAATGCAAGTTGTAACGATATTGTATCTTTTGCCTAATTATCTATTAAAAATGTAAAAAAGGAGTCCAATTGAAATATTCCACTAAAAAATATTTTGCATGTGTTGTTACATGAGGGATTCAGCCTTACTTGTTGTACAACACCAAATACCATGTAATAAATCATAGCTTTTAAGTTTGAAACTGGTCTAAAATTAATAAAGAAAACTTGAACTACAGTGGTTTGTAAAAATAATTCATACCCCTTGAATTTTTCCACATATTGTCACATTACAACCACAAACAAACATATTTTATGTGAAAGACCAACACAAAGTGGTATACAATTGTGAAGTGGATAGAAAATTATACATGATTTAAAATGAACTGCAGGAATCCACATCTCAGGTGGGAGAATCTGTCCACAGGACAACTATTAGTCGTGCACTGCACAAATGTTGTCTTTATAGAAGAGTGGCAAGAAGAACGCCATTGTTAAAAGAAAACCATAAGAAGTCTTGTCTGCAATTTGCCAGAAACCAAGTTGGGGACACAGCAAACATGTGGAAGAAGGTGCTTTGATCAGACAAAATTGATTTTTTTGGCCAAAATGCCAAATGCTATGTGTGGCAGAAAACTAACATTGCACATCACTCTGAGCACACAATACCCCCCTCTCAAATATGGTGGTGGCAGCATCATGCTCTAGAGGTGCTTCTCTTCAGCAGGAACAGGGAAGGTGTACAGAGTTGATGGGAAGATGGATGGAGCCAAATACAGGGCAATCTTGGAAGAAAACCTATTGGAGTCTGCAAAAGATGTGAGACTGGGGCAGAGGTTCACCTTCCAGCAGGACAACAACCCAAAGCATAAAGCCAGGGATACAATGGAATGGCTTAAAACAAAACATATTCATGTGTTAGAATGGCCTACTCAAAGTCCAGACCTTAACCCAATCGAGAATCTGTGGCAAGATTTGAAAACTGCTTTTCACAAACGCTCTCCATCTAATCTGACTGAGTTTGAGCTGTTTTGCAAAGAAGAATGGGCAAAATGTCAGTCACTGTGCAAAGCTGGTAGAAACATACCCTAAAAGACTTGCATCTGTAATTGCAGCAAAAGGTGATACCACAAAGTATTGACTCAGGGGGGCTGAATACTTTTGCCCGCCACCTCTTTTTGGTTTTTTATTTGTAAAAAAAAAAAGACACATCATGTATACATTTATTTCCATTTCACAATTGTATGCCACTTTATGTTAGTCTTTCACATAAAATTCCAATAGAATATATTTGATGTTTGTGGATGTAATGTGACAATATGTGGAAAAGTTCAAGGGGTATGAATACTTTTGCAAGCCACTGTAAACTATGACATGTTCTAAACGACGATAAACCTTAAAGAGTGCATGCCACAAATGCACAGAACATTATACCTTATTCCACTTGTTGAAGTAGCCCCTGGTTTGGCCTTGACAACAACCATGCCGTCCACTGGTCCAGGCTTTATTCCCTACAAAGTGAATTAAGAATTACTTATAATTACTTTAGAAAAAGAATACTGCATACAAGAAAAGAAAACACAAATCATGGTTCGAGGTATGTGCCACTTTTGCTTAGTTTCAGTGCATGATAGGACAGGTGGTACAGCTGACATCCCAATGTGAATAAAGTGCAGTTTGGTACAAGAGGCCAACTAAATGGTTGCATATTGCCTTCCCAGCTACACAAGAACAGGAACTCCTTGTCAGCACAACAGGTCACACATCACACATTGTAAACTGAAACAAAGAAACGTCAGTTTTAAACAAGTTATAAAAAATAATGTTGAATGCAAAAAAGTTTAAGCCTTGTGCTTAAAAGCAGTGTAAAGTGAGCTGAATAGGTCCTCTGTAAGTTGTAAATATACATTTCAAATGTTCCTGCATGGTATGCCATTTTATAAAATTATTGGTCTCAAAACTTCCAGCTCTGTCTGGGTTAATCTACTCAACTTCCTTGCCACTGCCTGCCACCTTTACAGCCTGCTTAGGCCAGTTTATATACATTATTGGTACAGCTACAAGCTGTATACAGATGTATACAAGATGTATTCCAGATGAAATAAAATGAAACATGCCATCATTAAATTCCAGAACATTTTCAACTGAACTTGGAACAACAGAACAAGTCCAACAGAACTGAACGTCACACTTAGATTGTCATCCCTACTCTCAGTTTGTGAGGAGCCTGGGATTTTTTCATTGAGTGATGCCACCGAGCTCTTACTGTCACCTCCCCTGTCAAACAGCTTTTACCTGCCACGGAAAATTACAAACACAACATGTATGAAACATTAGCCTGCAACAGTAATGTCTTAAAAGAGAATGCTTTCTGGATTTCTGTCAAAGGAGTTGTGATGTTAGTTATGAGTTAGCATTAGAATTGGATTGCATTGGAATTGGCTGATTGGCACTGTGTAAGAGTGGTTCGAGTCCACTCCGGGTGGTTAGAGTTCACTCCGTAACGAAATTTTGCAAAACCAGCAGTGCAGTGGGCCCTGGAAACCTCTAGGACAGCTCTTGGACGGCAGTTAGATTCTGTGTGATATAATGGAGGAAAATAGGAGAAGGAGAGGAAGTGGTGAAAAGAGAGATGGATTAAGGAAGAAAATGGAAGAGTTATTGGAAGAAGCGGGTGTTTCTGAACAAGAGTTTAGACTGTTGGAGGAAATGTGTTCAAACCATGCAGGCAGCAAAAGATAAGGCAGGGAAAACTAGTGGTCAGGAGAAGCGGAGACAGAAAAATGAAGGCGAGAAGGCAGATAAGAAGCAGACAGAATGGGAAGAAATGATGGTCATTTGGCAAGGTATTAGCTAAGGTATTAAGTCAAGTCAAGTTCAATTCAGTTTTATTTATATAGCGCCAATTCACAACACATGTTGTCTCAAGGCACTTCACAACAGTCAGGTACATACATTCCAATTAGTCCTAACCACTGAACAGTGCAGTCAGAGTTAGTTTTTATTCAAATTGGTAAAAATTTTTTTTCTGTCTAAGGAACCCAGCAGATTGCATCCTTTTCGTGACTTGCAGCATTCACTCCTCCCTGGATGAACATGTAGAGACAGTGGACAGTCACTGGTGTTGACTTTGCAGAAATCCCTCATACTGAGCATGCATGTAGCGACAGTGGAGAGGAAAAATTTCCCTTTTAACAGGAAGAAACCTCCAGCAGAACCAGAACCAAACCAGGCTCAGTGTGAGCGGCCATCTGCCAGACCGACTGGGGTTTTAGAGAGAACAGAGCGGCAAAAAGAGAAAAAAAGAAGCACTGATCCAGGAGTACTTTCTATGGGAAGGAAAAGTAAATGTTAATGGATGTAGCTCCTTTAGTCGTTTCACCTAAAAGAAGGAACGAAAAAACTCTGACCCAGTTTTAAATTTTTAGAGTCTGAAGAGAGCACAGAGATTTTAGTTACAGTAAAAGCTCATAAAGTAGCTATGTCTAGGAGAGAGAAAGGGTTAAAAAAACACTGAAAGACAGGGCCATGTGGATCATCAGTAAGGGGGTGAGCATTAAGTTGTTCCCACGAAGCTTGGAGGATTCCCCTCTCCCAAAAGGTGTCCCGGTAGACACAGAGTCAGGCCAGGTGTAGCTTCTAGGAAGAAAAAAGAGAGAGAACACAGTTAAAAAAATAAATAACAGCAAAAATACAAATTGAAGAGTAGAGTGAGAAAGTAGCGAAAGGGTGAAAGTGGTCCATTATGTCCTCCAGCAGCCTAAGCCTATAGCAGCATAACTACAGAGATAGCTCAGGATAACCTAAACCCTCTAAAATATAAGCTTTATCAAAAAGAAAAGTTTTAAAGCCTAGCCCTTAAAGTAGACAGTTTGTCCATCTAGAGCCCACTGATGGTCATTTTTATACTAAAAACCCAACGATTGGGGATATCTCCCTTTTTCAGTTTGCCCATAACCATTGGGAAAAAAGAAAGGGGGTATACAGGTAGCAAAATGGGGGGTTGTATTTGCCACCTCAACCATAACTGACCCGGTTTAGGCTAAACCTGACCCCCCCCTTACTCCATCCAACAAGGGGAGAAGAAAGGGGAGGTAAAATAAGGAAGATAGCTCAGGAAACCCCAAAGCCACTCTAACTAAAAAAGGGCTTTATCAAAAGGAAATTTTTTAAAAAGCCTGGGCCTTAAAAGTAGAAGGGTGTCCCCCCCTCACGGACTAAAACTGGGGATTTGGTTCCACAGGAGGGGGGGGCCTGAAAACCCTAAAATTTTGCCTCCCATGTCTCCTTCTAGAGATCTGGGACCACCAGAAAACCTGCAGTCTGAGAACAAAGGGTGGCTCTGTTAAAAACGTAGGGGAAACCAATCAAATCCTGATGTTAGGGGGCAAAATCATTGGGGGGTTTTTATATTTTGAGGGGGAGAAATTTTAAATTCTATTCGGGGATTTAACGGGGAGCCAATAAAGGGAAGCAAGTAGGGGAAATTGATCTTTTTTTTTAAATTTTCACCCAGAATCTTCCCGGGGAAAGCTTTTTTAAATCACCCTAAAAGGTTTTTTTAACTGCTTTTGGGGACACCCCTAAATTAGTAAAAAAATTACAATATCCCAGCCTTGAAGAAACAAATGCATGGACTATTTTTTTAAAGCATCAATCATGGCCAGGATTTTTCCCAATTTTTGGGCCCAATTTTCCCGGGGAAAAAAAGGAAATCCTAAAAACCCTGTTTAATATGGGTTTTAAAATGACTGTCCAGGTAAAAAATAACACCCAACCCTTTTTACTTTATTTGGGAGGCCCTTTTTTAATGCCTTCCTTTTTAAAAGTAAAGGGACTAAGCAGTTTTTTTTAAAGAATCCGGTCCAAAAAAAACAACTTCTGTCTTGTCTGAATTTAAAAGGGCAGAAAATTTAAAAGTCATCCAATTTTTTTATGTCTTAAAAGACATGCTTTTTAATCTATCAAACGGGTTTGGGCTCATCAGGATTTATGGTTAAGAAAAGCTGATTGTCTCACGAAACCAGTGAAAATTTATTCTTGCTGCCTGATAATTTTCCCTTTGGGGAAGCATATATATAGTAAAGAAAATTGGGCCCCAAAGTACTAAACCCTTTGGTACTCCCCAAAAACCCCTGGATTTTAAAGAACCAGAAAGACAAAAGTCCATTACCCTGGGGCCCAAATAAGAAAAAATCATTAGTGTTTTCCAGAAAGGGGCTGTTTCAGGCTGTGATGATCCTGAAACCTAAACGAACCCCTTCCAAAAAATT
Source organism: Crenichthys baileyi (assembly GCA_036173005.1). Taxonomy (NCBI): domain Eukaryota; kingdom Metazoa; phylum Chordata; class Actinopteri; order Cyprinodontiformes; family Goodeidae; genus Crenichthys; species Crenichthys baileyi. The sequence continues at coordinate 220,614 of JAHHUM010001540.1, forward strand.
TCCCTTTGGGGGCTTTTGTAAATGCTCACACTTTTGATTAGCAACTTTTTTCCCTAAAGGGAATTTTTAGAAAAGAATGGGATTGGATATCTTCTTTAATTTTTTTAATCATCCCCAAATAAAGCAAAGGGTTTTTCTTAAAAAAAAGGGTTTTAAATTAAACTACCTTAAAAGCTTGTATACATCCCCCATTTACAAAAGAAAAATTTTAATCTATCTAAATGGGGTTTGGTAATCGGGGGGGAAAACTGTTTCCTTTAAATAATTTTTTGGGAGGGGGTTTCTAACTACTTTTGGGGTTTAAAGATGAAGCAAATTTTTTTCGGGATAATCGGGAAAAGGTTTCTGGAAGCTCCACGGACAGCCCCAAACCAAAATCAATTTCTACAGTTTATTTCCTTTTTTTGCCCCCTCATTTGTACAAGTAAAAAAAAGAAGGGTATTAAAAAAAGAATATGGTTATCCAATTTTTAAAAGTAAAAAACCAACTAATAATAAAAGATGAAAAAAAAAGCTGAAATACTAGCTAAAACATTTGATAAAATCATATTTTTCAAGTAACAAGTAGTGATGGGGGAAGGGAGGGAAACCCAAAAAAACGGGAAATAAAAATATTTCTTCAACAGGGGAAAGGAACAAATAATTTAAAACAATTGAACTGTTTACAAAACAAAACTGAATTTGTGCTTAAAAAAATTAAAAAATGGGAAAGCGGTAAAAAATCGTTTTGTTACCCCAATGTAAAACATCTCAGGGGAAACACTAAAGACGTCATTTTTAGAGCTTTAAATAAAAGTCGGGGAGGGGGGACTGCCTCAAAGCGGGAAGGAGCCCAATCATCGTAAAAATATCAAAACCAGGAAAAGAAAACCACAAAACCAAAAATTTTAGCCAAATTGCTTTAACATAAAATATTTTGAAAAAATAAAAAAAATTAAAAAAAATTATTAAATAAAAAGATTAACTATTTTTAATGCAACGGGTACATTACAAAATTTTAAACTTTTTGGTTTTTAAAAAAGGGAAAAATTTTTAAAATGACCCAACGTTATTTTTAAAACCCATGAATCAAAAAGAGGAAAGTTAGTAAAGAAATGTTTAGGCTGCATCTTTTGACATAGAGAAAGCTTATGACATGTTTGTGGGTTGAAGAATTACTGTTTAAATTTAAAATAAAATGAAAATTTCAAGGGGAAAAATGTTTAACTGGAAATTCAAAAATTTTTTTACAAATTGTTTCCAACAGGTTTTCATAGGTTCAATGCCTTTCCCGGGTTTTTGGGAATAGTTCAAAAAGTGTCAAAAATAAGGCTTAGACAAGGGAAAAACATAGATAAATGGGGTATTTGCAGAAATTTTGGAAAAGAAATAGGTTTTTTTCCACTTTTTGCTGATGATGGGCCCCAATTTTGGGGGGGGGAAAAAAAGGGGGGGGAAAAAAAAATTGGGAAAAATAACGGGAAAGAAAATACAGGGGGAGATAAGAAGGATAGAGGAATGGGCTTTTCAGTGGGGATTCAAGTTCTCAATCGAGAAAACCAAAAGTTACGTATTTTTAAACGGAAAAAAACAAGAGAGGAAATTAAAATTTAAATTATAAAAATTAGAACAAGTTAAATGTTTTAAAGTTTTTTTAGGGAAAAAGGTTTGATGGGGAAAATCCTATTGAATATACATATTTAGAAAATTTAGAAAATTTTTAAAAAAGTATTTTTAAAAATTTTTGAGATTTTTTGGTTGGGATGAACTGGGGGAGATAGGGAAGTTTTTAAAAAAAAATTCACAGGATTGATCAGATCAAATATAGATTATGGAAGATTTTATATGGTTTTAGAAGCCCAAAACCCCATCCCGGAAAATTTAAAAAATTATACAACATCAAGCCCTTAAGACCCTTTTTAAAAGGAGGTTTTCCCAAAAAACCCCCAAAAGCAGCCCCAAATGAAAAAGGGAAAATGCCGTTAGATTTTTTAGGGGGAACACAATTTTAAAAATAAATTTTCTGGTTTAAAATTTTCAAGGCAATAACCCGGGTCATCCAAAACGAAAAACTCTTTTAAACCATGCTGGGAAAAAATTAAAAAAAAGACAAAAGTTTTGGGGGTGAATCATTAAAAAAAATAACAAAAATTTTTCATATACAAAATCAGTAAAAGTCCAATACGCCATAGCTTTTGTAGCACCCCGGTCTTAAACCCAAAAAACGGGGGAGATTTTGTCTTAATGGAAAAAAAGGAAAATAACATGTATATTAGATTTTAAATTTCACTACAGGGGAAAATTTTAACAAATTTTATACCAATACCTTTTAGATTTTTACAGATGCATTGAAAAAAAAAAGAAAACTAGGAATAAACATTCATAGTACCCGGGAAAAAGGGAAACACAAAAGGTTTTTTCAAGTATTTTTAAAGGAGAAAAATTAGCTACTTTTTACAAAACAAATGGGGGGAAGACTTTAAAAACCTTTTAAAAACAATAATTTTTTTAAAATTCAAAGTCAGTATTTTAGTTTAAACATAACCCTCAGACCCGCAGGCCAGAAAATTTTACTAGAAATACGCAAACTTTATTCAGGGCTTTCATGTAATTTGGGGTTTTTCAATAGTAAAATTTTTTTTTTGGGGGTTCCCCGCACTCTGGGGTTAAAGGAAATTTAAAAACGGGGAGATAAGATGGCTAAGAAGGCAACACAAAATCATATCAATTTTACAGTACCTTTAAGTAAATCAGAAGCAAAAAGCATCATCAAACAGAAATTGAAGGAAGAATGGCAGAAAAGGTGGGATGGAGAAAGAAAAGGAAGATGGTTTTATAGGATCAAAAAGGCAGTCGGTGAAAAAAGAACTGGAAGAAGGAGCAGAAAGGAGGAAAGGGTAATAACAAGACTAAGATTAGGACATACAGGACTTAATTATACACTTATTAAAATGCATAAACATAATACAGGACAATGTGACCACTGTGGGAAGGATGAAACAATTGAACATGTTTTTACAGAGTGTCAGAAATATGAGCTGGAAAGAAGAGTTATGAAGAGAGAATTTGAAAGGATTAAAGAAAAGTTTAGCATAATAGATTCATTACAAAAGAACATACGGAGCAAACATATACAAATTATTTTAAGATTCCTAAAAAGAACAAAATTATTTAATAGAATTTGATTATATAAGAAAGATATTAATCCATGATGAACCACACTCCATACCAGTGGTGGAGGTAATGCTCACCTACAGATTCTTGCCAACCGCCATTAAACACCACAAGAAGAAGAAGAAGAAGAAGAAGAAGAAGAAGAAGAAGAAGAAGAAGAAGAAGAACTGGAACTAGTTGTTGACGTGTAGGTAGGAAGGTGCATATGTCAAATTGCACCCTTTTATTGTTGGATATAGAACATGAATGAATTCGTCCGATTTATTGCTTAGCGTTTTGACAAAACACCACTTAAGATAAGCTGGACAAAGTGCCAAGGTAGGGGTCTTAAGATACAATGACAAGATAGCTACCGGAATGAAAGTTGTGATTATGATATGCTACTGTTATGACAGACAGGCTGCCTGTGTTACGATTTGACGTGTCTTTGTGTTGGATAAACTGTAGCGTTGATGATTGCCGGCATAGACATAAAGGAGAGACGCCACATCAAGGTTCTGACTGGGAACCATTGGGAAATTTAGTTTTAATTATAATTACTGAATTGTATTTAGTTTAGACATTTTGTTTTTCCAAAAATTAAGTTTTTCTTGTGGGATATTCATGGCGTTTGTGGTGAGTTCGGTCACCAGCAGCTGCTAAGTGTCGGACTCGAGGAGAAGCGTCCCGCATCATGTGTTATATTTACTGAAACATAATTATTTAACTTCCTTTACACATTTGTTAATATTCCCCTGACACAGGTATAAAAGAAAAATTTAAATTGAAACATAAATATAACAAACTGTGGTTTTTATATCCTTTTCTATGGAGGACCAATCCTGCAATAATTAAGAATATATACAGAAATAAATAAATGCCAAAAAGTAGCTAGAACTAGAAATATGCTGTTTCTGTGAAACAGCACGTGAGAATGGATTCTGCAGAATGAACGAAGCAGAAGATGCTGAAAAAATTTGAAAAAGTAATAAGCGATAATTAGCTGAAGAACACATGAAATAGAAGGAGGCAGAAAGAAGAGAAAGATGATTAAAAAGAAGCAGAAAATGTGAATGCTGAATGCTAACATTAGCATATTGGCTATCACTAGCATGAAGGCTGACATTGATTTACCCCTTCTAGTATGCAAAAAGGGTGTAAAAAGCTGAAATTAGCTAAAATGCTAAGTCTAGCTAAATGTCAATGTAGTAAGACTAGCATGTTGGCTAATATTAACTCAGCCCATCTATAATACTTAGTACAGCCCATATGCAAAAGTCTATGAAACTGCCCTTTAAAATGATTCGTACTTGTTCAGGTAATTGAACAGCAGTAGAAGCTGTTTAAGCACCTGACATCAAGTGGTTGCTCTTTGGTTGCTCCCCTGGGACACATGAAGATGGTCTTACCATCACAAGTCACAGAGTAGTGCTTTCTTACTGGTTCTGATGAAGTTTGGGTCTGGTTCTGAAGGAGATTTTGTTCCATGTTCTGATTAATTTTGGACCTGGTTCTGATAGAGGTTTCTCCCTGGTTCTGATTGAGTTTGGACCTGGTTCTGATGGACATTTCTACCAAGTTCTGATGGGGATTTCCTCTTGGTTCTGGTGGAGTGTCCCTAACTGGTTCTGATGGCGTTTGGGTCCGGTTCTGATGGAGATTTGTTCCAGGTTCTGATGGATTTTGGACCTGGTTCTTACAGAGTTGTTTTCCTGGTTCTGATGGAGTTTGGCTGGTTCTTGTTCCTGGTTCTGACAGAGTTTGGACCTGGTTCTGGTGGAAGGTTCCTAACTGGTTCTGATGGAGATTTCCTCTTGGTTCTGACAGAGTTTGTGTCTGGTTCTGATAGAGACTTGTTCCAGGTTCTGATGTGCTAACAGTCTATATGCAAAACTCTATGAAATTGCCTTTTAAATTTAATCACTGTTGTCTAGCTGTTGAAACAGCAGTATATACTGTTTAAGTACTCGACACAAAATGGCCGCCATTTAGTTCCTTCCCATGAAGATGGTCAAAGGGTTAGGGGTCGGGTCAGGTTTAGGCCATAGAAATGAATGAAAATGAATGGAAGTCAATGCAAACTCCTCACAAAGACAGTAAAACAGGGATATGCGTGTGTGTGTGTGTTCCTGTCTTGGCATCACAGTGAGAACCATTTTCCCGATTTCACCATCAAATTGAGGACCATTTGTACCAAAGTGAGGACATTTTGCTGGTCCTCATGACCTATTTTGCTAACGGTTAGGTTTAGGACTAAGGTGTGAATTGAGTTTAGGTTAAGGTTAGGGTTAGGCATGCACTGGTAATGGTTAGGTTTAGGGTTATTGTCAGGGTTAGGGCATAGAGAGGGTTGAAAATGACTGAAAATGAATGGAAGTCAATGGGAGTCAACACATGGTCCTCACTACATATAGCAAAACAAGAGTGTGTGCGTGTGTGTGTGTGTGTGTTTGGGGGTGTATGTGAGAGTGAGTGTGTCACCTGGAAGTGCACATTTGTATGACGAGAACAGTAGAAGGCCTGCAATCCACAGTACCTAACAGCAGCAAAGAACAGGTAGACTCAGCTCCGTAAGCAGTCCAAGTTAGCCACACTTAAAGCATCACTCCAGGGCAGCTATATGCCCCGCAAAGGAGAAGCAGCCCCCAGACAAAACAGGCAAAGAGTAAGACATAGGGCACCGAGCCCCCCTAACCCAGCCACACTGCCAATCCAGCTGTGCAGGCAAAGTCTCCTCAGCAGCCCAAGGCCCCCACCAACCACCGGCAGTATTGCCAGATGTTGCGAGAAAAACAAGCAACCAGCTCTATGAAAAGAAGGCCAAAACAGGTCATTTTTAAACAGCATAAATGTATACAGTTATGGCACTGTACACAAGCAACAGCAAAAGTATGCTAAACACTTTCACCATGCAAATTTTAAATAATTTCAATTCTTGGAAAAACTCCAGCAACTCATTCTCACGCTGTCTTATCTCTAGTTTCCTTGTCACTCTTAGCTATGGTGCGATTGAGTTTGGGATTTGCCGAGTCAACTCTGGCAGGCGTGATGACCAGGAAGTGGGGCCGTGGAAAGGACAAACTACCTACCACTCGTGTTTGCTTTATATTTGGGAGCTGGGAGATAATCAAGGCATTTCACTAGGAAAGAAAGCCAAGCCTAAATAAGCAACTTTACATTCAAAAACAAGGCCAAAAAAACGCAACCTGAGACGCATGAGATTTGCAAGCGAAAAACAAGCCCAAAGTCGTTTATAATTAGCATACTTGGCAACACTGACCACCGACAGTAAGGTTGCCAGGCACCAAACAGAGGAGACCCCACAGAACAGGCTTCAGCTCACTTGTTCAGCATTCAGAACCCAGAGAGACCAAGGTATGAGGGGCACATTGTATTTCACTGTGGGGGGGGGGCAATCCCTTAGACATCTAGAGGGATGGATGACCAGCACAGCCCCCATGGTCCTCAACCAGCCCAACACACCTCTAGGAGCCTTAGGCCACTAGACCGGGGGCCCACCACTCTGAGATGTAGTCCGAGCAGCTGCACAGACAACACCCCACCAAGCAGCCCCCTGCCGGGCCCCCTAGGCCATCCCCAAACCCCTAGTTCCCGCCAAACCGGCACAGTCTTCAGGGTGGGAGCCAGGGGACCACACACACACGCCTATCCCTTCTTCGCTGTGTTTGTGTGTGTGCTTGTGGTAATGTGAAGTGTTGTGCAGATAAGATTACTGAACCTAGACCTGACAAACAGCAGCATCCCCACAGCAAAGCACTACTCCCTACTTATTACAGTAAAATCAAGATTTTTATCATGATTTTCCTACATAAAAGCATAGCTGTTAAAGAAATGCAAGCATACCACAGCACTTAATGCAAATCTAAATATATTCTAATGAGTTTCTCTTTACCATCTTGAAGATAAATGTTGCTATTCTTAAGATATGATCTTTGCTGTACGTTTTCTATCTGGTTTGTTGTCAACTCCCAGGCAGACGCGACTGCTCAGCATGATGTGTGAGTCCTGAACAAATCTTTGAAAACTCGTAAGTCATTTTGTGAACTTGGGAACATGATTCATTGTTTCTATTAACTCTGCCCTGCTACGGCTGCTAGCATATGCATCTAAGCAAGAACATAGACCTGCATTGCATGGTTTTGCAGTGCATTGTTTATGATCTAGCGATCACTTTGCTTTGGCAGCTAGTCAGCAGATTCTAATCCATCATGGTCTAAGATCATATCGCCCATCCCTACACCACAGACTTGTACCTTATTCACTAGTCATAATGGGTGAATCTCATGTGCCTCTCCTCTTACCCTTCAGTACTCATCACTCCAGAACTTTAAATCAGAGTACCACATGACTTTCTTCCATTGCTCAAGAGTCCTTTTGAGCTCACTTCTTGAAGTCTTTTCACAATGTGCATTTAGAAATGCAATAACTTTCAGTATTGAACATAGCTGTGAGGTACACTTTTGCTTTCGTACAATTTGATTTCACCACAAGTTGACCACCTGATTACAAGTATTCAAGAAAATGGACTCATTATCTGGGGTCAATGGATGCTGTAAACCCAAAGCAGAAAGACAGTAACACTTTTTAGTTGTGTAATTGTCAATACACTACTGTTGTAGGAAAATGTGTTTTTACCAAGACAGAGACCGATGATTGTCACTCAGAATCAGCTTTATTAGAATCTTGCAAGAGAGAAGGATTTTTTACAGCATTGGAGATGTGCTCAGTAGTGCTGCCAAATCGTTCTGACCAGACAAAGCAAAGGTTCTCCTTATCAGCTACAACAGTTTTCAAGGTGACTCTCATGAGACCCAGAGAGACGAGGTCCCAGACATAATCTTAACAGTGTGGCAGACATATTATCTCACACAGCTGCAAGGAGAAGGCTGAGAAACCATTACTCTAAGACTATATAAGAGAAGAATGGAACAACACTGAGGGGTTCTAATACTTTTGTCAGTTCCTGTAGAGTATCAAAGAGCAAATCAAGCAAGGCACTAAAAATATCCATAACAACTACTAAACAAGTCATATTGTTATCTTGACATTCACCAATGATATTGCATATCACATATTTTCCTAATATTATGCAGGCCTATGGCTTATTACATTTTGCTACATGAATAAAAATGTGTTCGAAATTATGAGAACTCTCAATATGATTAAAGTCACTATGTGAACCAATATCAACACGTTTTCAAAACATGGTGTAATATTTTCCTAGGTTTGGTTTTCGGCATGTTGACACAGATCAAGCCAAAAGGTTTTAATATGGCTTATACACATTTGCTAAACAAGCATTTGAATGCAATCCAGAAAACATTTTTCTTAAGGGGACATATGCGAAATCCACCTTTTTTGTCCTTAATTACATTTTGTTGTGTTCTTTTACTCTGTAGGAGTGCTTAAAAGTTGAATTTATTCTCTCCAGGTGCTGCGTTTGGTCGTATTTTTCTATTCGTTCCGTTTTTTCTATTCCCTATTACAATTTTTTTCACAATTACATCACAGTATTTGCTGTAGAACTGCTAAACAAGGTCATGTTTAGGTCATGTTAGCCTCCGGCTAACCAATTTCAGGAATCCGCCATTTTTATTTTATGCTGCAATTTTGAACTCCAAGCTCAAGTATGCCGAAGACGATAAGTCTAAATTTTCTGCTTTTGGGTGTATTAACCCACACAATTCATTACACTGTCCCCAAGTATCAGAACCTCTTCGAAGTGCCTGGTTAAATTTTATTTTTCATGGAAATGTACTCGCATCAGTGAGGAATTTCCTCTTTGTTTGCATGAAGCACGAGTGCTTCAGCAACCTCCGCAAATTTTAGGAAGGTTATGCCGAAAGACTTCATCTGAAGGGATCAGTTCCTTTTGTCTATTGAAACGATGGACACAGCAAAGCGATAAAATGCAAATAATACTAAAATGACAACAAACTTTATTTTAGACATGAATTTATTGTGTGTTGACATGATGTGCTGGCCATTGCTTTGATAGCGGTAGCATCATGCCTTCTGTCTCGCCCTGGGTTAAACTCTGGCTCAAACATGTAAGGCTGGATGGAGAAGTCTTCCATGGTTGACATTTTTTAATCAGTTTGGGAATAAAAAGTTTCTGCGCCGCTAGATAATTGTATCTTTGATAAACTGCCAAAGTGGCTGAATGGGGTGGAGTGGAACACTCTGCAAACTTAAGGGGGGCGGGGTATGAAGTGCCTCAATAGCATTTAAAGAGGCCGCACCAAAGTGAGTCGCTCACATTTGTACCTCAGAAGGGGTAAAAGAGGGGAGTGTGGAGCTACAATAACAAGGAATTCTGACCAAGGCATTGCGGTTCCACTTTATAAAGACCATAGTTGAATGATTCTAGTGTGCAAAGGAAGTATTTAAAAAAGCATCATATGTCCTGTTTTAAATATAAATCTGTTGGATAATATGTGTAATATTTTAAAAATGATTTCTTTAGCTTTATACCTCTTTTAAAATGAAATCATTGAGAAGTCCCAAAACTTTTTTTTCCACTTGGGACTATTTAGTTGACTTCAGTAATATTACAACTCAATGCAGTTCAAAAATACTTTAATTGTAAAGGAAAATTAAATGTTGTCATAACTCATATTATTAGGGGTGTAACGGTAAAAAATGACAGCAGGTTTTTGGTTTGCTTCAATTAAGAGAAACAGAAAGTTGCTTCTATAGGACTCACTGAAACTTTGGTTTGATGTTTTTTTTTTTAATAAAGGAGAAGCAGGTATAGCCAATTCCTAGATTGATGGATTAACATCAGTAAAACCTCTTGGTCAGTGTTTAGGAAGTTGTCAATAAGGCAGGGTCAACATTTGAGAATAAAAATGTTCAAATCACTTTGGAGTTGTTTTGATATTTGGACAAGATATTGTACAAGATGGGGACATACTAAAAGTTATTCAGTGGTTCTGATCACATGGCTGACCACAAGAAGAGGTGAACATCACCCAGCTTATGGAGACTGGGGTACCTTCCTGGAGCCAGTCCTGGGTGGGGATTGCTTGCCAGTGTGTGCCTGGTGTTCAATCTTTTCTTCCCAGGGCTCAGCCGGATTCAGTTGAAGAAGCTACAGGAGACCCACTCTATGTGGGCCCACCACCTGCAGAGTTGAATGTTGGGATCAGGTGCCATAACATACACCCTATTCGAGCGCAAGGTCGTTCATGGTACCAGGCCACCTTAGGCCAAGGGTTGAATAATTTTGCAAACATATCATCAAACCTGTGGCACTATGTCTTAAGCACTCTGGTAGTGAGAGCAGCAGAGCTGTCAGCCGATCACCACCTGGTAGTAAATTGCATCCGGAGGCAGGAGAAGCTGCTGGACAGAGCTAGTAAACCTTAACGAGTGGTTAGGCTGAGTTAGGAATGTCTGGCAGAGGGACCTGTTGTAATGATCTTTAACTCGCACCTCTGGGAGAATTTTTCTCATGTCCCGAGGAAGTTTGGGGACATGGAATCTGAATAAACCATCTTCAAGACCTCTATTGCAGATGTGGCTCCCAGGAGTGACCTGAATTACACAATGTGAGCAACAGTCCACTGTTGCTACATACTCGTCCAGGAGTAGCGAATGCTGCAAGTCAGTGACTCGATACAATCTACTGGGTTTCCCTAGATAGAAAACTTTTTAAACAATTTGAATTCTAAACTATATGACTAGGATCAAATTGTAATGTATTTACAAGACTTTTACTTTGTAAAGTACATTGAGATGCTATTTGTTTTGAATTGGCGCTATATAAATAAACTAAATTGAATTGATAGATTGTCCTTTGGTACTCCAGAAGCATCTGACGAGTAACAAGTGGCCAGGACTGTGGGTTCTGTGATTGCAAAAGCAAAATCTTGGGCATGACAGGAATATGGGAAAGCTATAGAGAGAGATTCTTGGAAGTCTGTCTTTATAGCAAGGAAGTGCTCTGGAAACCATTCTGTGACCCAGAAAGTTAAAAAAGGCACCATCACAAGCTCTATATGCTTTGTTTTCTGGAGGGGTGGTGGTGGAAGGAGGACTTTGAGGATCTCCTCAATCCGGTTGCCCTGTTGTCCGTGGAGGAGGCATTCCTCAAGACTTGGGAGAATGCGATTTCGTAACTGTGGTAGACGTCTCTGTGAATGAAATTCGGCCTGAGATGCTGGATACTCTGTACTAGAAGGTGACACGGGAGTGGATTTTCTCTCCTGTCCCATCCCGCTCCCACAGAAAAATTTCGTGTCCCATCCCAATCCCAGGCCAGCATAACAAAAGAAATCCTGTCCCATCCCAATCCTGGTAAATTGACTCCCACTCCCATCCCACTCCCATTTAAAAACGACCCCCACCCGTGCCACTCCCATTTTTGAAATAATAAAATATCAAAAAAAAAACAGACCATGCCTATCTTAGCTGAATAAAAACATGTACATGTTTTTTTACTCATTTATAAGTGATTGTTTCCTTTGAACAATGACATTACTTGTATGTTTCAAATTGCTGAAACGAAAAAAATGCACTTAGCGGAAAAACTGTACTGGGTGAAAAAAAGTGAAAAAAGGCATTACCTTCATAATTTGAAACTGTATCTCAATGGTTCACAGCCCTGTCCTCAGGGACCCCTTACCTGCAAGTTTTAGATGTGTTTCTGCTCCAGCACACCTGATTCAAATTCTGACATGACCCCCTATACAGGCATCAAGAATGGAGGGCCAAAACTGGACAAAATTAATCAATAAAGTCATCATTAAAATAAATAAATTTTGAGAATGTCCCATAATAAAGAAAAGAAAAACATGAAAAAATGTAACATTAATGTGCCATTAAAATTAAAGGTACCATTTATTTATTTAATACATGATTAAAACAAAAAATTTCCATTATATCATGAAATGTACTATTATGCAATTAAATCTGCCATTGAATAATTAAGTATAATTTTAAGACGACATGACGTAATTAGGGGCACGCTTAATATTTAATGATGTTTTAAAATAAATTGTACATTTAATGGTACATTCATTTTTTTTCTATTTCAAAACGTATTTATTTAATATCTTCCCTTGATGAAGCCTTTCTACGGAACCCGGAGGGGACATGGGGAATTTTTTTCTTTTGCGTCCCCACGCAATACTTTTGCGTTCTCTCGCAATACTTTTTTGCGTTCGCTCGCAATACTTTTTTGCGTTCCCACGCAATACTTTTTGCGTTATCTCGCAATACTTTGTGGGGATAGTTTTTCCCAAACCCAGATAACCGCAAAAATGGAACAAACACTACACCTGTTTTTTTAATTTATTGAGTTTTATTTGAAAATCGGCCTTAAAAAAAATGATCTTCAATCAGACTTAAAGACAGTTATTATCCACATGCTGTAAAACTACTGAACTCTGGACAAAAATACTGCACGAAACCACATCTGTGACACTTATTTGCTTATTGCTGCTGCATGATGTGTATTTTTTTTTTTTTTTTGCACGCCAATAGTGCTTTTGTTTTTATCTGGATTTGAACGGTTCTTCTGATCCTAAGCAAAATTAATGGGGTTTTTTTTAAACCTCATTTAACCTGCATATAAAAATAAACCATATCAGTGCTGTTTTTTTTTGTAAGCAGTTTGTCATCTGTGCTGCTGTTCCAAAATGCACAGCTTTCTCAAGGCGATTAACAACTTTTGCGAGCAAACGCAAAAGTATTGCGTGGGGCCGCAAAAAAACAAAAATCCCCCATGTCCCCTCGCGGCCTCCGTACCTTTCCCCTCTGCTGTGGCAAAGGCTCTTAAATCTTTAGTGCACATGGAGCAATTTTGTTTGTCAGATGAGACTTGACGCCTGATGGTACTTTTCGTTTGACGAATGAAGAGATGCAGCTGATTCAATCCAGAATTTGCCTTACAAGTGTGTTTTAATCACTGGTGTACCTGATTAAGACTAAACACGTTTTACAAGCAGCATACTGCGTGTTAACAACGCTGCATTCAACTCTCCTGAAATTCGGTAATATTTGCGACTTTCCTGTCAGCTCTATGAGTTTAATAGATAAGTCCTTACTTCTGACTTTACGTTACAAATCCAATTTTACCACGTCCAGTTCTCCACCTGCGTTTGCTCCCTCCATTCTGAACGCAGGTGGAAAACATCGATCAGAAGCACTGTTGGCTTGTGGGTCATGTAGTTCGTTTGACTCGCATTATAGTATATGCTTCTTGGAAAAAAACTACTCAATTGCGGCGTCGAGCCAAGTTTTTTTTTCTTAAAGTTTATAACAAACTCTCAGTTTTACATTTCCAAAGACAACTGATCCTAGTTTATTTTCCCTCCTATTGGTTAGCTCCCGCTCCCGTCTGCTCCCGTTCATGTTTTATCCTGTACCGTCCATATCACGTGATCTTTACTGACGCTGTCTCCCGTCCCGCGGGATTTCCATGGGAATCCCGTGACCCGCGGGATTCCCGAAAAAAAGTCAGCCTCTACTCTGTACATTGTTGGCCTGTCATGGTTGACATGCCTTTTCAGTGTCGCATGGAGGACCAGGACAACACCATGTAAGCAGCAGATTGGGATGGATGTCTCTGTTTTTAAGAAAGGGGACCAGAGAGTGTGTTCCAGTTTTGTGTAGGCCTTCAAAAAGCCAATTCAGTTAATAATCATAATAATAATTAAAGCTACAAGCACCATTGGGCTGTGTTGCCACGGCCACAGAGTCCGACGAGCCTGGGCCTGTAACAAATTTTGCTGGACGAAACATTGTCCCAGAGATCACTGCGATAAACGATAATATTGTCGTGGAGACCATTTTCAACTAATATAATGACAATAGCATAATGTAAGTAGCTACACCCTCCTAAGATAAATAAACTTTAATTTCTAAAGAACATTTAACACTGGAACTGGAAGACATTTAAAATAAAACAAAAACCATAAATAAAATATATTATGAAGTCTCTGTAAACACAATTGCCCTTCAAAAATATTAATCATTAGGCTCAGATAGGGAAAATAGGCCAAGTTGCCAGTTTTAAAGACGTAAAGTGCAAACTAACAAGAAAAACACTCCATTTAAATAAGTGCAGATGCCTGAACTGACCGTATACGAATCTGTAGCCACTTTAGACTGTCAGTTTAAACGCTCCAGTGATTGGGGACTGTTAACTGCATCGAGTGATTATGTTTTCGGTGCACTTGCATGTGAGTTGTAATGATGGCAGGGGTCACGTTAACCAAAAGTTTTGTGATTTTGACAGTTTTTTTTAAACGGTGACGGAAAAATCTGAAGACCATCTGTCATTTTGATTATTAACTGTTTTCTCACCTGATGCGTGACCTTGTTTGCTTCACTCAGACAAATGTCACGGCAGCTTTTATCAGACAGCCCAATAATGACGATGGTGTTGAAAGAGGGACTAATGCAGTGAAAGGTGAAGAACCAACAAAGCCACTACGGAGCGAGCGAGCGACAACAGGGAGGTTAGGCGGTACTACAAAGTGCAGTGAGAGTAGGAGTTCTTCTGGCTGAGGAGGGAAGATGGAATAATGTTCTGTGACGTGTCAAAAAAAAAAAAAAACGGAGAACATAGAAATGAAAATAAATGCAATTGAATGTTTAATTGTTATCATCTTAAATATATAAAGTAACGGGTAAAACCAGATTATGACAGGATTTTTTTGAACCTGTCAGTCAAAATAACGGACAACGAAAAAGTGCAGCAACCTCTGATTGTTAGTTGTTACTGTTTTACAACAAATGTGACATACCGGCTCTTACACTGCAGCTGTTGCGTTCAGTTTTGAAACCAATTCCATCTCTGTTTTTCCAAACGAAAAGGGGAGTGGTGGCCTACTGGTTAGAGAGCAGGGCTTTTGCGTCCTGGAAAGGCAACAGGTACCCAGCGTGCCATTCTGGATCCCTGAGTAAGACCCTTAGCCCCTGAATGCTCCCCGGGTACACAATGGCAGCCCACTGCTCCCTAGGGGATAGGTTAATTTCAGATGACCAGCAGCTCCTGTGGAAGGTTGTACTTCTTGAGTTGCCTCAGGAAGTACAGTCTTTACTGCGCCTTCTTCCGAACATTGTCTGTGTGAGGACCATCTCAGGTTTCGAGAAATGGTGGTTCCTAGGAACCGGAAGTGGTCCACAGTAGTTACAGGGTTGTTGAGGATGGCAAGGGGGTTGTGTGGGGCTGGTGTTCTTATAAAGTCCACCATCACCTCCACAGTCTTGAGTGGGTTAGGTTCCAGGTGGTTCTGACCACACCATTGTACCAGCCGATCCACCTCCTGTCTGTTTGCAGACTTATCACTGTCCTGGATCAGTCCAATAACAGTGGTGTCATCTTCAAACTTCAGGAGTTTCACGGATGGGTCCGCTGAGGTGCAGTCATTTGTGTAGAGGAAGAAGAGAAGTGGGGAGAGAACACACCCTGGGAGGCGCCGGTGCTGATAGTTCTTGTGTGGGAGAAGATGTTCCCCAGCCTCACCTACTGTATCACATACAGGATTTGCGTACATCCCTGGGTGGTCGAGGTGTTGCAGGATTAAGTGTAGTCCGAAGTTGACTGCATCCTCTGGTGACCTCCGGTGATCCAGCAGTGGCCCTGTGATGTCCTTCAGGTGCTTCAACACCAGTCGCTCAAACAATTTCATGATCACAGATATTAGGGCGCCTGTAGTCATTTAATCCTGTAATGGTGGGTTTCTTGGGTACTGGGATGATGGTGGATCGTTTGAAGCAGGAAGGAATCTCACACAGCTTCAGTGAATTGCTGAAGATCTCAGTGAAGATCGGTGCCAGTTGGTCGGCACAGGCTCTCAGGCATGATGGGGAGACATTATCAAGTCCTGAGACCTTACTTGTTTTCAGGCGGTGAAAGAGCCTATTTACATCTTTCTCTGAGAACCTTAGTGGAGGCAGGGGGTCTAACATGTGGGCAAACGATATCAAACACCTGTAGAAACAGTGATGTGGGTATGACATCTAGCTTAGAGGAGCAAGGTTTAATCTTTTTTATGGTATAAAAATGTCTCTCTGCCTGCTTAGCAACAAAGACTAACAATTTGTTCTCAACAGGTGTCGTTGAATACAGAGGTTTTATGAAGCACTATGGGGAAGAGGAAGGTGCAGGACTTATATAGAGCCCCATTTCCATTGTACACCATCAAAGTGGATGCTGCTACAGGGCTTGTTATAACAGCCGGAGGAGGGGGTTCCTCAAAGACAGGAATACAAAATGCTATGGTAAGTATTTCAGATCAATATATAAAGATGGCTTTAGATAAAGACTTAAGTCCCTAAACAACCTTTCAGCTTTCGAAACTCAGCTAGAACAGTAGGCTGGCATTATGGATTCTTGATTTGCATTTAAAATGTTTTTTTTTAATTGTAATATGAGGTCAAAGTACCTACTAATTTTTAGTCTCATTTTCAGGTTTTTATCTTTTCCACAAATTACATTTAATTCTTATTAAGGTTCCCATTTACTTATTGTGACTGTGATTGTGATGTGTGTGTTTCTCCAGCCCACCATTTCTGTTTCACCTTCTAAAAGACAGGATCGACAGACAGGAAGAAGATACTTAGTTATATGAACTCAATATGATTTCTCAATTGGAATGTATCTGGAATTGGAAATAATATTAAAAAGCATAAGCACAAGGACAAATTAACCCCAGTGGCAATTTCTCTATTGATTGGAATAAATCACAGGCCCATCCCATCTCCTCTAATATTCATCTCTCTCCAACCATTCTTTTGAAAACATCAGGTACCCGGGCAATAATATTTTTAACATGTTTGGATATTGGCTTTACACGAATTATAATCTACTTACCACCCTCTACTCAAATTATGATAAGAACCGACCGAACTACCAACATACAGCAGGGTAGCTAAAACTATCAATCCCCTTATGTCACACACATGCACGCCTTAAATTGTGGATAGAGTCTCTGCAATTAAAATGATGGTCGCCTGAAATAATACCATTCTTCTCTACGACCTTCAGTAAACTCCCGTTCCCTTGCAATGTTCGTGGCTAAGCGCCTTGTACAAAGGAGAAAAGGACAAAGAATTTAGGATGGGCGACTGCACACCGAAAGACGTGCACGGGAGTTGCTTGGCACCCCCTCAGGACCAAAAAGATCTAGGGTCAATGTGATCGGCAAAATGTCGCATGTGGCAAGGGCTCCTGCAGTCGAGCGCGTGGAATAACGACTGAAGGAGAAAGCAGGACCGAAAACTCTGAATAGCGCACACGGGGGTTTTCGTGGACACCCTCTAGGACGCAGAGTAGGGTTACCACCCCACCCAACACCCCAGACTCTGCTTACAAACAACCTTAGATGTTCGTATTCTCATCCATCTGAGTAAATTCTTAACCTCACGCACAAAAAAGGTTATAAAACTTCACAATAACGCTAGATGTGTTTGGCAGAATAAGAACTCCAATTTTCTATATAAAGTGATCATGTATTCCGGCACATAGTTCACCAACACATATATCCTATGTGCCACAGATGGAGAATTGGATACGAGTAGAGAAGTTGTAAACAATGTTGATGTTAAGAGGCCCAAAAACATATAAGGATTTAATTTAGCACCTATTATCCACAAAATCCCGATTCATCGCCCTTATAAGCAGCACAAAAAAGCTTGCTTTTGAAAAGCATGATTTCGCAGTTACCTCTATTGACGCCTCTACAATTACCTCCGCTTGCAGAAATAACCCAGTGGAACAACCTAGACACATCCTGCAAACTAAGGTTCGCTACCACTTTTATCAATCCATCGAACCACAGTGAAGAGAAAAATAATGAAGTCATCAGAGAGGCCTTATTCGAGGGAAAAGTGATTATGATTAGAGTTAACCTAAGATATTGTGCCAGAGATAAAGTTATATTGAGTCGAAAAGGAAAAGTTGTATTGAGACACACAAATAGGACATTGAACACTGCAATATAGCACAAAAAAATTTATTAAGACCATGCACACCACAGTTCAACTCCTAATCCACCTCCCACAATATAATCATATATTGCAACAATGCCAAAAAACTAAACATGTACTCGTAAGAATCACCAAATGTAACAAAAACTGATAACACATACAACACAGCATCTGTAACATAATTAAAAAGTATCTATTGACACCATACTGTTTAATACTGTCATCATAATCATATTCACGTGTTTGTATTGCGGTTTTAAGGCTTGATTGGAAGAGGGAACAGATATGAGTTCTCGTGTGTATGCGGTATGTGACGGGAGTGACCTGACTTACTAGGGAACTCTGAGGCACGCTGACCGGAGCCGTACGACAACCGATGAGTCCTAGGACACCATCTATACAGTGAAGACCGGAGTGAGTTGGTCTACAGATAAATTCTCTCTGGGCCTGTCTGCGTTTATTGGTTGTCATCAAGAAACGTGTTTCTGAAGGATTGGATATGCTTGCAGTTCGAAGTTCCCATTCAAGCTTCATGTTAGCGCCCTTCTGTAGGGCAGGTCCCGGGTCCATGTTACAGAGCCAACTTGTCAAGGTGTATTTTCCTCTCACCCCTCACTAGGTAGACGCCAGCCCCCACTCTCGATGCTGTATATCTATTCTTATCTAAGCATTTGGATAAAAGTCAAGTCAAGTTTATTTATATAGCGCTTTCAGCAGCAATGCACTCAAAGCACTGTACATAAGGAAAAACGTTACAAGATACAGAAAATCAAACACAGAAAAACAAATCAAATGACACTGGTAATCCTTGGGGGTTTACTGGTAAGAGCTGGTTCTAATCCAATCTTTATAATAGCGGTAATTAGCTCATTAAGTCCTCTGTGGTAAAGAATTCATCCGGTGCTAGAAGAAAAATGATAATATTAATCCTTGAGGTCGCTGGTATGAGGCAGTTGTGGTCCAAACTTTTTAAATTCTAATAATGTTTGGCTGTCACTGGTATGATATAGTTGTAATACAATCCTTTTAAGGAATCTAAAATTATCTGGTCATTGGTGTAAAAACAGCTTTAGTCCAAATTTTTTAAATACTAATAATATTTGGCTTTCGCTGGTAATCCTTCTGAGAAATCTGAAAATCTATGAAAGTAATGAAAGTAATGAAATCACACATTTAGGTTGATGAGTAAAGAGAACACATTTGGTAAGAAGAGGGAAAAAAATCATATTTCACACTTTATCCTTAGCAGGATATAGTTTGAGATTGCAAAAAAAAACCTCAGCACAAATAAGCAACATTTATACGAAACAACATCATGCAGGGGATCCGGTGAAGGCGTTGTGAAGGGGTGCATATGTTTATCTTGACCATGTGTGTGTGTGCATGTGAGTGTGTGCAAAGTAAGTCCGTGAAGCAGTTACAGAGGCCATTGTCCTTGATGATACGATGGAATGTTCATCAACCAGCCACACAGTTCTGAGCAGGTCCACAGATGTCCTCAGGGAAGGGAGGGGGCAGAGGGAGCAGAGCGTCATGTTAACATAACTTCCAGGAGAAGTTAAAGATAGATAGCCAGCCATCAAGGCCGTGCAGGGGAGCCAGATTCAGAAAAACAACAATTATTTGGGTTAGGCTGACTCTTAATTTTCTGTCAGCCTTGAGAGTCTCGCTGGTGCTTCTCAATGGCGAATCCAAACAGCCAAATTCCAGGTCCTTTCCGCCAGATCCGAGCGAACAACTTTCTCCAAGATTTATCCCATTTCACCCCTGAGTCCAGGAACCGCAACCTGCCTGGGATCCTGTGTAAGGATCACATCCAGTCTGCGATTCAGCTCACGTAATATCTCAGTCTGAGTGTTGATTGCTCTGCAGATCCCATCATACATGCCAGGCAGCATTGTAATGGCCAGAACAGCTGCTGACATTTTTCTAATTTCTCGATATGCCAGATAACCGCCAACTCCAAAAAGCAGAAATCCTGTTATCAAACATCCAATTGTGTACACATCTTTGACATCCTCGACTGACAGTATCGACAGACACAATCCTCCACTTCTGCCAGGAGTCCATCGTGTATCCGGAGAAAAATGTCCTGTCTGGACAAGAGGGTTCCCCTTCACCCTGTCTTCTCGCCGAGAAAATTCAATTGCATTGAGAGACCAGCTGACCAAATCCATAACTCAGAATTTTGGAAGATATGCAAAAAGAGGCTCCAAAAAGAAAGACAAGACACAGAGCTGAAGCAGGGCAGATATGGGAGGGTGCAGGAGACAGAGAAAAGCGTCCTCCTCCACTGAGAGTAGAAAGAAAAGAAGAGCACCCTCACCTTATGACTGACACCCAAGGCCCTTAGCCTGCAGAGGAAGTGTAGTCGCTGCTGGACCCTGGCGCAGACATAATCAACCTGAGCATTTCATGTGAGTTTATTGCCTATTTGTATTCCCAGGTAATTATAAGAATCCACCTGGGTAATACTGTGATGATGGACGGTCACTGGTGAGTGGTCTCCAACAGACTTGGGTCAAAGATCATTTCCTGTGTTTTTTGGACATTAAGAGTCAGGGAGTGTTCATTGCACCACTGAACAAAACTTTGGTTCTGCTGTTTGTATGTAAAAGAATGTCACACAAACTAGCAGCAGCAGAGCATGTATCCGTGTCACCGGCAGAGCAGTGCCATTCTTCTTGCTTTAAATGCTTTTAATGTTTTAGAAGAGTCATATGACATTGATAAACATAAATTCTTTGAATATCATCAGCTAAAATCTATTATCCAGTCCAAATTTAATTTGGAATTGTTATGGACATGGAGACGGAAACGAAAGGAAAAAATAATCAAAAGAAAGAGAGGTGGGACAAAAAGGAAAAAGGGAGAGAAGGACAAAAGAATGGAGGAAAGAGAAGAATGAAAAGAGCATCTGAATCACTGATTTTATGTGTGATCAGCTCGTTTAGAATGTTATTAAATACAGCTGATGTGTCCTTTTTCTTTCTTTCTTTCATTATTCAGGCATGGTTTCTAATTTGTAAAAAGTACAATTATATTTCGGTTTGACCCGCTCCGGCCATTGTGTTCTTTAATATTACTCTAGTAATATTAAAGAACTGCATTACCTCAGCGATAACCTTCTCATTTCTCCTGGTCCCATGGCCAATCAGTGAACAGCAGTCTGTTCACGTTACATGGAGTCCCTACTTAGCCCCAGTTATACCTGTGCAGGAGCAGGGACCAAACAATTAGGTACCAGTACAGGAAAAACAGTAACGATAACTCTTGCAAAGCGGGCTGAGTGGAGCGGAGGTGGGTTAAATCGAGCCAGTGGAAAAGGGGCATTGGTGACATCACAAAAGTATATTTGGAAACACGTCCTTCTTGCAGTTCTAAACATTGCAAGAAAACACCATACTTAAGAAATGGAAGAATAAGTTAAAATTTAATGCATTTTAAAATATAATGCATTTTAAAATATAATGCATTTGAAAAAATATGTTAGAATTGAGGACCAGTGTAACAAGACACGTAATGTTGCCTGGGTCCAGCGGACCTGGGGCCCCACCCTGAGCCAGGCCTGGGGTCGGGTTTCGTCGCCCAGTGCCTGGTGGCTGGGTTACTCCTGGTGCAACCTGGCCAGACCAAGCCTGACCAAGAGGCACGAGGCCATCCCTCATTGGGCCCACCACCTGCAGGGGGACCATGAGGGTTCCACTCTGTCCCTGCTGGACATTGCCCCTCTCGTGACAAGATCCTTCTGCTGGAGGACTTCAGCCCCCACGTAGGAAACGACATTGACACCTGGAGGGGTATCATTGGGAAGCATGGCCTTCCTGATCTTGACCAAAGTGATGTTTCGTTATTAGAGTGCCAGTAATGGATTGTCCATAATGAACACCATGTTCAAGCATAAGGGTGTTAATCAGTGCACTTGGCACCAGTACACCCTAGGCTGGAGGTCGATGGTCGACTTTGTAGCCGTGTCTTCGGACCTTCTGCCACATGTCTTGGACACTCAGAGGGGCTGAGTTGTCCACCTATCACCATCTGGTGGTGAATTGGATACGCTGGAAGAGGAGGAAGCCGGACAGACTTGGCAGGCATATAGTGAGGGTCGGCTGAGAACGTTTTGGTCCCTCGGTCAGGGATCTGTTCAATTTTCACCTCTGCTTTTCCCAGTTCTCGGGAGTGGCTGGGGACATAGAGTGGGCGATGTTCTCCACCTTTTTTGTCGAAGCAGCCGTCAGTAGCTGTGCTCGTAAGGTCTGCGGTGCCTTTCATGGCAATCTCTTAACACAGTGGTAGGCACCGGTGGTAAGGAATGCTGCAAAGCAGGTGTCCTATCGGTTTTTGTTGGATTGTGGGACTCCTGAGGTAGCTTACGGGTACAATGAGGCCAATTGTGCTGCGCCCCAGGCTGTAGCAGAGGCCAAAACTCAGGCCTGGAAGGAATTCTGTGAGGCAATGGAGGAGGACTATCGGTCGGCCTCAAAGCAATTCTGAGTTTGATCGGGGTACTCTATTAAAATATTTTTCTGACAGAACTGTGGCAAAACAGTTTATAATACCTACATTAATCTAAAATGTCAAAAATGTCAGCCGAAATACACTGCTCGAAAAAATAAAGGGAACACTCAAATAACACATCCTAGATTTGAATGAATGAAATATTCTCATTGAACACTTTGTTCTGTACAAAGTTGAATGTGCTGACAACAAAATCACACAAAAATCAATGGAAATCAAATTTATTAACCAATGGAGGCCTGGATTTGGAGTCACACACAAAATTAAAGTGGAAAAACACACTACAGGCTGATCCAACTTTGATGTAATGTCCTTAAAACAAGTCAAAATGAGGCTCAGTATTGTGTGTGGCCTCCATGTGCCTGTATGACCTCCCTACAACGCCTGGGCATGCTCCTGATGAGACGGTGGATGGTCTCCTGAGGGATCTCCTCCCAGACCTGTACTAAAACATCCGCCAACTCCTGGACAGTCTGTGGTGCAACGTGACGTTGGTGGATGGAGCGAGACATGATGTCCAGATGTGCTCAATCAGATTCAGGTCTGGGGAACGGGCGAGCCAGTCCATAGCTTCAATGTCTTCATCTTGCAGGACCTGCTGACACACTCCAGCCACATGAGGTCTAGCATTGTCCTGCATTAGGAGGAACCCAGGGCCAACCGCACCAGCATATGGTCTCACAAGGGGTCTGAGGATCTCATCTCGGTACCTAATGGCAGTCAGGCTATCTCTGGCGAGCACATGGAGGGCCGTGTGGCCCTCCAAAGAAATGCCACCCCACACCATTACTGACCCACTGCCAAACCAGTCAGATCGCTTTCCACGGTGTCTCCAGACCTTGTCACATCTGTCACATGTGCTCAGTGTGAACCTGCTTTCACCTGTGAAGAGCACAGGGCGCCAGTGGCTAATTTGCCAATCCTGGTGTTCTCTGGCAAATGCCAAGCGTCCTGCACGGTGTTGGGCTGTGAGCACAACCCCCATTTGTGGACGTTGGGCCCTCATACCATCCTCATGGAATCGGTTTCTAACCGTTTGTGCAGACGCATGCACATTTGTGGCCTGCTGCAGGTAATTTTGCAGGGCTCTGGCAGTGCTCCTCCTGTTCCTCATTGCACAAAGGTGGAGGTAGCGGTCCTGCTGCTGGGTTGTTGCCCTCCTACGGCCTCCTCCACGTCTCCTGGTGTACTGGCCTGTCTCCTGGTAGCGCCTCCAGGCTCTGGACACTACGCTGACAGACACAACAAACCTTCTTGCCACAGCTCGCATTGATATGCCATCCTGGACGAGCTGCACTACCTGAGCCACTTGTGTGGGTTGTAGAGTCCGTCTCATGCTACCACGAGTGTGGAAGCACCACCGACATTCAAAAGTGACCAAAACATCAGCCAGAAAGCATAGGTACTGAGAAGTGGTCTGTGGTCCCCACCTGCAGAACCACTCCTTTATTGAGTGTGTCTTGCTAATCACCAAAGATTTCCCCCTGTTGTCTTTTCCATTTGCACAACAGCATTTGAAACTGATTGTCAATCAGTGTTGCTTTCAAAGTGGACAGTTTGATTTCACAGAAGTTTGATATACTTGGAGTTATATTGTGTTGTTTAAGTGTTCCCTTTATTTTTTTGAGAAGTGTATATATTTTATATTCTAGTACTTTCAGTTGTTCACCAAATACCTACTTAACACTTTATATCCACTTTCAGATCCCACAAACTGATAACAGGTAGCAGGAAATGACAAAGTGACTGGCCCACTCCAAATCCCACTGTAAGTGGAGCTGTGCTGCTCTGAAAAGTCACAAAGAACATTTCAAAGTAGGCTAATTGTTGATGAACTGACTGCACAGATGAAGTTTTGAGGTCCACTTTCTTGTTTAAAAATATCTTAAAACTATTTTTCACATGAGAAAGGATTGTATTCTTACCAGTAAACCCCCAAGGATTATTGTCATTAGGCCCGAGCAGGACGGCTGCAAGGGCCTATTGTAATCGTAAGGATTCTTATTAGGCCCGAGCAGCGAAGCGCTGCGAAGGCCTATTGAAATTGCTCCGTTTATTATTATTATTCTGGCGACAAATGAATTGCCTTTTTCGGGGCTTTAACATATTCAAAAACTCACCAAATTTGGCGGAGCCATCAGTCGTGCGTGAAATTCACGTATTTTAGGGGTTTTGCGAAAGTCGCAATAAAAATGGCTCCACAGCGCCCCCCCCCTGAAATTTTCAAAAAAGCCTCCGCCATTGGCTTACTTTATCGTAGAGTTATGAAACTTGTAGAACTCCCCAAGAACTACCTAAACCCCCCTTGCAACCACGTCCTACACCAAACAGGAAGTCGGCAATCTTGGATTGAAGTTTCGATTTTGACCCCATTTTTGCCGTTTATAGCCTTGGTATTTGATCAAACTCCTCCTAGGGATTTTGACCGATTGGCTTGAAATTTGGTCAGTTTGCTCAGAAGGGATGGGGGATCTAAAGTTATCAAAATTGTGACTTTTTGAGCATGTTGAGGGGGCGGAGCCAGGCCTCAAAGTTTGACCAGTTGCCAAAAATTTGAAATTGTTATATCTCTTACAAGGAAAGTCGCAGAGACTCCAAACCTTCTGGTATTGATCCACATCTGGCCCTGAACAATATTCAATGGTTAAATCTTGACATCATCTAAGCCTGGCCCCCTGAGAACAGGAAGTGTCAGGTTTTACTGTGAAAGGTCCATATTTCACCCCCGTCACCAAATCAACACGAAACTGTCTCCAGTGACAGATAACAAGATGGTCTAAGTTGGTTTGGAACACAGAGACAGTACACGGGAGGGTGTGGCCGTGGCGGCGTGGCGAGGACAGATGTCACGCCATGGGCTCACGTTTGCCTCTGATTTCCACATTTCTCAGCTGATCACCACTAAACTCAATATGATTGATACTGGTCCAGCCCCCTAAAGATTTCCAGTGAAATAATTGGTGGGTGTGGCCTAATTGCTCCACAGCGCCCTCTAGAAGCACTAAAACAACCAGCCCCAAGGCATACTTTGTCCGAGGTTTATGAAATTTGGTACACGTATGTAACTTCTCAGGACCTACAAAAAAGTCTCTTGGACCCATTGTGCAAACCCCACAGGAAGTCGGCCATTTTGGATCAAAGACGCCATTTTCTCTCATTTACACACGTCATATCTGAGCGAACTCCTCCTACAGCTTTTGACTTACAGACTTGAAAATCACTCAGTATACTCTTAGGGCATTGGGGACCAAAGTTATCAAAAGCTTTTGGATATATTAAAGCGTGTGGGCGTGGTCACGCCTCAAAATATGACTTCTCGCCATAAAAGATGAAATTGATATAGCTCCTACATGGAAAGTCACAGACACATGATACCTTCTGAGATTGATCTGCCTCTGGCTCTGAACAATATTCACTGATGCTGACATCATTGAAGCCACGCCTACCTGAGAACAGGAAGTGTCATGTTTTCCTTTAGAGAGTCAATTTTTGATGCTCTTCACCTAATCAATGTGAAACTGTCCCAAGTAACGGATAACATGATGGTCTTAGACAGTCGCCAGTATTAACTGGCTTGGCTGGAGGGTGGGGCTGTGGCGGCGTGGCGAATTCTGATGTCATGCCATGGCCATATGTTTGCCTCTAAATTACACATGCATGGTCCGATTTATTCCAAACTGAATATGGTTGATCTTTGACAACCCCCAAACAGCTCTATTGGATTACATTTGAATTTGGATCAACAGCGCCCCCTAGGACACTTCAAGTGCTCTATCTCCCTCATACATCATTGGATCCACTTCAAATGTAGTATACATGATCATGAGTTAATGATGGACATGTTGACACAGTCAATTGATGACATCACTTTAGCCCGGCCCACTAATAAACAAATGAGTTTAGCTTCCATATGGAAGGTCCGATTCGCTCCAAACTGAATATGGTTGATCTTTGTCAGCCCCCAAACAGCTCTATTGGATTACATTGAAATTTGGATCAATAGCGCCCCCTAGGACACTTCAAGGGCTATATCTCCCTCATACATCATCGAATCCACTTGTAGTGTACATCATCAGGGCTCAATGCTGAACATGTTGCCACAGTCAGTTTATCACATCAGCAGCTTCCATCTGGAAGGTCGGATTCCCCCCAAATTTTGAATACTTCTCGCCAGACCAGCATTCTGCATGACTGAAGATCATGCCATGACGCTCACAGCGCCCCCTAGAGGCGACATTTGGAATTGAACGGCGGCCTCGTTGGTGGCGTGCAGCCGGCGATGCTAGGCTCCCGCGCTCGCTGCACAGGCAGAGTTGCGCTGAGGTGCAAGGGCCTTCAACGCTGCTTGCAGCTTTAATTAATCTTCTGACTCCACCTGGTACACTAGCAGTGACCATCAGCTAAATATTCTGAATATTAAAAATGTGACATATACTGTTTGTGGAAGGGCTAATTACAGGTCATTATTTCCATAGTTTCACAATACCCAAAGAGAATTTCAAAAATTGTCTAATCTATGGAGATGTAAAATTTCACAAAAGATTCATCACCATACATTCAGAGAGGTTTTCAGAATGTGAACTGGGGGAGCTGTGCACCAGTTATATAAACAAAGTACAATGTGTCTCTCGCATTGTCACCAAGTCCTTACTGGAGATGTGAGCTACCCTTTTTCTTATGAGTGCTAAAACTTTTGTAACCCCATGTTACTTTATTCTGACATTCCCCTCTTCTGACGCAGGTTCCAACCCATGCGGCAATCCAGCAAAATGTTTGAAAAAAACTGTTCTAGTAACCAGGAGCACATTACATAGAACCAAAGAAATTAATTCTGACATAACTATGTGCCACTATGAAACTGCAATTCAGTTCCATTAACAACAAAACACAAACTTCAGTTGTTGTGCAGTTCATCAATGTCTCACTTAAAATTAAGTCACATATCATCCTGATTTGTCTTGTATAAAGATGAGTAATAGATTAATTGAAATCCAATGTAATTTCGATGCGTAAACCCTACAAATTGAATCTAATCATTAATTCCCACCAAGTATGAAGTCATGACTCAGATTCTTTATCGAAAATATATTCCTTACTTTTGGCATATCTTGAACTGTCAGCTAGCGTAATAGCACCAGGGAAAGCTTTCAATCTAATAAATCACCAATGATTCTGCATGCAAAACTAATTCTTTAAAGAAGTTTAAACTATTTCATTAGCATTTTAATAGTAAAACACAGAAATCTAAATGTCATGCTTCATCCTCACTCAATTATTATACAAAAATATGTTTTTAAGGCAGCAATCACTACAAGCCTTTTGATTCTATTGTCTCTGAAACAGTGTTAAAACTCAGGAAGGAAGGTGCTGAGTGTTTCCATGAAAGTAAAGGTGTGAATTAACCTGGTAGGTAGGCAGAGCCAGGCAGAACTAACCTCTGATGGGCAGCCTATGGCCGGGCCCAACACAGTTTCTTCATTTCAACCCATCTTAGTGTAACATGCACCTACCTCAAAACAGGCTGCTTCTTAACTCTCCTGAAAACTCAAGGTTTTAATCAATCTGGGATTTAGAAACATTATTCTAAACATGCATTATTATGTCATGCAACACATAAACAAACATTCATTCCAACAAAACAAAGACAAAACATCAAAGACAGATAAATGGCCAAATTTGAAGCTTCAGGAATTCAAAGACATTTTTAACAATCTCTTTTCAAAATTTGTTTTCTCATCCATATCTCTTAATGCTGTAGTTGATCAATTTTTTTATGACGATCTTCAGGATTCTGTTTAAGATGAGTGCATATAGTCTGTATTCAAGAATTTCTCTGCTCAGGTTAAATGCAGACAAGTGTTTTAAACCGGCGTTGACATTTTTATGGTATACCCAAACAAAACAAAACTGCAGTGTTAAACTTAACCAGAAGTTAAGCTGAGAAGCTTGACTCCAAACTGGACGTTGTTCCCACATAGTGTTTCAGCATTTTTAATTTTGAGAGTTGGGGAGAAAATATTACTAAAACCCCTCTTTTACAATCTAAATGCTAATAAATCTCTTGAGTGGGCCATAAACACTCATGTCAAGTTGTCTTTTGACCCAAGTGAGAAATGTGACCATCACAGTTTCATTGCAATTCAAAGGAAATCTAAAAACATAAGTTAAAGTAATTGGTGGGGTAAGTTGTAAAATTTCAATGGCTGCTACAACTCCCCCAGACTCATTACAACTGACTCAGACTAACTTACATAACAGCTTACATTACAGCTAACAGCTAAAACATTAGCACTAAAGACATGCATAGAATATGTCCCCATAGAAATACAAAAAAATGCGATTTAGGTGTCGGAAGTTTAACTACATAGCAGGTAGTGCTATTTGAAAATGAAATAGAGCAAAAACGTACTTTTTGTCTACAAATAATTTTTTCTTCTTAAATTGCCCATGTTTGTCATTACGTGCAACATTCTTTTCAAGTGATTTAAGAACTATATTGGGCATGTAAAGAACAAAATCGAATAATTCGTAACTTAATCCTTATTTAAGACATTGGAAGTGTTACAAGTGACCCACGTTACAGCTATCCCCAGTCTACCCTAATATATTGACATTAATCTGTGTGTAAATGTGTAGATTGTGTGGGAAGTGCTTTGAGTGGCTGACCAGGTCAGAAAACTACAATGTAAATTTAGTCCATTTTATCTGTACAATTTACTACTATGTATCAGAGCATGTACTTCCAATAATGAATATGTTAATTCTGAACAATAATTATTAATTTCCAATATTTTGGGGACATTTTTATGAAAACTTATGGACAGAAATATGGAGACTGAAAATCTACTTTTTTCAGTTGCAAACTTTTGTCTTTCAGCATTTCCTGGATCTGCAGATGGTTGGAAAAAATCAGTACAGCACCAGTCTTCTGCACTCTCATGATACGGACAAACGTGCCACTATGAACATGGCTGTGGGTGATGGTGTGATTGCTGCTGGGCAGGATGGGACATGTAGTCTTATGACATTTAGACTCTGCTTGCAGAAAGAAAAAAAGGCTGTTCATAAAGATGGTAAGGTTTACTACAATTAGCGTAAGATTATCAGTTGTTTTGAAAATGATTTTTTTGTTTTTTCCTTTGCAAAATCATTTACATATTCTCATTTCCATTTGGAGTCGGAACTGTGATTAACATTTAAACCTGTGATTTTGATCCAGAATTTCCTCTCTTACTTTACTTTTTTAATTATTTGATGCAGAGTTGGCCTCCAACAGTTTTTAGTGTTGGTTAATTAAATCTGACATATCTTAACCCAAACTGAAATATAGTTAATTAAAAGCTAAGACAAAGAACTTTAAGGAACAGTTTAAAAAGTGTTAGTGTACACGTTTCAGTCATAACAGGGAGAGAGGGTGTACTCATTTTCAAAGATCTTTTCATAACGTAGCTGAAGTTGGTTTCCTATTGTAGCTTCTGATTTGGCAAATAGCTATAGAGCATTTCCACCTAATTATTTACTACATTGAGCATTTCTAATGTGCTGTAGTTCAATAAAGAATGACTTCAGTGCTTTTCATGCATCTAAAAACACCGAAATCCATCTATATTGAGCTTAAATCAAATAAAGATTTTACAAATCACACACTGGGTTTTTAAGATTCTGCTATTAGCACAGAATGATCTAGTCCAGGTTTGAAGAGTCAGCGTTTACTCCTTGTTAATTCTTTTATCTGTTTAAACTAGAGCAGATTAAAAAATGTTCAAGGTAGTGAAAAATGAGGTGGAATTGCTCTTTAGCCAGTTGTCAAATCAAAAGCTACCATAGGAAGCCATCTTTAAAATACTTTATTTAGGACACTTCAGAAAGAACAAACAACCAGTCTGTGAAACAACATGCAGAAGCAGCAAAGAGCATAGATAAACAACTCGACATCCTCTCTGCCCATTATACTTCAGATCCTTCATCTTTTTATATGTAGTTAGGGTCTATACTGAACTTCATTTGTAACAAATAAATAATTAAATAAATAAAATAAATCATTTATGAAGATAGTCTAAGTATTTCTGTTTTGTGTCTTGCTGTACTAGACTGTACATCGTTCTTTGTTCCATCTCCCTCAATTTGGAACAACCCATCTTTTGTATAACTTAATTTTTTTTTAAAGATCAACACTACAAGAGGATGGATTTTTTTTTAAATTTTGTAAATTGTCAATAGTTTTAAAGAGAGCAGCATGTTTAATTTAATTAATTCTGTATTACAAAAATAGGATCAGGATTCCCGTTTTTGTTAAGATCCATCCACAGAAAATGCACAAATATATTCAAATGCAATGGTCATGGAATGTATTCTGAAATTAATCCAAATAGTTTAAAGTAAAATATAAAACTATTAGTAAATACTTAAAGCTCCAAGCAGCGTTGGCGGCTCTGCTAGCTCAGCGCAGCTCCGGCTTGCATTGCGACTGGATGGGTAATAAGTCGCCTCCACGCTCCCAGTAAGCCCGCTGCACGACTTTATTGAAATACACCACCAAAATATGCCACATTCATCTTTTAATGGCAAGAAGTCAGAGGTTGAGGCTTGGCCACGCCCACATGCTTTGTTGCAGCCTTATCCTATTGAGTTGTTTGTAGGTTGACAAAGATCATTCATATCCAATTCAGAGCACATAGGATGATGCATCTAAAATTTTGCGCCAACCGTATAAACGGCGAGACATTGAAATTTGACTGTTCTAAGTGGGCAGGGTTAAAGTGATAAGCAAAGTGTACCTGTGAATGTGCTTAGAGCTACTCTGTGATGAGACACAGAAAGTTTGGTGCCACCGTGACCTTGTTTGTAGATGTCATCATCTTTTAATGAGATATGTCAGATATTGAGGCTTGGCCACATGCTTTGGTCCATGTAGGTTGACAAAAATCTTTCACATCCAGTTTGGTGCAAATTGGATCATGCATGTGTGAGTTACAGCCAACCGTATGCAACTGGCAAGATACTGAACTTTGCCACGTTGCCATCCCAACACACTTGTTTGCAGGAAAAAAAGCTTTTGATAAATTTTGATCCCCAATGGCTTGAGAGTATAGTTTTGAAGTCATTTTGAAGTCTGTAAGTCAAAAGCTG
Organism: Crenichthys baileyi; assembly: GCA_036173005.1. NCBI lineage: Eukaryota > Metazoa > Chordata > Actinopteri > Cyprinodontiformes > Goodeidae > Crenichthys > Crenichthys baileyi. The sequence continues at coordinate 252,357 of JAHHUM010001540.1, forward strand.
TAGGAGGAGTTCACTCATACACCATGTGTAAACAAGAGATAGTGGTGGCTTTGATCCAAAATCGCAGACTTCACGTGGGGCTAGGACTATGGCTCCTAGCCCCATAGAGACTTTGTTTGAGGATCCTGAGAAGTTACATATGTGTACCAGATTTCATAATCCTCGGTCAAAGCATGCCTTGGGGGTAGTATTTTTCAAGTGTTAGTAGAGGTTAGTAGAGAAGCCCAGACTTCCCTCTCCCCAGACAACTCGTCCACCTCCTCTAGGGGGAGTCCAAGGCGTTTCCAGGCCAGTCGAGAGACATACTGTAGTCCCTCTAGCATCCTGGGCCGTCTCCTGGGCCTTTTCCCGGTGGGAAGTGCCTGGAACACCTTCTGGGCGAGGTGTTCCAGGAGGGAGATGCCCTGGAGGCATCCGAAACAGATGCCCGAGCCACCTCAACTCTTCTCGATGTGGAGAAGCAGCAGCTCTGCTCTGAGCTCCTCCTGGATGGCCAAGCTCCTCACCCTATCTCTAAGGGAGTGCCCGGCCACCCTGCGGAGGAAGCTCATTTCAGCCGCTTGTATCCGGGATCTCGTTCTTTCGGTCATGACCCAAAGTTCATGCCCGTAGGTGAGGCTAGGAACGTAGACCGACTGGTAAATAGAGAGCTTCGCTTATCAACTCAGCTCTCAATCTCCACAAAAGACCGGCACAACGTCCACATTAATGCGGAGGCAGCACCGATCCATCTGTTGATCTCCCACTCGATTTTCTCGTCACTTGTGAGCAAAACCCCGAGATACTTGAACTCCGCCACTTGAGGCAGGAGCTCCTATCCAACCTGAAGAGGGCAAGCCACCCTTTTCCAATCGAAAACTATGGGCTTGGACACGGAGGAGCTGATCCTCATCCAAGGCTTTTGATAGCCCAGGTCGCAATCTAGAAAGGCCAGGTTTCGATACAAATTTACCCTGGTAATTTTACTTCCTCGGGGCTTTACTTTCATGGGTAAATTCAATTCAATTCAATTCAGTTTATTTATATAGCGCCAATTCACAACACATGTTGTCTCAAGGCACTTCACAAAACTCAGGTACATACATTCCAATTAATAATAATCATTGAACAGTGCAGTCAGATTCAGTTATTTATTGAAATTAGATAAAAAGTTTGTCTGTCTAAGGAAACCCAGCAGATTGCATCCAGTCAGTGACTTGCAGCATTCACTCCTCCCGGATGAACATGTAGAGAACAGTGGACAGTCACTGGCGTTGACTTTGCAGCAATCCCTCAAAACTGGGGGCATGCATGTAGCAACAGGGGGAGGGGAAAAACCCCTTTTAACAGGAAGAAACCTCCAGCAGAACCAGAACCAGAACCAGGCTCAGTGTGAGCGGCCATCTGCCACGCCCGACGGGGGTTTTTAGAGAGAACAGAGCAGAGACACAAAGGAAAAAAAGAAGCCCTGATCCGGGGGAGAAACTTTCTATGGCAAGGAAAAGAAAAATGTTAAAATGGATGTAGCTCCTTTTTGGCCCTTTTCACCTAGAAAGAAGAACAGATAAACTCTGAGCCTTTTCAAGGGTTTAGAGTCGAAATTAAGCACAGAGATTTTAGTCACAGAAAAAAGCTCAGTCAGTAGCTATGTCTAGGAGAGAAAAAGGGTTAAACATCTGAAAGACAGGGCCATGTGGATCATCGGTAAAAGGGTGAGCATTAAGTTGTTGCCAAGCAGAAGCTCGGACGTTCCCCCCCTCCAGAAAGGTGTACACAGGTAGACACAGAGCCAGGCCAGGTGTAGTTTTTTAGGAAAAAGAAAAGAAGAGAACAAAGTTAAAAAGCTGAAATAACAGCAAAAAAATGTAAAATTGTAGAGTAGTGTGGGGAAAGTAGCGAAGAGGGTGAAATGGTCATTATGTCCTTCAGCAGCCTAAGCCTATAGCAGCATAACTACAGAGATAGCTCAGGAAAACCTAAGCCACTCTAACTATAAGCTTTATAAAAAAGGGGAAAGTTTTAAAACCTAGCCTTAAAAAGTAGACATTTTGTCCATCTGGAGCCCCCCTGATGGCCATTTTTTACCAAAAAAACCACAATGATTGGGGATACCTCTCTCTTTCAGATTGATTATAACTATTGGATACCTACTCTGGAGATGGTCTTTTCAGCTTTCCTCAGGATTTGTTAAAGGGGCAGGGTTGTGTGCAGCGAGGCTTGGTAACAGCAGCTTGAGTAATGTCAGAGGTTACTTTACAAATTAATCGTTTTTATACCATTGATTTGTCACAAAAAGTAGTTTTAAAATTTATAAGTGACAAAGTAGACCGTGATGATGATTTTTTTTAGGTTTGTTTGGCATTTGATGTTTATTTAGGTCCATAAAGAAAATTTTATGTTTAATTCCTATTTAATTTTTTTTTTGTATTTTTTTTTGTTTTTTTTTTTTTAAAAAAAAATTTTTTTTTCTTTTTTTTTTTTTCTGCTATTCTGCTTTAGGTAACACCTTTGAACAAAGTATTGCCAGACGGAGATCTGGGAAACCTGATAAAGGTAACCTTGATAAACATGCTGCAACTGGTGACATGTCGGATACAAGGGATGAGACAGCTCATATTACAGTGACCAATTTAGCTGAAGTGCTGTCAGACCTTAACGCACATGACCCTCTTCAGAAAGTTGTCAGGTTCAGTCCTGACATGAACCTTCTGATGACCGGAGGCACTGATGGATACATCAGAGTTTGGGAGGTAAGCTTTGGTAACTTTTTAGGCTTAAAAATATTCCCACATTAGCCATTAAATGCAATAAAATGTTTTTTTATTAGGGTTCCAAGCCTGCGGCAGCGAGCAACGGCCATACAAGGCATGGCCATTAGCCTGCTCCCAGCAATTCAATTCAGTTCAATTCAGTTTATTTATATAGCGCCAATTCACAACACATGTCGCCTCAAGGCACTTCACAAACGTCAGGTACATACATTCCAATTAATCTTAATCATTGAACAGTGCAGTCAGATTCTTGTTATTTATTCAAATTGGATAAAAAGTTTTTCTATCTAAGGGAAAACCCAGCAGTTTGCATCCAGTCAGTGACTTGCAGCATCACTCCTCCCCATGAGCATGTAAAAAGACAGTGGACAGTCACTGGCGTTGAATTTTTTGCAGCAATCCCCCATACTGAGCATGCATGTAGCGACAGTGGAGGGGAAAAACTCCCCTTTTAACAGGAAGAAACCTCCAGAAAAAAACCAGGCTCAGTGTGAGCGGCCATCTGCCACGACCTACTGGGGGTTAGAGAGAACAGAGCAGAGCACACAAAGAGAACAAAAAAGCACTGATCCAGGAGTATTTTTCTAGGGGGAAGGAAAAGGTAAATGTTAAGGAATGTAGCTCCTTTAGTCGTTTTCATCACCTAGAAAAAAGGGAACAATATAAACTCTGAGCCATTTTTCAAGGTTAGAGTCTAAAAGAGAGCACATAGAGTTAGCTCACAGAAAAAAAAAAAGCTTTTTTCCAGTCAGTAGCTATGTCTAGGAGAGAAAAGGGGGTTAAACACTGAAAAAAGGGCCATGTGGATCATCGGAGGGGGTGACTTTTAATTTTGTTGCCAGCAGAAGCTTGGAGGATTCCCCTCCCCAGAAAGGTGTTACAGGTAGACACAGAGTCAGGCCAGGTGTAGTCTTCTAGGAAGAAAAAATGCCCTGCTCTCCCCTTATGCAATGCATGGCCCGGCACCTATTACTATTCACCTCAAAAACTGGACTCTTTTATTATTTTTTTTTTTCCCGTCTCCGTTAAGGGCCCCCGAACTGAACCGCGCCCCCCCACAATCTATTATAAAAAACGTCCGGCTCGGCCCCCGGGTTTGTGTGCTATTACTTTTATTAGCTTTTTCGAGTTACCATGGTGACGTAATTAACGAAAAACCACCCCCCAAAATCCCAAAAAAATGAATGGAGTCCAGGGACGAAGGGGAAATCCTAAAAAATTCCTTTTTTTTGAGGCTTCTGCTGTATCGCCATATTTTTCCCCTAGAAACACATTTTTGACTTTCAGTTTGTAGAAAAATCCGCCGGCTATTTTGACTTTCAGTTTGTAGATCCTCCGCCGGCTTTTCAGAATGTGAAAACGGTTTGTTGATAGGTGCAAACGGTTTCCTCTAAAATTAGACTCCAAGCGACAAAAAGTTTGCGAAAAAAATCCCACTCTTACAGTGGAAAAGGGGAAAATTTTACAGAGTGTAGAAAGCGGGGTTTTTTTTTCAGGAAAAATGATTTTTAACCGACCCTCACCGCCACATATTTCAACTCTAAAGTCACCATTTTTTGGTCAGATTGTAGGGCCGGGCCCTTTTGCTTTCACACAAATATCTTTAAAATTGTTTTTTAGGTCTCAACCGGTTTTCTGTCAAACCCCCCCGATCCCCCAAGAGTCAGAAGATTTCTGTAGGGCCCTTTTCCCATGTATTTTTTCAATGAGAGTTTGACCAGTAAAACCCGAGAGACACCATTTCTTTCTATCCTCCTCTTTTATTTCGTGAATGACATAGAGCTATGAAAATCTCCATGATCGGGGACGGGCATGGCTGTCGCCCCCCAGTTTTTCAAATTATTCAAATACCATGTACGGTTTCCGGGGATATTAGACTTTGTTTTGGGAGCATGTTCAGGCATTTTTGTGCTTTTTCTCCAATTTTTCCCTCTCTTTTCACCTTGTGTTGTGTCCTTTTTTTTATTATATTTTTTAAAATAAAGGATTGATATTACGTTCCCCTGTCCCTTCTGATAAAAACGGTCCAAAATGACGTCGACAGCCCTTACGGGTTTTCCCCGAGTTATGGGGCCGCAGTTTCGGAGCATGCGCCTCCATGTTTTTAAAGCCAGGCCAGGGGCAGACCCAGAGAGTGAGGTGCTGCGTGGGGAAAAACAGCGCCCCCCTTTTTGGCGGGTCCTTAAATCACCATAGCAACAGAACACAGCTGCCGTGGGAAACTCAAATAACCTCTGACAGAAGAGTGGCTCTGAGGCTGAGCTCAGGCCAAAAGCTTCCATGACTGATCACAATAAGTCAGTCATAAACCCACAAAACCCACTAGACTTTTTAAAAAAAAGGAACCCTACACATACTCTACAAAATAAATTCCTTTTTTCACACTGAACATCAACCTTTCCATATATACTTGGGTTTTTTTTTAAAACTGATAATTAGCATAAACAATGATTTCAGACAAGCAAGCCCGTTTCTATATGACTAATGGAAATAAACAAAACTTTTAAAAAGGACAACCCTGCTAGATTTTAAAATAAGACAAAACCATGCTCTACCCAAACAAAAGCCCCTTTACATTTTGACACTATAGATAATTAAAGGACTGGCCTTCACACTACTGTTTTTGGGGCCCCACCCAGTGTTGGAAATAGGAGCATGTTTTTGGGCCTTTTTAAAAAAAGACTCACTGAAAAATTTTTAAAAAAAAAAGCCTCAGTCTTCCCTTCCACCGAGTTACGAGGAATTTTTTAGGTGCCGTTTTCCTAACATAATTATTTTTAAATAGCTAAATCTAGTCGCACGCACCAAGAGGCAGGCCCCGGTCTAAATTTTTTTCCGAAATTTTGATTTCTAGTTACTTATTTTTATTCCCGTCTCCGTTAATGCGGGCCCAAACCGTAGCACGCACCCCCAAAAAAAAAAATATATATATCAAAAACGTCCATCTCGGTCTCGAGATGTCTGCTATTACTTTGATTGGCGTTTTCGAGTTTACTAGGGGCCGTTTTAAATTTAAAAAAACCCCCCCCCCCAAATCCCATACAAAAAAATTCAGGGGAGGAAGGAATCCTCAAAAATCACTGTTTTTTGAGGGTTCTACTGTGTCGCCATACTTTTCACCTAGAAACACAGTTTGACTTTCAGTTTTGTAGAGAAATCTGCCGGGTTTTCAGAAGTGAAAACGGGTTTTTTTGATAACTGCTAAAACCCTTTTCTCTAAAAATTAGACTCCAAGCGACACAAAATTTTTGAAAAACCCATTTTCCTACAGTGGAGATGGCAGTTACTAGAGTGTAGAAAGTGGGGATTTTTTCCAGGAAAAAATTATTTTTAACTCACGGCCACCAAAATTTCGCTCCAAAGTCAAACCCTTTTTGGCCAGTTTTTTAGGGCCGGGGGCCTCTGCTTTCACACAATATCTTTTTAAATTTTTTTTGTTCTAGGTTTTAACGGTTTTTTTTCCTGTCAAACCCCCCTCGATCGCCAAGTGTTAGAGGAATTCTGTTGGCCTTCGTCCTATGTATTTTCAATGAGAGTTTGACCAGTAGTCCATGAGTGAAACCATTTATTTCCATCATCCTATTTTATACTGTGAATGACATAGAATTATGAAAATCTCCATGATCGGGGACGAGGGATGGCTGTTGTCCACAGTTCAAAAATGTTTCAAATACCAAATACGGATTCCGAGATATTAGACTTTGTTCGGGAGCATGCTCAGGCATTTTTGTCTTTTTCTCCATTTTCCCTCTCTTTTCACCTAGTGTTGTGTCTTTATTATTATATTTTTAACAAAAAAGGATTGATATTATCGTTCCCCTGTCCGTTCTGATAAAACTGGTTCAAAAATGACGTTGATAGCCCTTACGGTTTCCGAGTTATGGCCAGTAGTTCGGGAGCATGCGCCTCCATGTTATAAACCCAGGCCAGGGGGAGACGATAGTGAGGTGCTGCATTAGAAATGCTGCAGGTGTCAAGTTACACTGACACTCTTTGCTGATTGGCTGATTCATTCCTCACTGTTCTATTTATAGCTCTGTGTATCTCCTACTGTATATGTCTGTATGTGATTCTGTCTTTATTACTGCCTCTATTCTCTCTGTGTCTCACACTCAGACCCCCCCACACACACACACACGCACACACTCTTGTTTTGCTATATGTAGTGAGGACCATGTGTTGACTCCCATTGACTTCCATTCATTTTCAGTCATTTTCAACCCTCTCTATGCCCTAACCCTGACAATAACCCTAAACCTAACCATTACCAGTGCTTGCCTAACCCTAACCTTAACCTAAACTCAATTCACACCTTAGTCCTAAACCTAACCGTTAGCAAAATAGGTTGTGAGGACCAGCAAAATATCCTCACTTTGGTACCAATGGTTCTCAATTTGAGGGTGAAATTGGGAAAATGGTTCTCACTGTGATGCCAAGACAGGAACACACACACACACACACACACACATCCCGTTTTACTGTCTTTGTGAGGAGTTTACATTGACTTCCATTCATTTTCATTCATTTCTATGGCCTAAACCTGACCCGACCCCTAACCCTTTGACCATCTTTATAGGAGGCAACTACATGGCGGCCATTTTGTGTGGGGTATTTAAACAGCATGTACTGCTGTTCCAATTCCCAGACAACAGTGATTAACCCTAAAGGTCAATTTCTTTCATCAACCTTCCATTGTTACTAATGATTTTTTAAAGCTGACAATAGCATACACAATGGTTTCAGAGGAACAAGCAGGTTCTATATAACTAATACAAATAACCCAGACCTTATCCAGACCAGATAACTAATGGAGGTAACCCAGATCTGAAAGGACAACCATGCTGGATTTTCAAAATAAGACAAAACATGCTCTACAACATAAAAACCTTTACATTTTAAACAATAGATCATTGCAGGACTGGGCATTACACTAAGGTTGGAGCTCACCCAGTATTGGAAATGGGAGTATGAAAGGACAACAATGCTAGACTTTCAAAATATGACCTAGACATGCTTTACAAAATAAAAGTATTTGTATTTCATACAGCGATAATTGCAGCATTGGTCTTAACACTACTGCTGGGACTCAGTAATGGAAATTGGTCTACTTTATCCTTTCAAAATATAATGTACTGATCTTTACAAAATAAAAGCCTCAACATTCCTTAGTTGGGGCTTGCCATAGCAGTAGAGGGAGAGGAGTGAATGTGCTTGCTTCACTGCTCCCAGTGCTATTGCAAAGAGTCACCTATTATTATCCACGTCTGAACTGGATATATTTATTGGGACCTGCCATGGCAATGTAAGGAGCCATAAGCCTAACTCGGCCACAGTTTGGCTCCAGTCGGAGAAGCACGCACCAAGAGGCAGGCCCTGTCTAAATTTCTTCAGAAATTTTCTAGCTTTTATTATTATTGTCCACTAAAAGTTGTCGGGCGCAAGAACCAGAAAATGCTGGGAAATAACTGACATAGCAGCCTAGTAGGGAATCGCAACCGCTACTCAGAAACAAAAATTCAGACCTCCTTATAACTAAGGGGCGCTATTACGTATCACAACGCGTTTGGGCATATAACTTCCAAACCGTAAGCCCCACACTCCAAAGCTTTATCTCCGCTTGTTCCTTGAATGATTCAATCACTTTGTAATTGGCCATGCCCACTTCCGCCTCAATAGATATTTTGCTACGTCATGACAAAGGCAGAATCTATTTTTAATAACGCCTCCTACATTTTGAGCTCAATCAAGATGAATCACTGTACATATCATCTACAGAGTTAGCGGGACAAAATGGTATAAAATCATTCTCAAATGTTTGAATGTTGTTAAAGCTACTTGCGGACAAACCTTAATCACAAGCTAGCACAAAAGTTAAATGACAATACCTCTACCATATTTCATAATTTCCAAACAAGATTAGAGATCCTGATAGAGGATGAGTTATTGTGTCTATACATTTAGTTTGATGCACATTCAATCATAGGGGGCGCCATAGGCATCAAAGTTTATACCTGCATAACGGTTGATGGATTGACATGCAACTTGGTACATGTTCAAGACCTTGGCCTGAGGACGTGCTTTTAATTTCATTAAGTAGTGGGCATGGTTTATATGCTATCTCACATTTGACCTTTGAACTCAGTGAATTTGAAAGACTTTGTCGAGGAAATCACAGATCGTATGCAGAACTGTGCTACCTAGTAACATAAAACAATTCTGAGTTTAACCACTAGATGGCGCTGTTATAATTTAGAATGCGTTTTGGTGGTTATCTCTGAAACTGCTACTTGCAGATACAAAATCTCAATTCCTTGATGTTCTTTGAGTCATTAGAAATCAAGTGACTTTTGGAAAAAAAATATAGAATTATGCTAATTAGCAACAATGTTGCATTGCTATAGGCAAGAGAAATTTATATTGCCAAAATGGCTGAATGGATTTTCATTAAATTTGGTACATTCCTTTAGGATACCACATAGAGACTATGTTATCAATATGATTGACCAAAGTGGGCATGGCTTATGGGCAAAAATGTACCTCCAAACTTTTGCTCATCAAAAAAATCCCCAAAAATCACTTGTGGTACTTAGAGAGCTTAAACCTTCAGCATGTCTTTTGTGCACAATCCTGAAAAGTACATACTCTAGCTAAAATTCTATCTCAAAGCGTCTCACTACAACGTACGAACACTGTGGAATTTTGCACACTACTTAAGTAGACAATGCCTGTAATCCCCCATAAACATTGTTCAATTTGGACTGCCTGCTTGTGTACAAATAATTTATAAAGATGTATGCTAATCAATAATGACGATTACAAATTAATTTGGATGAAACAAATTCTTGTGTGGTGGCTCAGAAACTTCAGGTTGATTCTTCATATTAAAAATGTTCTTGGTGAATTTTTAGAGATTTATCTGACAGACTATGGATTTTATGTGAATTTTTTAATTCTGGTCATTGTTACTAATGTTGCGATTATGAATATGAATTTATTATTTAATATTATTACTTTAATATTTTATTAAATAATATTTCGGTCTATTAAGGGTTGTCCTGTTAATACCAGCCCAATAAGGCGGTGGTATTAGGACAAAATTGAAAGGGATTAGCCAAGCTCTGGCATTATTGAACAGCAAAACTCTGAACACACACAGAATGAATTCACACAATTTTATCCAAAATACAAGAATTTATTAACAAAAATAAGTCAAGTCAAAGTCAAACATATTTCAATCAATAAACTTTTTACTTTGCTAAAACAACCCAACTAAAGTACCAAGCAGAATGAAAGAATAAGGAAAACTAATGGGCTATGTACAATATAAACAAATTGATCAAAGATGGTTGAAAACAATGACCAAAAGAGTGATGCAATATTACCATGCAATATTTATGTTGAGAACCAAGGATTATCTTGAAGAATCTGGAGATTAAGTTAAGTTAGTCTTGGAACTAACTTAGGCAATAAATAGTATGCATTTAAACAATCATTCACACTGCAAGATCAGATGAACATTATTTTAATAAAATTATATTTTAAAGAATGATTTTACTGAATAAAACCAACGTTCTGAAAGACCAATTCTCAATGGTGTTTAATTAGCTGCATTTATTTATTAAAATAATATTTAAAGAAATATTAAGGAAATAGTAAAATATTTAAGGAAATATTATTTTGACAAGAACCAAACCTTTCTGGATAAATGGGGCTTAATGGTGTTTAATTAGTTATCAAGTTTAGTAAAAATAATATTTAGGGAAATATTATTTCCTAGATTGAAAACTAACAACCTTTTTGGGTAAATGACCTTTAGCTGACTCTTAGTAGGCAAGCACGTCTTCTTAGCTGTTAGCGGTTGGAGCTATCAAAAGAAGCTTATAGCTGGTTACCAGAATAAAACGCATACCTTTAAAATACCACTAATAAAAGGGTTAAAATGCATAAGCGTGGAAGGCGCGTTATGGCCGATCATCTGCGTTTAAAATCATCCTCTAAATAAAGTTTGTCAGTCAGTCATTTTCTACTGCTTATTCCATAGCGGGGGAGCTGGTGCCTATCTCCAGCAGTCTATGGGCGAGAGGCGGGGTACACCCTGGACAGGTCGCCAGTCCATTGCAGGGCAACACACAAACAACCATGCACACACTCATTCATACACCTAAGGGCAATTTAGAGAGACCAATTAACCTAACTGGCATGTCTTTGGACTGTGGGAGGAAGCCGGAGTACCCGGTGAGAACCCACGCATGCACGGGGAGAACATGCAAACTCCATGCAGAAAGACCCCCGCCGGGGAATCGAACCCAGGACCTTCTTGCTGCGAGGCAACTTTAAAAACACAGAACACTAAAACTGAGCACCTGGAAAACAATAGCCGTGCTGATGACAAATGGCATGTGGATTGCTGCCTCTGCTGGACAGGCGTAGTAAGGCATATTCATCACTTCCTGTTTTTTACTGTTGCACTGGATTGTTTGGTGTGTGAAGGCTCTCTCGTTTGATCTGATTTCTCTCTACTGTGATATCTCTTACTTGTTCTAATACATAAGCACGTTAAAACACATACTTTCTGTTGCTGCTTTAAACGTTTGGGGACTCTCCGTGTCTTACACGGTTTTTCAAGTAGTGGTAAGGGGTCGCTAGCTTAGCGTTAGCTTTAGCTCCACTATGGCTACCCGTTCTGCTGTTTCTCTCTCCGAGTCTCCTCTCTCCTGCTCTCTGTGTCAGATGTTCAGTTACTCCTCTGCCTCCTTTAGTGATAATGGTACGTGTAATAAATGTAGCATTTTTGTAGCTTTGGAGGCAAGGGTGTCGGAATTGGAGGCCCGGCACCGAGGGTTGCTCCCCGTAGCAGTCCTTCAGCAGAGCCCGCGCAGCCGGGGCCTCAGGCCGGCTGGGTGACGGTACGTTGAAAGCATAGTCCTAGATCCCGGCCCACAGGTCACCACCAACCTGTCTGCTTTTCTAACAGATTTTCCCCGCTCAGCGACACACCCGCTGAGAAGCCAACTCTGGTAATTGGTAGCTCCATAGTCAGAAACGTGGCACTAGAGACACCAGCGACCATAGTCAAATGTCTGCCAGGGGCCAGAATGGGCGACATCAAATCATACCTGAAACTGCTGGCTAAGGATAAGCGTAAATACAGTAAGATTGTTATTCATGCTGGCGGTAATGACACCCGGTTACATCAATCGGAGGTCACCAAAGTTAGTGTTGCTTCGGTGTGTAAGTTTGCCAAAACAATGTCGGACTCCGTAATTTTCTCTGGTCCCCTCACTGATCTGACCAGTGACGACATGTTTAGCCACATGCTGTCATTCAACCGCTGGCTGTCTAGGTGGTGTCCAGAAAACAATGTGGGTTACATTGATAACTGGCAAACATTTTGGGGAAAACCTGGTCTGATCCGGAGAGACGGCATCCATCCCACTTTGGATGGAGCAGCTCTTCTTTCTAGGAATCTGGCCGAATGTATTAGTTCTCCAAAACTCTGACAACCCAGAGTTCAGACCAGGAAGCAGGGTCGTAGTTTAACACTCCTCTCTGCAGCTTCTGTAGTGCTCCCCACCCATTACCCTATTAAGTGTCTCGCCCACGGCCAAATTTGAATAGATTAAAAAATACTCTAAAACTAGGAAATCAGGAAAATCTAATAAAAATAAACACAACTCAGACTAAAAAGAAAAATAAAACAATTAAATATGGCTTACTGAATATAAGATCTCTCTCTTCAAAGACTTTGCTAGTTAGTGACCTGATTTGTGACAATCAGATTGATTTATTTTGCCTCACAGAAACCTGGCTGAAGCAAGAGGATTAGGTTACTAAAAATGAGTCAACTCCTACTAATTATTTAAATTTTCACGTTCCTCGAAATACTGGGCTAGGAGGAGGAGTAGCAACCATCTTTCAGTCCGATTTATTGACTAGTCCCAGACCAATCAATAGCTACAACTCTTTTGAATATTTAATCCTTAGTTTTCCTCATCCAAATTGCAAAGCACTAAAACCACTTCTGTTTGTTGTTTTGTACCGTCCACCAGGCCCTTACTCTCAATTTTTAGATCGGTTTTCAGACCTTTTATCTGATTTAGTGTTAAATACAGATAAAGTTATTATAGTGGTGGATTTTAACATTCATGTTGACACTGAAAGTGATAGCCTATATATAGCCTTTAATGCTATGTTAGACTCAATTGGCTTTGCTCAAAACATTAACAAACCTACCCACCTTTGTTTTCATTCTCTGGACCTTGTGCTGACATATAGCATTGAGTGTAAAGACATAACAATATGTTCTCATAACCCTGTGCTGTCTGACCATTTTTTAATAACCTTTGAGTTTAATTTAACCGAGTACTCCACACCTGAAAGAAAATTTCATTATAGTAGATCATTATCAGACAATGCTGTAACAACCTTTAAAGAATCTGTTCCACTTTTAATTTGCTCAATATCACAGAAAAACACAGTGGAGGGCAATAATTTTGTTTCTTCCCCTTCACAAATTGATTCTCTTGTTCAGAGTGTTACTTCATCATTGCGTGGTGCATTAGACAATGCAGCCCCCTTAAAAAAGAAGGTAATTATCCATAGGAGGCTAGCTCCCTGGTTTAATTCAGAGCTGCGTACTTTAAAGCACATTGTTAGAAAATTGGAGAGAAAATGGTGCTCTACACACCTAGAGGATTCCTACTTAATCTGGAAAAATAGCCTACTGTTGTATAAAAAGACACTTCACCAAGCTAGAACAGCTTATTTCTCATCATTAATAGAAGAGAACAAGAATAATCCTAGGTTTCTCTTTAGTACAGTTGCTAAACTTACACAGAGTCAAAGCTCTGTTGAGCCATCCATTCATTTAGCTCTCAGCCGTAATGACTTTATGGGATTCTTCCAAAATAAAATTGATTCTATTAAGAAGAAAATCTTTGACAATCTCCCAGAGATGATTACTTCATCCTCAACAAGTGAAACAACATTGGAAGTAACTTTAGAACCTGATTTGTGTTTGGACTGTTTTGATCCTGTGGAGCTTCCTGAGTTATCAGAAATATTAGCTTCATCTAAACCTTCAACTTGTATGTTAGACCCAATCCCAACTAAATTATTTAAGGAGGTGTTCCCTCTGATTACCAGCCCCATTTTAGATATGATTATTCTATCCTTAGTAAATGGATATGTACCACAAGATTTTAAGGTAGCTGTAATTAAACCTTTGCTTAAGAAACCTTCGCTTGATCGAGATGAATTAATAAATTACAGACCTATATCCAATCTTCCATTCTTATCTAAAATTCTTGAGAGTATAGTTGCTAATTCAATTCAATTCAGTTTATTTATATAGTGCCAATTCACAACACATGTCGTCTCAAGGCACTTCACAAAAGTCAGGTACATACATTCCAATGAATCTTAATCATTGAACAGTGCAGTCAGATACTGTTATTTATTCAAATTGGATAAAAAGTTTTTCTATCTAAGGAAACCCAGCAGATTGCATCCAGTCAGTGACTTGCAGCATTCACTCCTCCCGGATGAGCTTGTAGAGACAGTGGACAGTCACTGGCGTTGACTTTGCAGCAATCCCTCATACTGAGCATGCATGTAGCGACAGTGGAGAGGAAAAACTCCCTTTTAACAGGAAGAAACCTCCAGCAGAACCAGGCTCAGTATGAGCGGCAATCTGCCAAGACCGACTGGGGGTTTGAGAGAACAGAGCAGAGACACAAAGAGAACAAAGAAGGACTGATCTAGGAGTACTTTCTATGGGAAGGAAAAGTAAATGTTAATGGATGTAGCTCCTTTAGTCGTTTCACCTAGAAAGAAGGAACAGATAAACTCTGAGCCAGTCTTCAAGTTTAGAGTCTGAAAGAGAGAAATAGTTAGTTACAGTAAAAGCTCAGTCAGTAGCTATGTCTAGGAGAGAGAAAGGGTTAAACACTGAAAGACAGGGCCATGTGGTCATCGGTAGAGGGTGAGCATTAAGTTGTTGCCAGCAGAAGCTCGGACGATTCCCCTCTCCAGAAAGGTGTCATAGGTAGACACAGAGCCAGGCCAGGTGTAGCTTCTAGGAAGAGAAAAGAGAGAACAAAGTTATAGTAAAGAGAATTGGCCCAAGTACTGAACCCTGTGGTACTCCACAATTAACCCTGGAGTTTAAAGATGATTTATCATTTACATGAACAAACTGGAATCTGTCAGACAAATAAGAAACTCTTCAAACAGGTCATTGCTGTGTAAATGCTCAGACATTTGATTAGCAACTATTTTCTCAAGAATTTTAGATAAGAATGGAAGATTGGATATCGGTCTGTAATTTATTAAGTCATCTCGATCAAGCGAAGGTTTCTTAAGCTAAGGTTTAATTACAGCTACCTTAAAAGCTAATCAAATGTGTGAGCATTTACACAGCAATGACCTGTTTGAAGAGTTTCAGTCAGGCTTCCGAGCTCATCATAGCACTGAAACAGCTCTGCTGAAAGTCACTAATGATATTCTTCTAGCCTCAGATAATGGTGCTGCATGTGATACAGTCGATCACAATTTTCTCTTAGAAAGAGTGGAATATGCTGTAGGGATCACGAGAACAGCACCATGCTGGTTTAAATCTTATTGCTCTGACAGATTCCAGTTTGTTCAAACTCCAGGGTTAATTGTGGAGTCCCACAGGGTTCAGTACTTGGGCCAATTCTCTTTACTATATATATGCTTCCAATAGGTAAAATTATCAGGCAGCATAGGATAAATTTTCACTGTTACGCTGACGACACTCAGCTTTACTTATCCATGAATCCTGATGAGCCTAACCAGTTAGATAGACTACAAGCATGTCTTGAAGACATAAAAACTTGGATGTCTTAAAATTTTCTGCTTCTAAATTCAGACAAGACAGAAGTTGTCGTCTTTGGACCGGAGTCTTTAAAAAAGAAACTACTAAGTCAATCACTTAACCTGGATGGCATTAAATTGACCTCCGATAATAAAGTAAAAAACCTTGGTGTTATTAGTCCATGCATTTGTTACTTCAAGGCTGGACTATTGTAATTCGTTACTATCAGGATGTCCACAAAATGGAGTTAAAAGCCTTCAGCTGATTCAAAATGCTGCAGCAAGAGTTCTGATGAAAATTAAAAAGAGAGATCATATTTCCCCTACTTTAGCTTCCCTTCATTGGCTAAACTTGAAAACTGGCTCAGAGTTTATCTGTTCTTTCTTTCTTGGTGAAACGACTAAAGGAGCTACATCCATTAACATTTACTTTTCCTTCCCATAGAAAGTACTCCTGGATCAGTGCTTCTTTGTTCTTTTTGTGTCTCTGCTCTGTTCTCTCAAACCCCCAGTCGGTCTTGGCAGATGGCCGCTCACACTGAGCCTGGTTCTGCTGGAGGTTTCTTCCTGTTAAATGGGAGTTTTTCCTCTCCACTGTCGCTACATGCATGCTCAGTATGAGGGATTGCTGCAAAGTCAACGCCAGTGACTGTCCACTGTCTCTACAAGCTCATCCGGGAGGAGTGAATGCTGCAAGTCACTGACTGGATGCAATCTGCTGGGTTTCCTTAGATAGAAAAACTTTTTATCCAATTTGAATAAATAACAGTATCTGACTGCACTGTTCAATGATTAAGATTCATTGGAATGTATGTACCTGACTTTTGTGAAGTGCCTTGAGACGACATGTGTTGCGAATTGGCGCTATATAAATAAATAAACTGAAAATGAAACTGTGCTTAACAGCTAATCTGCTAGCACTAGCATGCAGACTTTTCAACACAAACAAAACCAAACGTCATAAAACAAAAAATGTTTAGATTATTTCATTCTAAACTACTTCTCTCTGCCCAAAGCACTACCTCTTACGTGAACTGTGGTGAGGAAAAGTTGTCCGGGGCGACGAAGTTGAGGAAAGCATCCACAGTGAACAATGGGTTAACTTGCAGTTAACCTCCATAGGTGTGGGGCGGCTCGTTCTGTCGGGCAGTCTGAACTGGGCGTTAATGTTGTAGCCACGGGGATGCTGTCCCGTCGTCCTTCCTTCGGACTGGGAAAAACTGCTTCACTCGGCGTTATAGAGACAGGTTCTCTGCTGGGAACTCCCTGGAACACAGTTTTCTTCTGTAGACCTCAGAAAGAAAAGTCAAGCTACGCTTGCAACTTAATTACCCCGTTCATGAATAAATGAATACCGGATACACAAACAGCAATTAATTCCTACTTAACTTAGTGCATATGATCGCCTGATCGTATGACACTCTTGGATCCCGTTTGAAGAGTTATGTCTGTTTGCCAGCAAATAGACATTAGCGCGCTGTGTCCCTCCGTCCAGTTCCGCTGGGGACCTGCGTGGAAGAGGTCTGTTTGTTGCAAAAGCAGAGTTGTTATTCAAACAGTGACATCACGGGAAGTCCGCTGTTATTCCCTTCTTGTTCCTGGCTGTGCTGGAAGTAGGTTAATGTGATTTATTTTGAAAGTTCCAGAAAAGTTCTTACTGGCCTTTAATGTTGTAACCCATGGCTGGGTTCCCGAAACTAATATCATTGAAATTGTTGAAAAGCCATTACATCCAGGGACATTATAAACAAAACACATTATTGTAGATATAGATTTGGTTTATTAAGAATATTTTGGTAATTTTATGACAAACTATGTATTTTTAAAGATTTGTTTTAAATTGACCATGTAATGTAGAAACGATGGTTAACCGTTTTTTGGTGGGTAAAGCACAATATCCAGGGACTGGAATAAACACTCAAATTGTTCCTCCTACTGTCATGGTCAGCCCTTCACAGGTGGTCTGGTAGTATAGTGGTTTAGAGCTTAGACTCAGGTTCCATATAAACTTGGTTATTTGAAAATATTTTAGTAATTTTATGACAAACTATGTATTTTTAAGGATATCATTCAAATTGGCCAAGTACTTTAGCAACCATGGTTAACAGTTTTTTGGTGGATAGGGACTTGAATAAACAATCACATTGTTCCTTCTACAGTCATGGTCATCTGAGAATATTTTGGGAATTTTATGATGAAATATGGATTTTTAATGAATATTTATACTCTGGTCATTATAGGCTTGTAATGTATAAACATCGATTTTTTTGGTGAAAAAAACCATTACATCTAGGAACATTCTAAACAATGCATACTATTGCAGAAATAGACTTGGTTAATTGAGAATATTTTGGTAATTTTATGACAAATTATGGATTATTAAGGCATTTTTAAAATTGGCCAGGTACTGATGGTTAACAGTTTTTGGTGGATAAAGCACTAAATCCAGGCATTTGACTAAACACTGATATTTTTCCCTCTACAGTCATGGTCATCTGAGAGTATTTTGGAAATTTTCTGATGAAATTCGGATTTTTAAAAAACACTTCGATTAGGGTCATTACAGGCTTGTGCTTTATAATTTGTTTGTTGAAAGTTTTTCTCCAATGCTATAAATTAGCCTCAATGCAATGTAATCGCAAAGCCTTTGATGCCTGAGTCCTTCTGCAAGCAAGTTCTAACCTGACCTTATGAAAAATGTGGTCATATTAATCGATGATTGCATGCGGACTTGCTGGGAAGGCCTTGGAACACGTTCATAACTGCTTGAAGTTCTGGTATTATTATTTGTTTTATAATAAAATGCTGTTGAAGGTTTAACAAGAGAATAACATTTGATTTGTTTAATGCCCTCCCTTCAAACACACTGACATCCAGTCTTTCTCTTCATTTAGCCCTAAACAATAGATTTTTTAAATCTTCCTTTTAGTCCATGCAGTCATATGAAACAGCAGGACACCCTACAACAACATATTTGTATTTAGGCATGTTATTTTTTAATATTTAATTTAACAGTACTGACAAATTCAAGCAATTTATTTGAACAATGAACGTAAAGAAATAAAGATTTTTTTTAAAAGATAAACAAAATGCAATTTTTGGTGTGGAAAAAAATACCCCAATGAATTCCCACTTTAAAAGCCTAAAATTTTAAATTATGTCATATCAGGTGTACGTGATTTGAGCATCGTTATTCAGCAAGGTTTTCCCTTTTTAAACCTCAGACATTTAGTTTGTTGTGCTCCTTACTTTTGAAGTGAGAACAAACGCCATGTTAAGATCAAAAGTAGGTCTTAGACATTGAGACGAATGATTGTAGCAGCTTATGAATCTGCTAAGGGAGATCTCAACAGAATTCAAAATCAGCAATTCCTACATATGCAAACAGTGTCCAATAGCAGAGTTCTGTGTAGTTTCCAAGGGTGCCGTTCAACATTTTTATTTATAATATCTTGTAATACAGGTGCATGATCAGATTCAACCATTGTATTCAGTTTTTGAGACACGTGGGAGGAGGGCTTTATCAATAAAAAAAATAGTCAATTCTAATGTACGGGTAACATACCTGGGGAAAAAAAAGGAAAAGACTTAACTATGTGAAAAAATAACAATCGCCGTGGGTTAATACTACCTATTTGATCCATAAATAATGATAGCAGTCCAGCCGTTTTTGAGAGATATGTAGCGTTAGCGTTTTACAAAAGCTGGTAATATGAACGTTTCTGCAGGTGTAGAAGTAAGGAGGGTTTTATCATGTATTCTCTTCATCCTTCTTTCTTTCCTCCATTCTGTTCTCCTCTCCCCTTTTCCTTTTTGCACCTCTTTCTCTCTTTCGTGCTTCTTTTTTTTCCTTTTCATTTCTGTCTCCGTGTCCATAACAATTGAAATAATCCCAAAGTAGTTTCTAATAAAGTTTCTTTTTATGAATATTAAGCAGAGCTTTAAAGCGTTAGCTGTAATGCTCCAGATGTGAAAGTAAATCTGTTGGGCGTTTTCTTGACACTCAGACAACAATTCTGAGTGCTACTCTGCCGGACAGGACATGGTTAAAAAAAAAAAAGTCAAACATTTTTCAATCAAAAAACTCTTTACTTTGCTAAAGCAACCCAACTGAACTACCAAGCAGAATGAAAGAATAAGGAAGACTAATGGGCTATGTACAATATAAACAAGTGAATCAAAGATGGTTAAAAACCATGACCAAAAGATTGATGCAACATTACCATTTAATGTTATTTACGTTTGAGAACCAAGGATTATCTTGAAGAATCTTGAAATGAAGTTACGTTAGTCTTGGAACTAACTCGGGAAATACAGGGGTTGGACAATGAAACTGAAACACCTGGTTTTAGACCACAATAATTTATTAGTATGGTGTAGGGCCTCCTTTTGCGGCCCAATGCAGCGTCAATTCGTCTTGGGAATGACATATACAAGTCCTGCACAGTGGTCAGGGGATTTTAAGCCTTTTTTCTTGCGAGGATAGTGGCCAGGTCACTACGTGATACTGGTGGAGGAAAACGTTTCCTGACTCGCTCCCAAAACCCCCAAAAAGTGGCTCAATAATATTTAGATCTGGTGACTGTGCAGGCCGGGGAGATTTAAAAACTTCATTTTTCATGTTCACAAAACCAATCTTTCACCAGTCTTGCTGTTGTATTGGTGCATTGTCATCTTGATACACGACACCGCCTTCAGGATAAAATGTTTGAACCCTTTGGGATGCACATGGTCCCCAAGAATGGTTTGGTAGCCTTTGGGCGTGATGCGCCCATCTAGCAAATTTTGGGGGCCAAGGGGAAATGCCATGATTTATGGCAGCCCAAAACCATCACTGATCCACCCCCATGCTTCACTCTGGTCATGCAACAGTCTGGGTGGTACGCTTTTTTGGGGGTTCTCCCCCACCGTAACCTTTTCCCCGGATGTGGGGAAAAACAGTAAAGGGGGACTCATCAGAGAACAATAATTTTCACATTGTCCACAGCCCAAGATTTTCGCTCCTTGCACCATTGAAAAAAACCCACGTTTGGCATTGGCATGAGAGACCAAAAGGTTTTTCCCGCCCGGCCCTGTTTTTTGACCCTGTGGCGCTCCCGACGGACAGTTTGGTGGGAAAAAAGGAGAGTTGAGGTGCACATTTAATTCTGCCGTGATTTGGGCAGCCGGGTTATGTTTTTTGGGTTTAAAATCCGGGTTAGCACCCGAACATCCCTTTCAGACAGCTTCCTCTTGCGTCCACAGTTAATCCTGTTGGATGTGGTTTTCGCCCTTCTTGGTGGTATGCTGACATTACCCTGGATACTGTGGCTCTTGATACATCACAAAGACTTGCTGTCTTGGTCACAGATGCGCCAGCAAGAACATGCACCAACAATTTTGTCTCTTTTGATCTCGGGTTGTCACCCATAATGTTGTGTGCATTTCATTTATTTTGAGCAAAACGGGTGCTCTTACCCTGCTAATTGAACCTTCACACTCTGCTCTTACTGGTGCAATGTGCAATCAATGAAGACTGGCTACCATGCTGGTCCAATTTAGCCATGAAACCTCCCACACTACAATGACAGGTGTTTCAGTTTCATTGTCCAACCCCTGTAATTGGTTTACCTTCAAACAAGCATTCACAATGCAAGATCAGATAAAACATTTTAATAAAATTATATTTTAAGAACGAAACATTTCTGGATAAACGGGTCTTATTGGTGTTTAATTAGCTGCCTTTATTTATTAAAATAATATTTAAGGAAATATTATTTTGAATACGAAACAAACCTTTTGGATAAATGGGTCTGAATGGTGTTTAATTAGTTATCATGTTTAGTAAAATAATATGTAGGGAAATCTTATTTCCTAGATTGGAAACTAACAACCTTTCTGGGTAAATGATCATCAGCTGACTCATAAAGTAGGCAAGTTCTTAGCCATTAGCGGTTGGAGCTAACAAAAGAAGCTTATAGCTGGTTACCAGAATCAAACACATACCACTAATAACAGGGTTGAAATGCATAAGCGTTTAAAACCCACCCTTTAAAAAAAGTATGTCTTAACTCTAAAAACACAACATATCATTAGTCTCTCAACACAAACAAAAACAAACGTCATTAAATGAATATTATTTAGATTATTTACATCTAAACTAATCTTCTCTGCCCAAGCACTACCTTTTACGTGAACCGTGCTGAAGAGAAGTTGTCCTGGGCATTGAGGGAAACATCCACGTGTGGGTAAATTGTATTTATTAATCCATTATTAAATACTGCAATTTGAAAATTTATTTTGTACCTCAAGTCTCTGGATGTTGTAGGGCTGACATGGTCGACACGCCTCTTCAACATTGCGTGGCGGTCGGAGACGGTGCCTCTGGACTGGCAGACTGGGGTGGTGGTCCCCCTTCAGAAGAAGGGAGACCGGAGGGTGTGTTCCAACTACAGGGGGATCACACTCCTCAGCCTCCCTGGTAAGGCCTACGCCAGGGTATTGGAGAGGAGAGTCCAGCCAATAGTCGAACCTCGGCTTCAGGAGGAGCAGTGTGGTTTTCGTCCCGGTCATGGAACACTGGACCAGCTCTATACCCTCTACAGGGTACTCGAGGGTTCATGGGAGTTTGCCCAACCGGTCCACATGTGTTTTGTGGACCTGGAGAAGGCATTCGACTGTGTCCCTTGTGGTGTCCTGTGGGGGGTGCTCTAGGAGTATGGAATCATTCGGTCTCTGTACAAGCGGAGCAGGAGTTTGATCCGCATTGCGGGCACTAAGGCGGACCTGTTCCCGGTGCGTGTTGGACTCCGGCAGGACTGCCCTTTGTCACCGGTCCTGTTCATAACTACATGCGAGATGGCGCCGGCGATGGCAGCCTTGGAGCTTCGCTCTCTCTTTTTTGTGTATTTTGTGTGTTTTTATGTTTTTTGACCCACAGTACTGTGGTCTCGGGCCACAATTCTGTGGTCTCATTCAGCAGAGAGGAACTTCTCAACATTAGAGAGTCCTCTCTTGGGATTTTTTCACCATCTTTCATCCATCCGAGGTTCACTGAGCTTCTGGCGAGCGGAGCCGCAGCACTAAATGGGCGCTGTTAAAGCTCTGCCAAAGAGGACGTCGCAAACCACTGCCTTCAATGCATCTGGCAAATGTCCGCTCTCTAAGTAACAAGAAGGATGAGCTGCTTCTTCTCACCTGTAAAAACACGGACCTCCGCGGATCAGCAGTTCTCTGCTTTACCGAGACATGGCTGAGTGAAAACATCCCGGACCGCACACTGCTGTTGCCGGACTTCCAGCTGTTCAGAGCGGATCGCAGCGCGAAGCTATCGGGGAAGAAGCGAGGAGGCGGAATCTGCTTTTATATAAATGAAGGTTGGTGCAGAGACATAAACGTGCTGGGGAAAACACGTAGTCCTGATCTGGAGTCATTTGCCATAAACTGTAAACTGTTTTATTCACCGACAGTTTTCCTTGTTTATAATAATTGTCTCATATTTTCCACCGCATGGCTGCACTTCTGCCGCTGAAAAACATCTCGGTGAGCTGATTACAGACGTGGAGAAAAAACACCCTGACTCTTTCATCATAATACTGGGAGATTTTAACAGTGCAAACCTCTCCAAAGAAATCCCCAAATACAGACAGCATATTAGGTGTCCCACCAGAGACAACAACACACTGGACCATTGTTACACAACTTTAAAGGACTCATGCTGTTACCAGGGCTGCTCTGGGATTTTCGGATCATTCTCTTATCCACCTCATCACAACCTACAGGCAGAAATCAAGAGCTTCCAAACCCACGGTTCACACTGTTAAGAAGTGGACTGAGGAATCAAAGCAGACGCTACAGGCCTGCTTTGAATGCACAGACTGGACTGTTTTTGAAACTTCAGCCACTGACATAAAACAGCTAACTGATGTGGTGACATCATACATCAGTTTCTGTGAAGCCATGGTTTACTACACATCTCAGGAACATGCGCAGGGATACGGAAGAAGCTCACAGCAGTGGAGATTGGGCGCGGTACAGGCAAGCCAGTTACAAACTAACAAAGAAGAATAAAGCAGCCAAGAGAAGCTACAGTGAGAAGCTAAAGAACAGCCTTTCTACTGGTGATGCTTCAGCTGTATGGACCGGTCTGAGAAACCAGACTGCCTATAGGAGCCCCCCCACCCATCCTGAACAGAGTCCTCACCTGGCTAACCGTCTGAAAGGCTTCTACTGCAGACATGACAAGAAGCCGTTCACACCCCAAACCATCTCTTCCACATCCCATTCAGGAACAAATTCTTCCCATAAAACAACCAACCCCCTACCTTCAGATCCTCTGCCTGCACTAAAGATCTCTGAGGAAGACGTACATAGGCTCTTTCAGCGCATGAAAACAAAGAAAGCTGGAGGACCTGACAACGTCTCCCCATCATGCCTGAAAACCTGTGCAAATCAACTCGCCCCGATCTTCACCCGGATCTTCAACAAGTCACTGGAGACGTGACTGCTTCAAACAATCCACCATCATCCCAGTGCCCAAGAAACCCACCATCCTAGGATTAAATGACTACAGGCCTGTAGCCCTGACGTCTGTGGTCATGAAATCCTTTGAGCGGCTGGTGTTGAAGCACCTGAAAGACATCACAGGCGCTCTACTGGACGCCCTGCAGTTTGCTTACCGAGCAAACAGGTCGGCAGATGATGCTGTTAACTTAGGCCTACACTTCATCCTGCAACACCTCGACCGTCCATGGACGTACGCCAGGATCTTGTTGGTAGACTTCAGCTCGGCCTTCAACACCATCATACCAAACATCCTCCACCAGAAGCTCACCCAGCTCAACGTCCCAGCCTCCACTTGTCAGTGGATCAACAGCCTCCTGACGGACCGACAGCAGCAGGTGAGACTGGGGAGCATCTTCTCCTGCACCAGATCAATAAGTATTGGTCCCCCCCAGGGGTGTGTTCTATCCCCACTCCTCTTCTCCCTGTACACAAATAACTGCACCTCAGCGGACTCGTCCATGAAACTCCTGAAGTTTGCAGATGAAACCACTGTCATTGGTCTGATCCAGGACGGTGATGAGTCTGCATACAGACAGGAGATGGATCTGCTGGTACACTGGTGTTGTCAGAACTACCTTGAACTCAACCCGCTCAAGACTGTGGAAATGGTGGTGGACTTTCGGAGAACGCCACCCCCATACACCCCCTTCACCATCCTCAACAACACCGTGTCGGCTGTGGACCACTTCAGGTTCCTAGGAACCACCATCTCTGAGGACCTGAGATGGTCCTCACACATAGACACTGTTCGGAAGAAGGCCCAGCAGAGACTGTACTTCCTGAGGCAACTTAAGAAGTACAACCTTCCACAGGAGCTGCTGGTCATCTTCTCCACTGCCATCATTCAGTCTGTCCTGTCTTCATCCATCTCAGTGTGGTTTGGTTCATCCACAAAACAGGACAGGTCCAGACTGCAACGAATAATCAGGTCTGCAGAGAGGATAATCAGGACTGACCTTCCATCCATCCAGGACTTATACAGGTCCAGGGTCAGGAAAAGAGCTGCTAAAATCTCTGCAGACCCCACACACCCTGCACATGCACTGTTCAGAGTTTTACCTTCAGGCCGTCACTACAGGGCGCTGTTTACTAAAACCAGCCGCCACAGAGACAATTTCTTCCCCCAGGCTGTTTCTCTGATGAACATTTAATACAGTACCAAACAACTGCACACTGAAGTTGCAAATGCACCTTTGTATATGTGTATATTTGCATATAAGTATTTAAGGACATAAATATATATGCATAAATATATCTTATAACGCATTTTAAAAAAAGAAAAAGAAAACCCAGAGAGCCAAGTGTACCAGAGTCAAATTTCTTGTTTGTATGTACGAACTTGGCAATAAAGCTGATTCTGATTTATGGACAGGATTTCTAGGCGCAGCCAAGGGCCGGAGGGGGTCTGGTTTGGGGTCCAATGGATTTCGTCTCTTCTTTTTGCAAATGACGTGGTCCTGCTGACCCCTCTAGCCAAGACCTACAGCATGCGCTGGGGCGGTTCGCAGCCGAGTGTGAAGCGGCTGGGATGAGGATCAGCTGCTCCAAGTCCGAGGCCATGATTCTCGACCGGAAAAGGGTGGCTTGTCCTCTTCAGGTTGGAGGGGAGTTCCTGCCTCAAGTGGAGGAGTTCAAGTATCTCGGGGTCTTTTTCACGAGTGAGGGAAGAATGGAGCGGGAGATTGACAGACGGATCGGTGCGGCTGCCGCAGTAATGGGGGCACTGTGCCGGTCCGTTGTGGTGAAGAGAGACCTGAGCCAAAAAGAGAAGCTCTTAAATTACCGGTCGGTCTACGTTCCTACCCTCACCTATGGCCATGAACTTTGGGTCATGACTGAAAGAACGAGATCCCGGATACAAGTGGCTAAAATAAGCTTCCTCCGTAGGGTGGCCGGGCACTCCCTTAGAGATAGGGTGAGGAGCTCGGCCATCCGTGAGGGGCTCGGAGTAGAGCCGCTGCTCCTCCACATCGTGAGGAGCCAGTTGAGGTGGCTCGGGCATCTTTATCGGATGCCTCCTGGACGCCCTCCTCGGGAGGTTTTCCAGCAACATTCCACCGGGAGGAGGCCCAGGGGACGGCCCAGGACACACTGGAGGGACTATGTCTCTCGGCTAGCTTGGGAACGCCTTGGGCTCCCCCCGGAGGAGCTGGAGGAGGTGTCTAGGGAGAGGGACATCTGGGCATCTCTGCTGAGACTGCTGCCCCCGCGACCCAGGCCCAGATAAAGCAGAAGACTATTTAAAAAAAAAAATTCAAAATCTGATTATAAATACGTTTCCTTATCAAACATTTAAAAAGGTAATTCCTTTTTCCATTTCCATTTTCTTTTTCTCTGAGGAGCAACTGTGATTGGTCTAATTTGGTTTTCAGTGTGCTCAGGGACCAGAAGGGTCACGCAAAAGCTAAATGGAAAAGGGAAAACGTGAAGAGAATGTACAGGGACCAGAAGGGTCACGGAAATGCTAAATAGAGATGGTAAAGTGAAATGAAAATGCAATTTCAAAAAGGATTTGAAAATGTAAGGTGAAAAAGGAATTACCTATTTAAATGTTTGATGAGAGGTATTTATAATCAGATTTATGAATTTAGTTTTTGAAACCTCCATTAAGAAATAGGATTTGAAAATGCATTTTAAAATTGCAGTATTTAATAATGGATTAATAAATACAATTTACAATTCCTCTTTAATATTTAAATTTAAAATGTGCAATTACAAAACGCTTTTCAAATTGGATTTCTAATTGTATCATTTAAATGTTAAATTTGAAATGGTTGTATTTCTTTTTCAGTGACTCTCCTGGTCCTCCATACCCTAGTGCTGCAAAATAAATCTTTGAAAAACATTTTTTTATATTTGACTGTAACAACAATTAAAAAAAAAACTGCTCATTTTATTATAAACTATTATGACCCTGTGACCTTTTAATGATTTAAACACACTCTTTCCCACCCTTTGATCAATGACCTTGTGAGAAGTTGTACGCTCGAGATCTGCGGAAAGTACCAGAAATTTGGCTATTTGGATTCGCAATTGAGACATACCAGTAAAACTCTTAAGGTAGTTGGAAATTCACAACTGCCTGAACCACAACATTTATTGTTTTTCTAAATCTGGCTCCCCAATGTGGCCTTGGCAACTTCTGCTAACTGGCTATCGACAAAATATCTCCTGGATGTTATATAAACACGACGCTCTTCCCCAGTACTCCCCTACCAGCTGTGTGCTGATGGAACTATGCGGCCGATTGATAAAACTTCCACCTCTCTTCTCAAGGACAGTGGCGCTTCTATCAGTGTTGACAGTCTAATTCTTGCAAACACACTCAGACTTGTATATATTCGCACCCTCAAGATTCCACCGTACCCTTGCTGAATCTTTACTTATGTGTGTGTTGCTTACCCCTGCTGAGCTTTTTTTGTACTATTTCAGACTCTATTCTGCTAAGAATAGAGTCTGAAATATGATTTTTATTTTTTTCCCTCCTATCTTACTTTACCTTAATGTGTGATTTCATTACTTTTCATAGATTTCCAGATTTCTCAGAAGGATTATCAGCAAAAGCCAATTATTATTAGTATTTCATTACTTTTTCATTGATTTTTAGTTTTATCAGAAGGATTACCAGCGAAAACCAAACATTATTAGTAATTTGGACTTTAGCTGCTCTTAAACCAATGACCCAGCTTTCTTAATTAGACTACAATGGACTGTTATTACTTAGTTCAACTTCAGTACCAGTTAAAGCAATATATTATTAGCACCTGAAAACGTGGATTAAAGCTGTTTTGTACCAGTGACTCAGCTTCCCTAGTTAGAATTCAGCGGTATGATGAGACTATCAATATTATCATCTTCTTTTAGCATAAGATGCTTTATTATTAACAGTGGCTTGGAACCAATTTCTACCAGTAAACTTGGAAGGATTATTAATTATTATTACTCCCAAGGATTATAAATGTCATTTGATTTGTTTTTCTGTGTCTGTGTTTATTTTCTTTGTGATTGTATTGTAATTGTTCTTCCTCATGTCCAGCGCTTTGAATGTCTCGTTACTGAAAAGCGCTATATAAGTAAACTTACCTTACCTTACCTTACCTAAGTTGTCCCTATAAAGGGGTGTTGACCTTGGTCTTTTTTAGGGGCGATAAACCATTTATATCTTATATCTGAATAGTTTTTTATGATTAAATCTGCCATTTAATCTGATTAATGAGAGGACATAGACTTTTTAATCACCTAATTTGCACTTTATATAGGATTCAGTAACAGCTCTCCCTTCTCAACATCTAATGTTGTAAACATTTCCACCGAAGTCCAACTATTTTCTGAATGCAGAGACTTGATCATGTGCCAAAGATATTTGGCTTTCTTTGCCCTGCAGAGAGGTGTTCAGTGATATTATTTGGTCAAAGATATCTGAAAGATTTGCCAACATTGAAACCCATTTCATCTCCTCCATACGCTTTACCAGTGGAGAACAGATTTCAGAAAGGAATAGGAGCACTTCCTCACGCAAATGACACAAGTGGGTGTGACAAGATATTTATTGTTAAGATTGATAAGTTTAATTGTTTTTTTTTTGCAAATATTCTCTTATTTTCAATTTGAGGCTTGCAACACGTTTCAAAAGAGTTGGGATGGGGGCAACAAAACACTAGGAAAGCTGAGGAATGCTGAAAAAACACACATTTGGAATATTCCACAGGTGAACAGCTTTATTGGAAATGGGTGAGGTCATAGTCATGGAAGAACATTTTAAAACTATGGGCCTAACTCCATAGTTTTGTACCTATGAGGGTAGTTGGTGAGTTTTTTTCTAAACTAACCTCACAGCAAAGTTGTAAGGATTTTAATAAAAAATGGTTTGGGAACAACTAGCATTATACAGTTATATCTGATTACTCCATTAATCTATCAATTATTTGAGTATTCAATTACTTGAATATTTTATAGCTGAAGGCGTAGTATACTGTCTGTGTTTTTCTAACACACATACACACCACTTTATGACAACCATATGCAATTTTTTTGGGGAAGGCTTTCAAAACACTATGACAGTATTTTGTTGCTGCTATTCACCAGCCTAATACTTACTAAATGCCCCATTGGTTTAAAAAAAAATGACAGTGGAACTCTGTATTGGCAAATCATGTTTTGGGGCAAAAAAGAAATCCGAATTGGGACACCCTTAATAGGTAATAGGTTTGTTTGGAGTTGTGTGTTTTTGTTTTGACATAGTTGCTTTGTTGTTTTTTTAAGTTTCCATCTCTCAAGAAAAAGTTTGATTTTAAAGCACACGAAGAGGAAATTGAAGACCTGGATATGAGTACTGGAAGCAAGGTGAGCTATTGACAGCTCTTAATGTGGAAGTTATGAATGTTCTAACTAAATGTTCAGTTCATTAGACATTTTAAATATCATGTTTCCTCTTTCAGAAACTTGTTACTGTAGGGCGGGACTTTACCTGCAGTGTATGGAGTGGCAATCAGCTGGTTACAGGTCTAAACTGGCTTGAAACCCTGCCTCAAATAGCTGAAAAATCATATCGATATATGGCTTGCAGGTACATTAAAAAAGGAAAAAGGAGGAGGTTTCTCATCTTGATAGGTCCATCTGAATTGTTTTCATCTATTTTCAGGTTTGGAAATTGTGAAGATGAGAAAGATGCACTAAGGCTTTACACAGTGCAAATCCCTCATAAAAGAGACAAAAAACCTCCTCCGTGCTATATTACCAAGTGGGATGGCAAGATCTTCCTTCCCATGTTAACGTCTCCCTGTGGTACTGAAGTTATCTCCAGTCTGGCTCTCAGGTAACTGATTCAGGAGATCTGGATGATGAAAACCGTATTTTGTTGTGTTAAAGTGCCTGTGACATTCTTTTTCCATAAATGCAGAAATTTAAAGAAAACATCTTTTAAATTGAAGAATTTCGGCAGTAACTGACATTATAATAGGATTAAATACAAAAGTACTGTATTCATCCCAAAGGGAAATAAATAAAGATGTGATAAAAGACAATTGTGACACAGAATGGGCATATTTTGTTGTTAAATTTTCAAGTCCAAAGTAGCCCAAATATGACACAAAAAGGGGAAGTCTCCCAGCATTTGTTTGGTGAATGTCAATGATAAACTGTTCAGGTAGAAGCCAAGTTGCGTTAATATGATGAAACGGTGCAGTGGTGGTAGTGGCAGCAATACTACAACAGCATCCATTGGTCTGTACTATTTTCCTGAAGTGAAGTGGATCAGAGCTACTTGGATCAGAGCTGGGAAACTAACGAGGGATAGGTGGGCTGGTCTGACCAAGCACAGCCATCTGTGATCGAAGGACCTTTTGGCAAACTGCTTCAAACAAGAGAGTTTGAAGCGGGGGGGGGGATGTTGGGCGTGGGACCTCTTACGGGGTGAGTTTGTCCCGTCTTGATGTGGGGTCAGGGGGTCCATTGTGAACATGGTGCTCTGTGGTGTCTGCTCTGTTGCGCCTGTGGGCGGAGGCTGGGGTGGCGTTGTGTCGGGTCCTTGCCTTGCTGTTGTGGCGCGCTGTTTGGTGGGGGGCAAGATGCAGCGGGGGTGCTTGGAGTGGGGCTGTGTGTGGAGCTTGCGCTGTGTGGCTGTGTCTTCGTTGACTTTCGTGGATGGAGGTTATCTGTGGGGGTGTGCCCCTGTGGGGAGGGGATTCATGCCGTTTGAGTTCGGGGCATGTGTTGGGACTGGCCCTGTGGGGAGATTCCTGTTGGGGTTCATGGGGGGTGGGGAACTCGTGGGGTTGAGATTGGAATTCATTGGGGGGTTGGGACTGTTTCATCCTGGGACAGCTCTGGTTGGTGGGCTCATTTGGACCAGGTAGACCCCTCTTTTTTCAATGGCCCCCTCTACGGATGGGGAAGGGGCTTGTTGGGGGCTGTGCTTGGGTTCGGGCGGTGCCAGCACTAGTCTGGGCTGGTGCTGGGGCGGTCTGCCTGTCTCCACCCCGGAAGGAAGGGCACCACTTCCTGGGTCTGGGGACTGGTTTTCCCTCTGGGGTATCGGCACCTGGACCTGGCAGTATAGAGTATGTATGGGGAGTGCAAGTGAATATATGAAGTCCATTGTTGTGGGTCTCGGGTCTCTGGGTCCATGGCTGGATCTGCTCCAGCGTAGACGGCTGCCGGTTGGGCCTGTGGGCTCATCGCTGCAGCTCCCTGGGACTTCTGTACTGTGGATGGTGGGTGGTTCCTCTGGGAGTCTCCCCTGCTCTTCTCTGGGGGGTGTTGCAGTAGTCCCGACAATGGTTCTCGTGGTGTTCCCTGGAGTGCTCTGGGGGGCCTTTGGATGTCTGTGGATTGGAACTCCTCCGTGTGTGTCTCGGGTCCAGGGGGGCAGGTCTGTGGCTCCTCACACCTGCTATTCCATATTTTCATGAAGAAACCTAGTTATACACAAGTGCGCTCACCCTCAGACCCACAGGTGTTTCCATCTGGGTATTAACAGATATAGAGATGTTCTATACTGAGCCGCCGTTACCACTAAATAGATCTTGCATTCATTAGTACCGTGCACTTTTTGGTAACAATGCTGTTGTTATATATTTTTCTGCAGGTGTAGAAGCAATCTTCTTGGGTGTTATTTTGTAATCTCTTCATCCTTCTTTCTCTCCTCCATTCTTTTCTCCTTTTCTCCCTGTTTCCTTTTGTGCCCCACCTCTCTCTCTCTCTTTCTTGCTTCTTATTTAAGCAAAGCAGTTTCTAATAAAGTTTATTTTATAAATATCAAGCAGAGCATTAAAGCATTAGCCGTAATGCTCCACTTGTGAAAGTAAATCTGTTGGGCTTCTTCTTGGCACTAAGACAACAATTCTGAGTGCCACTCTGCCTGACAGGACACGGAAAAGAAAAAACAAACAAAAAAAGATAAATAAACTTGAATGTTGCCCTATAGTTAGTTATTTGGACATAGAGTTTTTTTCATGTTTTGTACATGAGATTGTGTTTGCATCTTTTAACATCTTAAAGAATTTTTTCTGTGGAGAAATCTCTAGATCGTATTGGTACAACATTGACTATTAGCTATTCTGTCAATTACAAAGTCAAAGTCAGTTACATACATTCATTCCTGCTTATTAAACAATGCAATCAAGTTTATTATTCTGTTAAAAAAGTTTTCTATCTAAGCTGACTGCATCAAGTAAATAAAAGACTTCAGACTTGACTTAGACTTGTGCCCTTCTGCACCTTTGGGAACAACAAGCCATGGTTTACTCCACACCTCAGGAATCTGCGCAGGGACAAGGAAGAAGCTCACAGCAGTGGAGATTGGGCGCGGTACAGGCAGGCCAGGAACAAACAAAGGAGATCAAAGCAGCCAAGAGAAGCTACAGTGAGAAGCTGAAAAACAGCCTTTCTATGGTGACACTTCGGCTGTATGGACTGGTCTGAGAAACCTGACTGCCTACAGAAGCCCCACCACCCTTCCTGAACAAAGTCCTCGCCTGGCTAACCGTCTGAATGGCTTCTACTGCAGACATGACAAGAAGCTGTTCACACCTCAAACCAACTCCTCCACATCCCATTCAGGAACAAATTCGACCAGTAAAGCAACCAACCCCCTACCTTCAGATCCTCCGCCTGCACTAAAGATCTCCGAGGAAGAGGTAAATAGGCTCTTTCAGCGCATGAAAACAAAGAAAGCTGGAGGACCTGATAACGTCTCCACATCATGCCTGAAAACCTGTGCAAATCAACTCGCTCCGATCTTCACCCGGATCTTCAACAAGTCACTGGAGAAGTGTGAGGTCCCCTCCTGCTTCAAACGATCCACCATCATCCCAGTGCCCAAGAAACCCACCATCCTAGGATTAAATGACTACAGGCCTGTAGCCCTGACGTCTGTGGTCATGAAATCCTTTGAGCGGCTGGTGTTGAAGCACCTGAAAGACATCACAGGCGCTCTACTGGACGCCCTGCAGTTTGCTTACCGAGCAAACAGGTCGGCAGATGATGCTGTTAACTTGGGTCTACACTTCATCCTGCAACACCTCGACCGCCCAGGGACCTACGCCAGGATCCTGTTTGTAGACTTCAGCTCGGCCTTCAACACCATCATACCAGACATCCTCCACCAGAAGCTCACTCAGCTCAACGTCCCAGCCTCCACCTGTCAGTGGATCAACAGCTTCCTGACAGACCGACAGCAGCAGGTGAGACTGGGGAGCATCTTCTCCCGAACCAGATCAATAAGTACTGGTGCCCCCCAGGGGTGTGTTCTATCCCCACTCCTCTTCTCCCTGTACACAAATGACTGCACCTCAGCGGACTCGTCCATGAAACTCCTGAAGTTTGCAGACAACACCACTGTCATTAGACTGATCCAGGATGGTGGTGAGTCTGCATACAGACAGGAGGTGGATCGCCTGATACACTGGTGTAGTCAGAACTGCCTGGAACTAAACCCACTCAAGACTGTGGAGATGGTGGTGGACTTTCGGAAAACACCACCTCCATACACCCCCCTCACCATCCTCAACAACACCGTGTCGCCTGTGGATCACTTCAGGTTCTTAGGAACCACCATCTCTGAGGACCTGAGATGGTCTTCACACAGACACTGTCTCGAAAGAAGGCCCAGCAGAGACTGTACTTCCTGAGGCAACTTAAGAAGTACAACCTTCCACAGGAGCTGCTGATCATCTTCTACACTGCCATCATTCAGTCTGTCCTGTCTTCATCCATCTCCGTGTGGTTCGGTTCATCCACAAAACAGGACAGGTCCAGACTGCAACGAATAATCAGGACTGCAGAGAGAATCATCAGGGCTGACCTTCCCTCCATCCAGGACTTATACAGGTCTAGGGTCAGGAAAAGAGTTGCTAAAATCTCTGCAGACACCACACACCCTGCACGTAAACTGTTTAGAGTTCTGCCTTCAGGTGGCGCTACAGAGCACTGTTCACTAAAACTAGCCGCCACAGAGACAGTTTCTTCCCTCAGGCTGTTTCTCTGTTGAACATTCAATAAAATACAAAACAACAGCATACAGATGTTGCAAATGCACCTTTTCATTTATTTATATATGTGTATATTGTACATTGTAAATATGTATATTCTGTAGTGATAAAAACAAAAACCAAAGAGCAAAGTGTACCGGAGTCAAATTCCTTGTTTGTATGTACAAACTTGGCAATAAAGCTGATTCTGATTCTGATTCTGATCTTTAAGGGCGGTGCTGCTGAAACCTTTAACCAGATTTACTCTTCTACCTCCACTTTGCCCAGTAACACTGTAGATGAGCTGGTAGATAACTTTCATTCTAAAACCTCGGACATCATTGATTCAATTGCTCCAATTAAAGTGAAAGTCGTTTCTGGGAAGAAAATGTCTCCTTGGAGAAGAGCTCCACCAGTCAGAAGTGAAAAAAAGGAGTGTCAAAAAGCTGAACGCAGGTGGCGAAAGACTGGACTCCAGGTTCACTATATTACCTATAAAGAGAGACTATACAGATATAAGCTACAACTGAAAAATGCAAAAACATTAACAATGCTCGTGCATTATTTGCCACGGTTGACAGGTTAACAAACCCTCCTGTGACTGTGGCTCAGTAGGAAGAGTAGTCATCCTGCAATCAGAAGGTTGTGGGTTCAATTCCAGCTTCCTCCTGCCATATGTGCCAACTTGAGGCATTTAACCTCAAGTTGCCTGCCGATCTGCGTATCGGTGTATGAATGTGTGAGTGTTTGTGAGTTCAATTGGGTGAATGTGGCTCTAGTGTAAAGCGCTTTGAGCGGTCTGTATAACTGGAAAGCCGGTATATAAATTCAGTCCATTTACTATTTATTTACTGTAGCATCTGAACTCCACTCTACCAGAGCCTGCAATGAATTTGCTAACTTCACTGAAAAAAAAACAAAAGATCAGAG
Organism: Crenichthys baileyi; assembly: GCA_036173005.1. Lineage (NCBI taxonomy): Eukaryota > Metazoa > Chordata > Actinopteri > Cyprinodontiformes > Goodeidae > Crenichthys > Crenichthys baileyi. The sequence continues at coordinate 287,386 of JAHHUM010001540.1, forward strand.
GGGCAGTCAGCACATCCACATCAACTCCAGTACCAAAGTTGTCTCCAGGTAGAACTGATTTTGACAAAATGTCCCAACTTCACCAAATAAACTACAAAAACTTAGAAGAAATCGTACACCAACTAAGCTCTTCTTCCTGCTGTCTGGATTTTTTACCCACAGATTTCCTTAAAAAAGCTTTGCCCGTAATAACATCTGATTTAACACAAATAATAAACACGTCCCTTTTGTCAGGTGTTTCCCCCCAGGCCCTGAAAACAGCAATTATCAAACCTCTATTGAAAAAGAGCAACTTGGACAAGCTGCTACTGCAGAACTACAGGCCTATATCAAACCTCCCCGTCATCAGTAAGATTATTGAAAAAGCTGTATTACAACAGTTGAACAACTTCCTAACAATGATCAGCCGCTTTGAGGTCTTCCAGTCAGGCTTCCATGCTCACCACAGTACAGAGACTGCTCTTGTAAAGGTGTTCAATGACATCTGTATAAATGCAGACTGTGGAAGAACCACAGTGCTGGTATTATTGGTCCTTAGTGCAGCATTCGACACTGTTGATCACTCCATTTTATAGAGCGCCTGGAAAACTGGGTCGGCCTTTCTGGTACAGCACTCAATTGGTTTAAATCCTACTTGAAGGACAGGGAATTTTTTGTGTCAGTAGGTAACTTTACATCAGAGACACAAAAATCACATGTGGCGTTCCCCAAGGGTCCATCTTACGGCCCCTCCAATTCAATATCTACATGCTCCCCCTAACTCAGATTTTAATAAACAACGTAAGTCGTAACTATGCAGACGACACACACCTATATGTTACAATGTCACCAGGTGACTATGAACCCATTCAAGCGCTGGATAAATGCTTAGAAGAAATCAATGCATGGATGGGCCAAAATTTTCTTCAGCTGAATCAAAACAAAACTGAAGTAATATTTTTTGGACCAAAGGAAGAGCGTTTAAAAGTTAGCAAACAGCTTCAGTTAATACAGCTAGGAACCACTAGTCAGGCTCAAAACCTGGGTGTAGTGATGGAGTCTGACCTGAACCTTCAGAGGAACATAAAGACAGTAACAAGGTCGGTCTTCTATCACCTAAAGAACATCTCCAGGATTAAAGGACTAATGTCTCAGCAGGACCTTGAAAAACTAATTCATGCGTTCATCTTTAGTAGAATTGATTACTGCAACGGTGTCTTCACAGGTCTGCTTAAAAAGTCGATCAGACAGCGGCAGTTGATCCAGAACGCTGCTGCCCACGTCCTCACTAGGACTAAGAAAGTGGAGCACATCACCCCGGTTCTAAAGTCCCTACACGGGCTCCCTGTAGCTCAGAGAATAGACTTTAAAATACTTCTGTTAGTCTATAAATCACTGAATGGTTTAGCACCAAAATACATTACAGACTTGTTGTCAGTCCATCAACCACCCAGACCTCTCAGGTCTTCTGGCTCAAATCTACTCTGCATACTCAGAACCAGAACCAAACATGGAGAAGCAGCTTTTAGTTCTTATGCTCCACTACTCTGGAATAAACTCCCAGAAAACTGTAAAAGCGCCGAAACCCTAAATTGCTTTAAATCAAGATTAAAAACTTATTTGTTTAGAGTGGCCTTTGAATGTGTTAGCTAAACATTATTAGTTAAGTTTTCAGTCCAATTGTCCTTTCGTTTTCTTATCCATCATTCTATTCTCTTTATTTTTTTATTACCTCTGTTGTTTGATTTTCTGTATCATTGTAATGTTTTTCCTCATGTACAGCGCCTTGAGTGCCTTGTTGCTGAAAAGCGCTATATAAATAAACTTGACTTGACTTGACTTGACTTTAGGTAATGAAGAGTGACAGGAAGCTAGTATGTGAGCTACAGACTACAGCTGCTATTCATGTTTTACTGGGAAAGGACGCACCTGACTATTAGCCAGTAATGTTGGTGGCTTGTGGGTTGTTAGATAAAAAATCATTGCCCATCTTCAGTCTGTTGGCCTAAAAACCTCTGACAAGGCTAGAAATCTTAGGGTGATGGTGGATCCTGATTTGACAACCATATAAACTTTAAGACCACATACTATCACCTTAAACACATTGCCTGAATTAGACAACTGATGTTCGAACAGGACTCTTAGGTGTTTACACTGGCTACCTATAGCTCAGAGACTAGAGTTTAAAATCTCATGAATGGTTTACAAAGATTCAGCATGACAAAACATGGTGAAGCAGCCTTCAGTTTTTATGCCCCAAAAATCTGGAATAAGCTTCCTATTCACTGCAGAACTGCTACCACTCTGAGCTCCTTTAAAATAGGGTGAAAAAACTTTTCATTCTTTACTACTTTTATTTTAACTGCTTTTATTTTTTAATCTTTTATTTTTAAGTGTTATCTCTTTGTATTTGTATATACTCTTATGCATAAGCACTTTGCGTTGCCTTTGTGCTATTTATATTTATATAAAGTTGCCTTACCAGATGTTGAGGATTTGATAAGAAAATGTTCATTTCAGTCACTAGAGACTTGTGTCTTGCCTCTGAATTGAGGCAAAAGACTTGAGACTTGGAAAAATTGACTTGTGAACATCTCTGACATAAACGCACAAAATCTAATCTTGGATATTATGTCTGAAATTATTTTACTGCCATTATTGCTTATGTAGATTTTGGTGACTGTAAAGTAGTGTTTTAGGTTCCTAACTGGGTCATAGCCTTAATGCCCAAACCAAGAAGGTATCAAGGAAAATTTCATGTTTTAAAGCAAATCAGATTTTCACGTGCAATAGATTGGTGAATTATGTCTTGTATGAAGTCTGTGTTTTGGAGAAAGGACAGACATCGGCTCTATAAACTGCAAATAAAATTTGTTTACGTAACAATTGGGCTTGTCAAAGTAATTTATATTTTAAGAGAGGGTCCCTACTGGTTTTAATCATTGCCTAGACAGTTACCTGTAACTGTAGCTCAGGTGACATTCCCTCTCCTCCTTGTCCCTCAGCATAACCAGCAAGTTAAAAGCTGGATACGTCAGGGTAAATTTCCACCTGGTATTTTGCTGGGTGAATCAGTTTGGTTGCCCTCTAGTTCCACAATAATGTTGCAACCAGAAGTTACACTGCAGCCAAAAGGGCTCCTTGAGATGTTTACTTGTGTAATCTATTATTTTGAAATAATTTCTTTTCTTTTAGCTCACCCCAACCTTCCCCTTTATTTACTATGACTGCTGATGGTTTCATCTTCCATTTTTTCATGCTTCAGTTTCTACATTACAGTTACAGGAGCAGTCTTAATCTAAAAGCAAAGGAGTTATGCATTATATGACTGACTTAAATTTAAGAAATAGTGTGGAAATGTATTTTTGCAAGGTCTAGTGTTTTAGGACCAATGCATTTTGCAGTAAACCAGAATCAGAATCAGCTTTATTGCCAAGTTTGTACATACAAACAAGGAATTTGACTCCGGTACACTTTGCTCTTTGGTTTTTGTTTTTGCACTACAGAATATACATATTTACAATGTACAATATACACATATATAAATAAATAAAAAGGTGCATTTGCAACATCTGTATGCTGTTGTTTTGTACTCTATTGAATGTTCAACAGAGAAACAGCCTGGGGGAAGAAACTGTCTCTGTGGCGGCTGGTTTTAGTGAACAGCGCTCTGTAGCGGCGGCCTGAAGGCAGAACTCTAAACAGTTTATGTGCAGGGTGTGTGGGGTCTGCAGAGATTTTAGCAGCTCTTTTCCTGACCCTAGACCTGTATAAGTCCTGTATAAACCAAGTTACCGGATTTGCTAAATAAGTGAATGGTTTTCAAGTCTTAAGGATTCAAATAAGTTTATTTTCCATCGTTTTTTAGTGAAGTTAGTTCAAAGGTCAATTACAATTTTAAGGGTAACAGATGGGAGCATTAATGTCTGACTTATCTTTAACAGTGATTCTGGAAAGTTTGTGGGCCTTGGAACTGTGACAGGATCAGTAGCAATTTACACAACTGTTTCTTTACAGGTAACACAAACATCCTACTAACCTGAATCTGAATAGATAAAGCAGATGTGTCAAAGTTAATTTTTCTGGTAATTTGTGCAGAAGCTGTACTATGTTCATGAGTCACATGGCATTGTTGTGACCGATGTAGTCTTTCTGCCCGACCTGCTGAAAGGCCAAAATATCAAAGGAAGTAACAAAACAGCATTGCTGAGTGTATCTGTGGATAGTCGCTGTCAAGTACATACCGTCACCAAAGGTAAGTCTGGTATCCTGATTTATTGTTTGCTTTAAAAGCATATCTCTGAACTTCATTTATTGTTCATGTATTAATTTTTCTATTTACCTTAGGACCCATTCCTGTCTGGCTGTTCTTCTGTGGGCTCATGTTCGTGGGAGTGCTCTTAATTTTACAGTACCTCTTTCCGGTATTGCTGTAAAGGATGCATATTGTAAGTGGTTAATAAACCTCTGACAAATGTTTTGTCAGCATCAGCAGTGCTTGGTTTTACACAATAACAAAATCCAAATGAACAAAACCATAAAACAGGATTTTAAATTAATTATAAGATTTTTTCATTAATTGTTATTAATATGCTTTGGATTCACGATACTCTTTGAGAAGAAGGGGTTGTGACTAGGTTCATGACATTTAATTTAGCATTTGCATACCCAATGTTGGAGGTTTTATTTTTTAGCATATGCAGAGATTTCTTTTTTGAGACGGGAGAAATATTGTCATCGAATAGGCCAAATACGAAATAGTGACTCTAAGGTTTGTTTGCCAATGTACATTGTTTTGAACAGTTTAGTATTAATAGAAATTATTGAATATATGAATTAAGTTGCTGTGATTCATTTTAGTAAAAACATTACTGGTTGTCATATTTGTTTCAGTCATTCCCATATTGATGTAATTTTTTTTTTTTTGAAAAAGAAGAAATAAAAGAAACAAAGACAAAAATAATTTCTGTAGCATGCTTCGTCATGCCTCCAGAGTGTTACTCATAGTGTTTTTAACACCTAAAGTAATAGGTTTGACTGACTAGAAGAGGTAAGTGGACAATGCGACCACCAAGATTGGGAAAATTAAAAGAGAAAGAACCTTGAAACCTGGACTGGGCAAAATGACCTATAAATTGTATCTCAACATATTTGGGCTTTAACCTGACATACAATAGATTAGAAAATATTTAAAAGATAAAATTATTGACTAAAAAGAAAAACAATAAGGTGATCAAGCACAAGGTGACCACTGAAAGATCAGACCAATGTTCACAAGTGCTTATTACAGGCTGCTGTTTTAGCTAAATACAAAACTAATACAATGTGACTGAGGAATTTACTGAACAGTTAATATTGAAAGCATTATGGGTTTTTTACCCACTGTACTACATAAAATCAAACAAGAACAGCCGTGCCAATATCAGAATAAAACCTCTTTTATAAAGCAATCAAATCAGTTAATGCATTAATCATAAAGTCTGTCATCTGACCACTTTGTCTGGTAATAATTTATTTCCCCATATATACCATATGGAGAAGCTGGTTGACCGGGGGAGTTTTGCTCTACAAAAAAGATTATCAAAAAATGAGACTAAGACTAGGCTTAAAACTTTCTTTTCTTTTTTCTTTTTTTCTAAGCTGTCCTGTCTGGCAACTTAGGCATTCAGTATAATATGACTGTAACCCTTCCCGTTGCTTTAACAGATTTTGCTCTGCAAATGAGGAGTACAAAATATTCCTTCTGTTGAAATCTTAATTTTTATGGATTTAGTTGGGACCTGACAATGCAGGCTGAGGAGAGAAAGGAAAGACAATGGGGTACGGGGGAAACAAAGCAACAAAAGTACATCACACCTAGAACAACAAAGATGACTAAACAGAACCAAAAAAACCCAAAATATAAGCAACAATAACAACGATCCAATATTAATCCACATAAGATAACAGATCAAAATGAAAACGACTATCAAAAATCAAGACATTCTGTATGATAGTTAAATGCCATAATAGCATGTACACAAGCATACATGTATATCTGCCTTTATGAGTAAACAAGTGTTAATATGGTATCGTCATCCATGGGTAGCTGTTTGTGTGCACTTGGACCCATGCACATGAAAGGGAAAGAAAACGAGGTTCATCTGGTGGCTACGATGAACAGTAGGTCTGTGGGGACATCACAACGCCCCATCAACTGAGCAAGTGGAGAACGCCTGTGATCTATTGCTCCTTTCCCACTTGTTACTACTTGGCGTGGTTCGTTACAGCTCTACTCACTTCTTAGACTTTTCCATTAGTAATGGTTATGTGGAACAGTTATTTTTAGTACCTGGTTAGATGTGGTTCCAACTGTGCAGAGTAGTGCTGAAAACACAACATTACAAGACTGGTGGTCACTGGTTGGGTAGGGGGCGGCGTCACTAGTCACAGCATAAATATTATAACTAACTAGAATCTTCAATTGTTAAATTGTTTACCTCCGAAACCAAATCTGCAATGAGGCAGAAGCTTTTCAGTCATCTGTAAGTGATCTTCTGTCTGCTGTCAGCACAGAGCTCCCCCATTGACCCACCCAGGTCCTCCAGTTAACACCAAATCACCGTTTAGTATGCAAATTAGGCTTAGAAGTAGCCTCCGTTGTCAGATTTCTGTCACATGGGAGGATCAGCTGAAGCAGTTAATCTTTGGTGCAAACTTTTCAGTGGAGTTCTCAATCACACAACTACAAGCCCCCGCCTTGCCTCTCCCTCCTTCTCCTACACTTAGCCCTCATGTAGTGCTACGCTGAAGAGGAAACCGCAGCCACCGCCACACTCTTAGATTAGGGTATTGTAAGAAAATGCTTGTGGCAAAACTGACCACAATTACATTATTGCGTTGCTGAAAACATTACGCAGCTTCTGGACCAGTGATTTTTTAAAAAGGGCCTGTGGGCGCATTTCGACACAACAGCAGCTGAAAAACGCTTGCATTTTATTCCAATCAGCATCCTTGCATGACTGCTTAACGTTTTGCCTACACATTTTGTACTGATAAAATGGGTGATTTCAAGGCCTTGTCCAGCTGTTGGCTAATGTTTGTCAGGTTTATGAAGATAGGGAGATATACAAACAAATTAGACAATTTCACTAATTTCACTTAAAGTTAAAGCCTGAAGAAGAAAAGAAAAGGCCACAACCATAAACTCACTTTTATTCAAGGTGCTCTTTTCATGCAAGCATTTCAACTTCAACCGTTGAATCATTTTGCTAGGTAGTCAACATTACTAGCTAATGTAAGGATTATTAATCTGACAATATTATTTAATATTAATATTTTATCAAATAATATTTCTGTCTGTTAAGGGTTGTCCTGTGAATACCAGCCCAGTAAGGCGATGGTATTAGGACACAATAGAAAGGTGTGAGACAATGCTCTGACATTATTGAACAGCAAAACTCTGCACATATATGGAATGAATTCACACAATTTATTAAAATACAAGAATTTATTAACAAAAATAAGTCAACTCAAAGTCAAACATATTTCAATCAACAAACTCTTTACTATGCGAAAACAATCCAACTAAACTACCAAGCAGAATTAAAGAATAGGGAAGACTAATGAGCTATGTACAATATAAAAAAGTTGTTAAAGATGATTGCAAATCATGACCAAAAGAGTGATGCAACGTTACCATGCAATGTTATTTATGTCTGAGAACCAAGGATTATCTTGAAGAATCTGGAAATGAAGTTAACTTAGTCTTGGAACTAACTTGGGCAATAATCAGCAAACGTTAGACGACCATTCACAATGCAAGATCAGATAAAATATTATTTTCATAAAATAATGTTTTTAAGAATGATCTGCTGAATAAAACCAACCTTCTGGATGACTAATTCTCAATAGTGTCTCAGAAGCTGCCTTTACTTATTAAAATAATATTCAGAGAAATATTATTTAAGGTAACGGTAAATTATTTAAGGAAATATCTTTGAAAAGAGCCAAATCTTTCTGGAGAACTGGGGCTTAATGGTGTTTACTTAGTTGTCAACTTTAGTAAAATAATGTTTAGGGAACTATTATTTACTGGATTGAAACTAATAACCTCTCTGGGTAAATATTCTTTAGCAGCAAGCACATGTTCTTAGCTGTTAGCAGTTAAGCTAACAAAGGAGGCTGATAGCTTAGCACCAGAATCAAACACACACCTTTAAAAATACAGTCAATAAAAGGGTTAAAATGCATAAGCGCGGACGGCGCGTTATGATCAATCTTCTGTGTTTAAAATCACCCTTTAAATAAAGTTTGTGTTAAAAAAACACACAAACACAGAAACAAAACTGAGCATGTGTGCTTCAGATAGCCTGCTAGCACTAAGATAGCTGAGTTCAACACAAACAAAACCAAACTTCATAAAATGAAAAACGTTTAGATCATTTCATTTTAAATCTTTCTCTGCCCAAAACACTTAACCTCATGAACCGTGGTGAGGAAACGTCCAAGGGGCAAAGTTTGAAGAAGCGTCCACAGTCAACAAGTGGTTAGCTTTCAGCTAACCTAACATAGCTGTGGGTGGGCGGCCCGTTCTGTCCACTGACCACACTGGTTAACACGGTGATGCGGCTACTCGCTTGTCCTCCTCTCAGGCAAGGAAAACCGCTTCACTCGGCTTGCAGAGACCGCGTCTCTGCAGGGACTTCTCTGGGACACAGTTTGCTTCTGCAGGCCTCAGAGTTAAAGTAAGCAATGTTTATACCTTAATTTCCCCTCTTTATGAATGAAATCACCGGGTACACAAACAGTGCTTCACTCGTACTTAACTTTGCATATGATGGCGTGATCTTATGACATCCTTGGATCCAGTTTGAAGAGTTTGTCTTTTTGCCAGCAAAGAGACATCAGCATGCTTGTCTCTCCGGCCAGCCTCTCAGCAGAGTCCCGGGTGGAAGAGGGCGGATGTAGCAACAGCTGTGCTTTTATTTGGGTAGTGACGTCACAGGAAGTCCGCAGTTATCCTGTTTTCCCCTTCTGAAGTTGTGCTGAAAGTCAGTTAAATGCAATTTATTTTGAAAGTTTCACAAAAGTCTGTACCGGAGTGTTAATGTTGAAATCCATGGCTGTGGGTCCCAACATCCCCCCTTTTAGTTCCAAAGAATGAGATGAAGTCCACAGTCTTTGGGGCTAACAATCAGTCCTCAGCCATGTGAAAACAGTCACTGGGTCCTGCAGGTAGGCAGAGTTCAGCAGTTCATTTTTGGTTCAGGGTATAGTGTTTGGACAGGAGTGAGGCAGGCTTGGGCAGAGACTAACACTAATTAAATGTTTTAAAGAAGAAAAAAAAAATCCTGTAATAATTTTCACACCATAATAATACTGCTTTTAAACCTTAATAATTTCTCAAGTTCAAAACCATAAGAAAGAAAAAGATTAAAACAGAATATAGGGTGTTGGAAATTATTTACCATCTTCATACCTTGTTTGATAGATTTTACAGGGTTGATTCTGGACTGCAACGGCTTGCCATGTCTTTTAGGAACGCCATTACCTCAGTTATAACACACCTGCAGATCATCTCAAACTCCTCCTTTGTGATGACATCTTTGGAGTGGTTCCGCTCTTTACCACCAACCTTACAGTTCGATGTTGCACTGTGAAAAGGTGTTTGTCTTTTAACTGGTGGCTTGGGTTTTGGCTGACGCCAGTTACCATCCCCCTGGCTCTGTTGCATCACTTGGGGAGTTACTTTGCGCTTCTTATTAGGCCTGTTGTCAGTTCAGATGTTTAACACTCTAACTTTGCCTTTTCCTGCTCTGTCTGAATGGACACGTGTTTCCCACACAAGCTGAGCATATCTACGAATCTCCTGCATGGAGCAATTCTCTGCTATGCAATGCATGGTCACATCATACTGCACGCTAACGTGGAGGTTGTGAAGAAACAAAGACTTAAAAGTGTGTTCTTCTTCAAGACCTGGAGCGTAAAATCCCTGAAAGTAAGCTGTCTTTAAATGGTGGAAATATTCTCTGGGAGGTTCATCCTGTTTTTGGAAAACTGTCAAAGCATTAATAGTGGCAGCGGCTTCATCTCTGTAAACATGGTACTCTTCTCTAAGAGCCTGGCAGAGAGCTGGGTAACTGTCCCTAATTTTGGGAGGAAGAGTTTTTATGAACACATGAACACTCTTAGCTGTTGTTTTTCAAATAAGCCTCAGCTTCTCACGATCAGAAGGAAAACGCAAGTCAAGAAGACAATGTTCCACCTCACGCAGGTAAGCATCAATATTTGACTGCTGGCTCCCTGGATCTAAAACTTCTATGTCCTTAGCAAGGGATTCAAGCTGCTTAAAACGGACACCATGGTCCCAAGGTGGACCACGTCCATCTGAGAAGTCACGCTGGTTAAGTTCATGAAATGGTGGAAGATCACGATCTAACCTCTGGGGAAGGAAACAAGTTTTCTCATGATTTAAATGAGAGCTTTCTAATGAATGGACTCGTGCAAGTGGTGGTGGGTCAGGTTGGATTGAGTCACCTGAGAGCCATGTGCGTCTCTCCTGGCCCCTAGGGGTTGACCCAGAGTCAGAAGGGAGAGGGGTGCCAATCAGGTTGGAAGGGTGCTCCTTCCACCCAATTGGACCACTTGTGCACGCTGACTCTGTCATCTTGGTGGTTGTTCACTGGAATGGGATTTGGCAGGAAACCACTGGAGACCATCTGACTTCCAACACTTCTGTTAAGGTCTGTGGAAGTAAGTTGAACACTTGGACTAAATTTAGGAAGGGGAGACTCTGACCTAGGTGCTGGATGCCTGCTGTCTGGGTCTGCCCCCTGCTGTGGCTGCTGTGAGTGAAAATGCAAATCAGGTACCTGAAAGGTGGGGGCCTGTCCCCCCCCCTTTGAGATGAAGCCTTCTTGAGCTCATCTTCCTTCAGGTCCACTAACTTTGCTTCAGCTTTCATGGTCCTCTCCTCAGCTTTTGAGAGCTCAAGCTTTGCGGCATTTTCTCTTTGAAGAGCCATCTGGTGGTCAGTCTGTAACTGAAGATATCTTTTAGCTTCCAGTTGGGATTTCTGCTGATACAACAAGGTAAGCCTACCAACAACATCTGAAATCAGAATCTCTCTAGTTGGATTTCAATTAGGTTAAGTAATTCCTGAATCTTTTTATCACATGAATTCACGCTGAATTCATAATGGAGTTTGATTCCATTCATTCGGGCATACACTACAAAACAACAACAAAGTTATGAGTTCCACAAAAGTTTGTACCGGAGTGTTAATGTTGAAATCCATGGCTGGGTCCCAACACTAATATATGTCAAAGGCTAAATATAATGCTCTATGACATAGAGCAGCAAACAAATGATGAATAAATGGGAAAAAGTGGAGGAATCTGTTTCCACCTCAACAGTGGTTGGTGCAACGACGTGACAATGATTCAGCAGCACTGTTCACTGTTCAGACCTGGAATCCTTCATCATAAACTGTAAGCCTATCTATTCCCCCCGTGAGTTCGCTTCGTTCATCCTGGTCGTGTTTACATCCCACCGCAAGCTAACGTGCAGGTCGCACAGCGTGTGCTCGCCAACTAGATACTGAGTGTGGAGCGGACCAACCCGGACTCCTTAGTTATCGTCGCTGGCGACTTTAACAAAGGTAATCTCACCCACGAACTCCCCAAATATAGACAATTTATTAAATGTCCGACCAGAGAGGACAACATTCTGGATCACTGCTACACCACCATCAGAGATGCTTATCACGCCGTCCCACGTGCTGCACTGGGCCAATCCGACCACATCATGGTCCACCTGATTCCTGCATACAGGCAGAAACTAAAGCTCTGCAAACCTGTTGTGAGGACGTCAAGGAAGTGGAGCAGTGAGGCTGTGGAGAATCTCCAGGCGTGTTTAGGCTGTTTAGGCTGTTCTGTGTTCAGAACTACTACCAACAGTCTGGAAAAGTACAGAGAGGCTGTGACTTCCTACATCAGCTTCTGTGAGGACAGCTGTGTACCATCATGCACCAGGGTGAGTTACAACAACGACAAAACCCTGGTTCACAGCCAAACTCGGAAGGTTGAGACTGGATAAGCCAGAGGCCTTCAGTAGTGGGGACAAAGACATATACAGAGAGGCGAAGTACAAGTTTGGCAAGGCAGTGAAAGAGGCCAAATGACTGTACTCTGAGAAGCTCCAAAACAGTTCTCAGCCAACGACTCTGCGTCTGTCTGGAAAGGGCTCAGGCAGATCACCAACGACAAGCCGAAAGACCCACTCTCCATCAACGACCGACGCCTCGCCAACGACCTGAACGAGTTCTACTGCCGCTTTGAAAGACAAAGGGACAGTCCTAAAACCATCCCCCACGACACCCCCCAACAGCTGCAGCCACAATCCACCATCCGACACCACTCTGATCTGACTCATCTCTGATGATGACGAGTCCGCCTACAGATGGGAGGTGGATCATCTGTTGCACTGGTGTAGTCAGAACAACCTTGAGCTCAACGATCTAAAGACAATGGAGATGGTTGTGGACTTCAGGCTGAACACAGCCCCACCTGCCCCCATCACCCTCTGTGACTCCACAATTGACACTGTGGAATCATTCCGCTTCCTGGGAACCATCATCTCCTGGGACTTCAAGTGGGAGCCAAACATCAGCTCCCTCATCAAGAAAGCCCAGCAGAGGATGTTCTTCCTGCGGCAGCTGAAGAAATTCAACCTGCCAATGACTATGATGGTGCACTTCTACACAGCCATCATTGAGTCCATCCTCACCTCCTCCATCACCATCTGGTACGCCGCTGCTACAGCCAAGGATAAGGGCAGGCTGCAGCGTGTCATTCGGTCTGCTGAGAAGGTGATTGGCTGCAATCTACTGTTGCTCCAGGAACTGTACGCCTCCAGAACCCTGAAGATTCTGGCTGATCCCTCCCACCCCAGTCACAGACTCTTTGAGACTCTCCCCTCTGGCAGGAGGCTGCGGTCAATCTGTACCAAAACCTCACGCCACAAGAACAGTTTTTTCCTATTTGCCACTAACCTTGTTAACAAAGCCCGGAAACCACCCTGCTGACTGGACACTTGTAACTGACATTGACTTTTCCTTCCCATAGAAAGTACTCCTGGATCAGTGCTTCTTTGTTCTCTTTGTGTCTCTGCTCTGTTCTCTCAAACCCCCAGTCGGTCGTGGCAGATGGCCGCTCATACTGAGCCTGGTTCTGCTGGAGGTTTCTTCCTGTTAAAAGGGAGTTTTTCCTCTCCACTGTCGCTACATGCATGCTCAGTATGAGGGATTGCTGCAAAGTCAACGCCAGTGACTGTCCACTATCTCTACATGCTACATCCCATTCCTCTTCTCCCTGTACACAAAAGACTGCACCTCAGCGGACTCGTCCGTGAAACTCCTTAAGTTTGCAGACAACACCACTGTCATTGGACTGATCCAGGACGGTGACGAGTCCGCATACAGACAGGAGGTGGATCGCCTGATACACTGGTGTAGTCAGAACTGCCTGGAACTAAACCCACTCAAGACTGTGATGAGATGATGGTGGACTTTCGGAAGACACCACCCCTATACACCCCCCTCACCATCCTCAACAACACCGTGTCGGCTGTGGACCACTTCAGGTTCCTAGGAACCTCCATCTCTGAGGACCTGAGATGGTCTTTACACATAGACACTGTTCGAAAGAAGGCCCAGCAGAGACTGTACTTCCTGAGGCAACTCAAGAAGTACAACCTTCCACAGGAGCTGCTGGTCATCTTCTCCACTGCCATCATTCAGTCCCCCCCCTGTCCTGTCTTCCACCATCTCAGTGTTGTTTGCTCTTTCATCCCCACAAAACAGGACAGGTCCATAACTGCAACGAATAATCAAGACTGCAGAGAGAATCATCAGGGCTGACCTTTCCCCTCCATCCAGGACTTATACAGGTCTAGGGTCAGGAAAAGAGCTGCTAGAATCTCTGCAGACCCCACACACCCTGCACAAAAACTGTTTAGAGTTTTCTGCCCTTCAGGCCGACGCTAACAGAGCGCTGTTTCACTAAAAAACCTAGCCGCCACAGAGGACAGTTTTCTTTCCCCCAGGCTGTTTCTCTGTTGAACATTCAATAAAATACAAACACAAGCATACAGATGTTGCAAATGCACCTTTTATTATATATGTGTATATTTGTACATTGTAAAAATGTATATTCTGTATGCAAAAAACAAACAAAGAGCAAAGTGTACCGGAGTCAAATTCCTTGTTTGTATGTACAAAACTTGGCCATAAAGCTGATTCTGATTCTGATGCTCATCCCCGGAGGAGAGAATGCTGCAAGTCACTGACTGGATGCAATCTGCTGGGGTTTCCTTAGACAGAAAAACGTGGGATTTATCCATTTGAATAAATAAACAGAATCTGCTGCACTGTTCAATGATTAAGATTAATTGGAATGTATGTACCTGACTTTTGTGAAGTGCCTTGAGACGACATGTGTTGTGAATTGGCGCTATATAAATAAACTGAATTGAATTGAATTGAACATTAACAACCGTAAGTAGTTTAGGATTTGAAATGAAAGGTAGGTCTTAAATTGAGCAGAATGAAAGTGTGAAGAGTTATGTTGATATTGTAATGGAATATTATTAGTGAAGGAATAATAACAGCCACACTAACACATCATATATATATAGTCTATACTTATATATTATATGTATATGATAGTAATATTATATAATTATATATATCTATGTGATAATAATTTATAATGTATATGTATATATATATTATATATATTTATATGTACTTATATATTTATTTTATATGTTTTATATATATATATATATACTGTATAATATAATTATATATATATATAGGTATATATATTGTGTATAATTATATATATATATATATATATATTATATGTATTAATATATGTATCTATCATATTTTATATTATATGTATATATATTATATATACATATAGTGTATATACCATATATATGTATACATAATATTGTATACATTATATGATAATAATATTAAAAATATAACACCACACCACACATATATATAATATATATATTATAGTATATGTATATACATATAATATGTATATATGGATGGAGCGAGACATGATGTCCAGATGTGCTCAATCGGATTCGGGTCTGGGGAACGGGTGGGCCAGTCCATAGCTTCATTGCCCCTTTTTTTTTTTGTTTGTTTTCATCTTGCAGGAACTGCTGACACACTTCAGCCCAACATGAGGTCTAGCATTGTCCTGCTTTAGGAGGAACCCAGGGCCACCGCACCAGCATATGGTCCTCCACAAGGGGTCTGAGGATCTCATCTGGGTACCTAATGGCAGTCAGGCTACCTCTGGCGAGCACATGGAGGGCCATGCAGCCCTCCAAAGAAATGCCATCCCACACCATTACTGACCCACTGCCAAACCGGTCATGCTGAAGGATGTTGCAGGCAGCAGATCGCTCTCCACGGTGTCTCCAGACCTTGTCACGTCTGTCACATGTGCTCAGTGTGAACCTGCTTTCATCTGTGAAGAGCACAGGGCGCCAGTGGTGAATTTGCCAATCCTGGTGTTCTCTGGCAAATGCCAAGCGTCCTGCACGGTGTTGGGCTGTGAGCAAACCTTCATTTGTGGACGTCGGGCCCTCATACCATCCTCATGGAGTCGGTTTCTAACTGTTTGTGCAGACACATGCACATTTGTGGCCTGCTGGAGGTCATTTTGCAGGGCTCTGGCAGTGCTCCTCCTGTTCCTCCTTGCACAAAGGCGGAGGTAGCGGTCCTGCTGCTGGGTTGTTGCCCTCCTACGGCCTCCTCCACGTCTCCTGGTGTACTGGCCTGTCTCCTGGTAGCGCCTCCAGGCTCTGGACACTACGCTGACAGACACAGCAAACCTTGCCACAGCTCGCATTGATGTGGCATCCTGGATGAGCTGCACTACCTGAGCCACTTGTGTGGGTTGTAGAGTCCGTCTCATGCTACCCACAAGTGGGAGCACCACCAACATTCAAAAGTGACCAAAACATCAGCCAGAAAGCATAGGTACTGAGAAGTGGTCTGTGGTCCCCACCTGCAGAACCACTCCTTTATTGAGTGTGTCTTGCTAATCGCCAAAGATTTCCCCCTGTTGTCTTTTCCATTTGCACAACAGCATGTGAAATTGATTGTCAATCCGTGTTGCTTCCTAAGTGGACAGTTTGATTTCATACAAGTTTGATTTACTTGGAGTTATATTGTGTTGTTTAAGTGTTCCCTTTATTTTTTTGAGCAGTGTATATATATGTGCGTGTGTATATACTGTATATATGTATGTATGTGTGTGTGTGTGTGTATATATGTATATGCAAATGTGTATATCGAGGCACGTGACGTCGTCCAGTACGGCGGAGCCAGGGTCCCACCCTGGAGCCAGGCCTGGGGTCATGACTCATCGGAGAGCGACTGGTGGCTGGGTTGCTCCTCGTGAGACCTGGCCGGGCCAAGCCCGAACAAGAATCGCAAGGCCATCCCCCAGTGGGCCCACCACTTGCAGGGGGAACCATAAGTGACCGGTGCAAAGAGGGCGAAGGTGGAGACCTTGGCGG
The DNA here is from genome assembly GCA_036173005.1 of Crenichthys baileyi. Taxonomy (NCBI): domain Eukaryota; kingdom Metazoa; phylum Chordata; class Actinopteri; order Cyprinodontiformes; family Goodeidae; genus Crenichthys; species Crenichthys baileyi. The sequence goes on from JAHHUM010001540.1 coordinate 303,958, forward strand.
CTCGATCTTCGGATGCTTAGGCTGGCTCTAGGGACGTGGAATGTCACCTCGCTGGGGGGGAAGGAGTCTGAGCTTGTGCGGGAGGTCGAGAGATATCGTCTAGAAATAGTCAGGCTTTGTTGTCGTGTCGTCAGACCTTCGGCCGCATGTTTTGGACACTCTGGTGAAGAGAGGGGCTGAGTTTTCCACTGATCACCACCTGGTGGTGAGTTGGATCCGCTGGAAGAGGAGAAAGCCGGACAGACTTGGCAGGCTCAAGCGCATAGTGAGGGTCTGCTGGGAATGTTTGGCAGGGATGTATTCAGCTCCCACCTCCGGGAGAGCTTTGACCAGATTCCGGGGGATAGTGGAGACATAGAGTACGAGTGGACCATGTTCTCTGCATCTATTGTCGATGCTGCTGCCCGTAGCTGTGGCCCTAAGGTCTGCGGTGCCTGTCGCGGCGGCAATCACCGAACCCGCTGGTGGACACCGACAGTAAGGGATGCTGTCAAGCTGAAGAAGAAGTCCTATCGGCTCTGGTTGGCTTGTGGGACTCCTGAGGTGGCTGACAGGTACCGTGAGGCCAAGCGTGCCGTAGCCCAGGCTGTGGCAGAGGCAAAAACTTGGGCCTGGGGGGAGTTTGGTGAGGCCATGGAGGAGGACTACCGGTCAGCCTCGAAGCGATTTTTGCAAACCATCCGGCGCCTCAGGAGGGGAAAGCAATGCTTCGCCAACACTGTTTACGCTGCGGGTGGGAAGCTGCTGTCCTTGACTGGGGAAATTATCGGGCGGTGGAAGGAGTACTTCGAGGATCTCCTCAATCCTGCACCCATTCCCTGGTGGAAGTAAAGGCTGGGGACTCGGGGTTGGACTCTTTCATCACCCAGGCTGAAGTCATCGAGGTGGTTAAAAAGTTCCACGGTGGCAGGGCTTCGGCAGTGGATGAGAGCCGCCCTGAGTACCTCAAGTCTCTGGATGTTGTGGGGCTGTCATGGTTGACACGCCTCTTCGACATTGCGTGGCGGTCAGGGACAGTGCCTCTGGACTGGCAGACTGGGGTGGTGGTCCCCCGTCATAAGAAGGGTGACCAGAGGGTGTGTTCCAACTACAGGGGGATCACACTTCTCTGCCTCCCTGGTAAGGCCTACGCCAGGGTATTGGAGAGGAGAGTCCGGCCGATAGTCGAACCTCGCCTTTAGGAGGAACAGTGTGGTTTTCATCCCGGCCATGGAAAACCGGACCAGCTCTACACCGTCTGCAGGGTACTCGAGGGTTTATGGGAGTTTGTCCAACTGATCCACATGTGTTTTGTGGACCTGGAGAAGGCATTCGACTGTGTCCCTCGTGGTGCCCTGTGGGGGGTGCTCCAGTAGTACAGAGTTCTGGGCCCTTTATTAGGGTCATCGGGTCTCTGTACAAGTGGAGCAGGAGTTTGGTCCGCATTGCTGGCACAAAGTCGGACCTTTTCCTGGCACATGTTGGACTCCGGCAAGGCTGCCCTTTTCACCGAGCCTGTTCATAACTTTTATGGACAGGTTTTCTAGGCGCAGCCAAGGGCTGGAGGGGGTCTGGTTTGGGGACCAGTAGTTTTTGTCTCTTGTTTTTGCAGGTGATGTGGTCCTGCTGGACCCCTTTATCCAAGACTTCCAGCATGTGCTGGGGCGGTTCGCAACACACATAAACAAGCGCACACAAATAAACAACAGACACACAAATGTGGGGAGCAAAGTTCTCATATGATGTAAAAAAGGAAAGTATGAATGTCAAATGCCAGCATATGTCTAGATGTTCGTCTAAATGTCTGTCAGTATGTTCATCTAAGTGTTGAATCCGTCTGTTATACATGTGGGGGTTTTTTGTCACTAACATTTGTTAGTGTTCCAATTTTTTTTAGAAGAAATTGTTTCACAAAAGAATGACAGAAGTTGTGATAGAATAGCAAAACTCCTTGCAGGCGTAGGCCTCCAAACGCTCACAAAGTCCAGACTTATGATGGAATAACTGAATAGTTTAAATTCAAGTGAGCGCAGAGTGGTCTGCAATTACCTTGGAGTCTAAATTACCTTTAAATTTAAGAAGAAAGGTAAAATGGGCAAGAAAATTTAAAGAATGTCCATAATTGAAGTGATAATCCAGGTTTTCTTTGTCAGAGCTTCAACGTTAACTGCCTGAAGCAGTACAAAGTATTTTCTTAATCATCAAAAGTCAACTGTATGTTCCTAACAGAGCACTTCGTTCTCAGACTGCAGGTTTACTGGTGGTTCCTAAAGTCTCTAGAAGTAGAATGGGAGGCAGATCCTTTAGTTATCAGGCTTCTCTCCTGTGGAACCAGCTCCCAGTTTTAATCCGTGAGGCGGACACCCTGTCTACTTTTAAGGCTAGGCTTAAAACTTTCCTTTTTGATGAAGCTTATAGTTAGAGTGGCTTAGGTTATCCTGAGCTATCTCTGTAGTTATGCTGCTATTGGCTTAGGCTGCTGGAGGACATAATGACCACTTTCACCCTCTTCGCTACTTTCTCACACTACTCTTCAATTTTGTATTATTTGCTGTTATTTCAGCTTTTAACTTTGTTCTCTCTCTTCTCTCTTCCTAGAAGCTACACCTGGCCTGACTCTGTGTCTACCTGTGACAACTGTCTGGAGAGGGGCATCGTCCGAGCTTCTGCTGGCAACAACTTAATGCTCACCCTCTACCGATGACCACATGGCCCTGTCTTTCAGTGTTTAACCCTTTCTCTCTCCTAGACATAGCTACTGACTGAGCTTTTACTGTAACTAACTATTTCTCTCTTTCAGACTCTAAACTTGAAGACTGGCTCAGAGTTTATCTGTTCCTTCTTTCTAGGTGAAACGACTAAAGGAGCTACATCCATTAACATTTACCTTTTCCTTCCCATAGAAAGTACTCCTGGATCAGTGCTTCTTTGTTCTCTTTGTGTCTCTGCTCTATTCTCTCTAACCCCCAGTCGGTCGTGGCAGATGGCCGTTCACACTGAGCCTGGTTCTGGTTCTGCTGGAGGTTTCTTCCTGTTAAAAGGGAGTTTTTCCTCTCCACTGTCGCTACATGCATGCTCAGTATGAGGGATTGCTGCAAAGTCAACGCCAGTGACTGTCCACTGTCTCTACATGCTCATCCAGGAGGAGTGAATGCTGCAAGTCACTGACTGGATGCAATCTGCTGGGTTTCCTTAGACAGACAAACTTTTTATCTAATTTCAATAAATAACTGAATCTGACTGCACTGTTCAATGATTATTATTAATTGGAATGTATGTAGCTGACTTTTGTGAAGTGCCTTGAGACGACGTGTTGTGAATTGGCGCTATATAAATAAACTGAATTGAATTGAAACTGAATTGAACTGGTATTTTTAAGTCTGTATGTGGTTTAACTGAATGTTTAACTGAAGAACATTTCTGAAATGGGGAAAAGTGTTGCAATTCTGTGAAAATCGGTATGGATTCAGCGTGTGTGTGTATGAGGAAATGCACTGGGTGTTTGAGAAGATGAGAGAAAATCAGGAGCAGAGCAGAAGGGGGATCTCAGTTCCCCTCCACAGGGCCAGTTCTCAAAGGGGGCCGGGCCCAGAATTTCTACTGTCTATTTTTCATTCCAATGTAGTTCATTAATGTTTTACTGATTAAATGGGTCACGCATCCGTTTGATTTGCCATCTATAAAGAATAATGGAAATGTAATCATGCAATTAATTACACATCTTGTAGAAATTTGATGGAAAGAAATTCCCTAAATGTATAGAATATTTCAATTCAATTCAATTCAGTTTATTTATATAGCGCCAATTCACAACACACGTCGTCTCAAGGCACTTTACAAAAGTCAGGTACATACATTCCAATTAATCTTAATCATTGAACAGTGCAGTCAGATTCTGTTATTTATTCAAATTGGATAAAAAGTTTGTCTATCTAAGGAAAGGAAACCCAGCAGATTGCATCCAGTCAGTGACTTGCAGCATTCCCTCCTCCTGGATGAGCATGTAGAGACAGTGGACAGTCACTGGCGTTGACTTTGCAGCAATCCCTCATACTGAGCATGCATGTAGCGACAGTGGAGAGGAAAAACTCCCTTTTAACAGGAAGAAACCTCCAGCAGAACCAGGCTCAGTGTGAGTGGCCATCTGCCACGACCGACTGGGGGTTAGAGAGAACAGAGCAGAGACACAAAGAGAACAAAGAAGCACTGATCCAGGAGTACTTTCTATGGGAAGGAAAAGGTAAATGTTAATGGATGTAGCTCCTTTAGTCGTTTCACCTAGAAAGAAAGAATAGATAAACTCTGAGCCAGTTTTCAAGGTTAGAGTCTGAAAGAGAGCACAGAGAGTTAGTTACAGTAAAAGCTCAGTCAGTAGCTATGTCTAGGAGAGAGAAAGGGTTAAACACTGAAAGACAGGGCCATGTGGATCATCGGTAGAGGGTGAGCATTAAGTTGTTGCCAGCAGAAGCTTGGAGGATTCCCCTCTCCAGAAAGGTGTTACAGGTAGACACAGAGTCAGGCCAGGTGTAGCTTCTAGGAAGAGAAAAGAGAGAGAACAAAGTTAAAAGTTGAAATAACAGCAAATAATGTAAAATTGGAGAGTAGTGTGAGAATGTAGCGAAGAGGGTGAAAGTGGTCATTATGTCCTCCAGCAGCCTAAGCCTATAGCAGCATAACTACAGAGATAGTTCAGGATAACCTAAGCCACTCTAACTATAAGCTTTATCAAAAAGGAAAGTTTTAAACCTAGCTTTAAAAGTAGACAGTTTGTCCATCTAGAGCCCACTGATGGCCATTGTTATACTAAAAACCACAACGATTGGGATACCTCTTTCTGTCAGATTGACCATAACCATTGGAAAAGAGAGGGGGTCATACAGGTAGCAGAAATGGAGGGTGTGTTTGCAACTCAACCATAACTGAGCCGGTTTAGGCTAAACCTGACTCCCCCTTACTCCATCCAACAAGGGGAGAAGAAGATGGAGGTAAAATAAGGAAGATAGCTCAGGATAACCTAAGCCACTCTAACTATAAGCTTTATCAAAAAGGAAAGTTTTAAGCCTAGCCTTAAAAGTAGACAGGGTGTCCGCCTCACGGACTAAAACTGGGAGCTGGTTCCACAGGAGAGGAGCCTGATAACTAAAGGATCCTCCTCCCATTCTATTTCTAGAGACTCTAGGAACCACCAGTAAACCTGCAGTCTGAGAACGAAGTGCTCTGTTAGGAACGTATGGAACAATCAGATCTCTGATGTATGATGGAGCTAAATCATTAAGGGCTTTATATGTGAGGAGGAGAATTTTAAATTCTATTCTGGATTTAACAGGGAGCCAATGAAGGCGAGCTAAAGTAGGAGAAATATGATCTCTCTTTTTAATTTTCATCAGAACTCTTGCTGCAGCATTTTGAATCAGCTGAAGGCTTTTAACTGCATTTTGTGGACATCCTGATAGTAAAGAATTACAATAGTCCAGCCTTGAAGAAACAAATGCATGGACTAGTTTTTCAGCGTCACTCCTGGACAGGATATTCTAATTTTGGCAATGTTCCGGAGATGAAAAAAGGAAATCCTGGAAACCTGTTTAATATGGGATTTAAATGACATGTCCTGGTCAAAAATAACACCAAGGTTTTTTTACTTTATTATCGGAGGTCAATTTTAATGCCATCCAGGTTAAGTGATTGACTAAGCATTTTTCTTTTTTAAAGACTCCGGTCCAAAGAGGACAACTTCTGCCCTTGTCTGAATTAGAAGCAGACAATTTAAAGTCATCCAAGTTTTTATGTTTTCAAGACATGCTTGTAGTCTATCTAACTGGTTGGGCTCATCAGGATTTATGGATAAGTAAAAGCTGAGTATCATCAGCATAACAGTGAAAATTTATTCTATGCTGCCTGATAATTTGACCTATGGAAGCATATATATAGTAAAGAGAATTGGGCCCCAAGTACTGAACCTGTGGTACTCCACAATTAACCCTGGAGTTTAAAGATGATTTATCATTTACATGAACAAAACTGGAATCTGTCAGACAAATAAAATTTAAACCAGCCTAGCGCTGTTCTCCTGATCCCTACAGCATATTCCAGCCTTTCTAAGAGAATATTATGATCAAGAGGAAATCTCCATTAGAACCAGTTAGGGACCCTCCACCAGAACCAGGTCCATATCGCCTTCAGAACAAGGAGAAACATTCTATGAGAACCAGGTCCAAACTCCATCAGAACTTGGCAAAAAGACTTCCACCAGAACCAGATCTAGATCTCAATCAGAACCAGATCCAAACTCCATCAGGAAGAAACCTCTATAAGAACCAGGTCCAAACTCCACCAGAACCTGGCAAAAAGCTCCATCAGAACCAGAAACAAAATCTGTTTAAGAAATTTCTAAAAATTTTCATCAGAGCCAGGTATAAACCTCCATCATAACCAGGTCCAAACTCTATCAGAACCAGGAATAAATCTCTCCATCTTCATCAGAACCAGGTCCAAACTCCATCAGAACCTGGTAAAAATAATCAGAACCATGTCCAAACATCCATCAGAACCAGGTCTATTTTATTAACCTAATCTCTGATGCCTGCGCTCACCTCCAAGGGTTAAATTGCATGTAAATATTGTGGGTTCTGAGTGGGTGGGGCATGGGTGATCCTCTTTCCTACCTGTTTTTCTTTTTAAATGCACACTAAAACAACACGCATCAACACATCACATGTAGGCTTGGGGTCTTTTCACACCCCTGTTTGCCGTCTGGGGTCGGAGGCTAGGAGAGAAGGAGCGGGCCCTCTGGTCGGGATCTAGGCTGGGGTTGGGGTTCGGGTCTTGGGGGTTGTCTGGCTTTTCTGCTCTCTCGGGATCGCTTGGATTTCCTTGGATCTCGGTCCCTGGCTTTGGTGCCCAGTCCGGCGGTTGGGGGGGGGCAAGGCTCTGGCGCGGGTGTCCTTGGCCGGGCAGTGTGCATTGTTGATTGAGATGTGGCTTCGCTTTGGTGGAGGGGCTGGACGGGCTGCTTGGTATGGTGGGGTGTACCGTGCGGGAGGGTGGGTGTCAGGCATCCTGGGGTACCTCCGGGGTTTGGGTGTGGGGTTGGCGGGGTGCCCGGTCCTTGGCGTGCTGTGGTGGCCTTCCTCCAGTGGTTCTTTCTGTGGCTCTGGCCCCTGGCTGGATGCCGAGCTGCGGTTGGCTGTTGGGTGGGTGGGGCGGTGGAGCATGTCTTGTGCCCGCACTGGGGTGGCTCGTGGGTTGTGCGGTTACCTGGCTGGTGCTTGTTTCCCTCTCACGAACTGATGGGCTGGGGCTGGGGCTGCTAGCACTGGCCAAATTGTTAGGCGGGCTTGTGGTGTGCTGCTCTGCTGGCTGTTGTGTCTGAGGAAATCAAGCCTGAACCAGGTTCAGGTGCTGGGGCAGTCTGCTCTCCAACCCCGGAGGGGAGGGGACCACCTTCTGGGTCCAGGGGCTGGTTGCCACTATGGGGTATCGGCACCTGGACCTAGGAGTATAGACTATGTAGGGGGAGTCTGAGTGAGTGTATGACGTCCATTGTTGTTTGTCTTTACGTTGGGTGTATGGGTGAAAGTGTTTTTATGAGTACGCATGAGGGTGGGAATGTGTGATTGTGACTGTGTAGGCCTGTTTTTTGTGTCAGGTTGGGTCTTGGGCTGCTACCTCTCCTGGATCAGTTTAGGCCCCCCATCAAATGTGGGACCTATTTCCTCCCTGCCACACTCTGCCAGTGGTTGGTGCCTCTTCCCGCCAGTGTACTTGTGGTTCTTGGTGTCCGGAGCTGGGTGCTTTGGTGTGTGCTGGCTCACTCCCTGTGGCTGCTTGCCGGGGCCTGGACCCCTGGGCTCTGTCGGGCCTCTGCTTGGGGAGTGATATGTCCCAGGGTCTCGGGTCCATGGCTGGATCTGCTTGGGCGTAGACGGCTGCCGACTGCAGCTTCCTGGGGCTTCTGCACTGTGGCTGCTGGGTGGTTCCCCTGGGACTCACCCCTGCTCTTCTCTGGGGCCTTTGGATGTCTGTGGCTCAGATCTCCTCTGTATTTGTCTCGGGTCCAGGGCGCCAGGTCTGTGGCTCCTCCCACTCCCTATTGCACATTTTTATGGAGAAACCTTTTCTACACAAGCGCACTCACACTCAGACCCACAGGTGTTTAGATTCAGGTGTTAACAGATCCACAAATGTTCTATATTGAGCCACATTTACCACTAATTACATCTTGCCTTGATAAGTACCGTGCACTTTTTGGTAAAGAAGCTGGTAATATGAACATTTCTGCAGGTGTAGAAGCAAGCAGGGTGATATCTTGTATTCTTTTCATCCTTCTTTCTTTGCTCCATTCTTTTCTCCTTCTCTCCCCTTTTCCTTTTTGCCCCGCCTCTCTCTTTCGTGTTTGTTATTTTTTTCCTTTTCATTTTTGTCTGTGTCCGTAACAATTGAAATAATCTAAAAGCAGTTTTTCATAGTTTCTTTTATAAAGCCTTAGTTGTAATGCTCCACTTGTGAAAGTAAATCTGTTGGGCTTTTTCTTGGCACTCAGACAACAATTCTGAGCACTACTCTGCCGGACAGGACACAGTTTAAAAAAAAAAAACATCAGGAATATATAAAGTGGTAAATGAAAGCCATGTGCAGTTATACAGTGGAGACAGCGGGGTTAAACTTCTGACTTAACTTTTACAGCTTCACAGCTCTGTGCGTCACGCTGTCACGGTTGCTAGGCGACAGAAGTTACGCTGAGGTAAGTGCGGGTACAGCTGGGCCGTTTCTGAATATGCGTTCTTGTCTGTAATTCTGTACTCGTGTACTTGTGAAACGTCAACGGTGGCCCAAGTACTGTTTTTTTTTATTAACAGAAACACTTTGTTCATTTACAAACAAAAGGCAAAATACAAGAATAACAGAGTTCAAGTACAAACACGATGCATTAAAAATATATATAGTCTAACATAGGACAATAACAATAAATCTGAAATAAAAGGGCTAGGGTTTACCTTTTAAATCATATTCTTCAGGTAAAGAGAAAAGTTTAAAGGGTATTTTTATTATGCATTCTACTAAGAGTTTGAGATACAACAGAAAGTCATTATGAAATGCATAAAACTTTGGCTGTATTTTAAGGTATTTGGCCTTATGAATGAAACATTTTCCAAGGATTACAATAGTGTTGATAAGAAAGTCATTGTTTGGATTGTCCAAAATAAGGCCATATCTTCTGTCAGAGAAGATATTGAGAGAGGGAATTTTAGGGAATAACCAGTCAAAAACATCATCCCACAAAGCCTCAGCATAAATACACTGAAAAAATAGATGCTCAGTTGTTTCAACAGCATCACAGAAAGCACAATTTCTGGTTTCAATACCAAATCGTTTTTTAATAAAGTCACTGGATGGATAAATTCCATTTAATGTTTTAAAGTGAATCTCTTTGGCTTTTGGAGCAATTGGATATTTGAGGTATTTGGTGCGCAATTTATGAATCGCTTGTAGTTGGTAGAATTGATGTATGGAATTTCTAAATGGAATAGTTGGATACAAAATATTATCCAGTGTGAGTCTGATGGTTTTATTAGATAAGTTAGAGTCCTTATAGGAACAATTTCCAATCATTGTGGTAAACAAGGAACAGTATTAGATTGAGCCAAAGTACCTGCAACCAAACATAATATAGCTTTGGGAAAGGCATTAATAATACGTTTAAAATTCTTTTGGGTCGTTTGTAAATTGTATTTACAACAAAAATCATTATAAGACAAAAGATGGCCATATCTGTCGACTAAATGTAGTATCGACCAAACACCTTTATCCATCCAGTCCTTATTAAACAACGACCTGTATTTTACAGTGATATAGCGGTTATTCCATATGGGTGAATCGTGTGGTGTAAAATTATGATTGTACAAAATTTTTCAATAAAACAACACTTGCTGGTGAAACTGTGAAAGTTTGACAGGGAGAAGTTGAATCATAAAATCACACTTCAGGATAAATTCGACACCACCCATTTTATCAAATACAGACCTGGGAATATGAAACCATAGACTATTAGAATTAAGACACGATTTTAACCAATTTATTTTAAGAGTACCATTCATGAAATCAAAATCGATAGACTGAAGTCCTCCATCCTCATAGTATTTGGTCATATCTGTTTTCTTAATGTGGTGTATCTTTTTCTTCCAAATATAGTCATAATTAATCTGGTTTATTTTTTAATGGCTTTATTAGGGATTGAGAGGGAGTAAGCTGGATAAATACATCTAGATAAGGATTCCATTTTGGTCAAATATATTCTACCAAATAAACTAATGTCCCTTAATAACCATAAATTGAGTCTAGATTGGCATTTCTCAATCACTTTCCATATATTTTGCTTTTCATTTTCATCCAGATTTTTAGAAATAAATATACCCAAATATTTGATTGAAGTTTTTATTGGGATGTTGTAAAATTCAGTCAGATGAGTGGGATGAATAGACATCAGATCACATTTTTTTAAATTCACCATAAGACCAGAAGCTTTTGAAAAACAGTTTTTATTTTGAAATTTTTTGGGGGCCCTCTTTTATATTCTTCATGAAAATAGTGCTATCATCGGCTAATTGGCTTATGATAAATTGTTTTCCAAAAAATTTTAAGAGGGCAAATTAAATTGTAAAAAAATAGATAACATTTCAACAATATTAAAAGAAAAAAAGAAAAATAGGCAACCTTCTTTAATTCCACGTTCAATAAGAAACCGAAGGGAGGTTCCTCCTGGTAGTGAGACTGATGAAGTTGTATTTTTATAAAAACTTTCGATGATATTCAGGAAGCGAGACCCGAAACCGAAAATTTTCAAACTGTGAAAAATAAAAGGATGCTCAATGGAGTCGAAAGCCTTATAAAAATCCAAGAAAAGAATAAAAGCATCATCCTCTATGAGATGATTGTAGTCAAGAATGTCCTGTATAAGGCGAATGTTATTATGGATAGATCTACCCTTCATAAAACCGGATTGTGTATCACTTATGATTTGCTGCAAGTTTGTTTTTAGTCTATTTGCAAAAACCAAAGTGAAAATTTTATAATCAGTGTTTAATAATGTAATTGGTCTTAAGAGAGTTTGGTCCTTACCAGGTTTGTGACTTGAAGAGAAAATTGCTTATTGCTTCTGTCATCATTAGATAAAAAGGGTCTCTAAGATCATCCCAAAAATGTTCAAAGAAGGTTTCAGAGTCATTAGAAGAGAAGGTTGAGGAATATAGTTTGGAATAAAAGGAAACAATTTCAAATGCAATTTCAGAAGGATTAGTTGTAATTTGCCCATTTATAACTAAAGTCTTAATGGAGTTTCTTGTCTGCCTCCTTTATTCTAAGCCACAAAAGTAAGCAGAACTTCTTTCTCCCTCCTCTATCCATTTAGCCCTGGATCTTATATACGCCCCTTCGGCTTTCTTTAGAAAAATATCATTTAGTTTAGTTGACAAAGCTAGTAATTTCTGCTTATTTTTCTCAGAAGGATCATTTTTATTGTGGAGGAGGTTAATTTATTTTATTGTATTCTGTTCAATGATTTTGGAAGCCTTATTTTGAGCTTTTCCGAGTTTAATGGAGTGTTGACGGACTTTGTATTTTAAAAACTCCCATTGAGAAATATAGGATGGTATGGACTCATCATTCCTCACGTTAGAGATTAAAGTTCTGATTTGACAACAGAAAAGTGGTGACTCAATTAAACTAGAATTGAATTTCCAGTAGCCTTTGTTCCTTGGGATGCCACCAGGGGGTTTAAACACTATTCTTATGGCTGAATGATCAGTAAGGGGAGCTGTAGACATAGAGCAGTCCTGAACATTATTCATCATAAAGGGCGAGATCAACCAGAAGTCTATTCTGGATTTAATAGTGTTGTTTGGCTTGAACCACAAGTATTCTACAATGTTAGGGTATTTGCAGCGCCATGGATCTAACAAATTATGTACAGAGCAAAAGTATGGAGCTAAAGTGGGGCCATAAAGTTTGTTCAAACGAAAAACATTTTTACCTGAAAAATAAAAGTTTGTTCAAAAGAAAAAAATTTGAACCTAAAAAATAAAAGTTTGTTCAAAAGAAAAACATTTGAACCTAAAAAATAAAAGTTTGTTGAAAGGAAAAACATTTGAACCTGAGAAATTATTTTGAACCTGCCCCAAGAAAATAGAAAACTGGAAAAAAAAGTTTTGCAACTGAAAAAAAAAAAACAGATGTGAAACTGGAAAAAAAAAGTTCAAAAATACTTTTCAGATTCAAATTTTTTTTTCAAACTTGCAGATTTTTTTTTCGGCTTCAAACTTTTGGCCCTATTTTGGCGTGGGGGGCGGGGCCTCAGAACACGGGGGTGCAGAATCATGACTGACAGCTCAACACAGCGGCTGAACAACAAATTCCCGGCTGTTGCATTCAGGGACCGTGGGAACTGGGATTATCTGTAATACATCATCGATATTCTATATATATGTTATTGGTTTTGAAAGTTAACATGCTTCACCGATAGAAGCAGCTTACTTGAATACACGGCGCACATCTCAGAGGAGAAAATAAGATCTTGACAGATTTGCACAGCATTTTAAGTCCGTGTTGGAGATTTCCCATGCTCTCAACATAAAGCTAAAGAACCGCCAGACTAAACGACGGTATGAAACCAGATGCAAAACGAGCCGGTATTTTCCGAATATCCTTGCATAATTTTGCCTGGACTTGTTTTCACATGGACTGGACTCGGGTTTCGGTTTCTGGTCATTTTTATCTGGGCTTCATTTAGTGAAGGACTCACAGCCGGGGGAAAAACTGGCATACAGGAAAAACCGGGAAACCCCCGGGGCCGCGGGGTTTCGGGGGGACGGTGGTTCACCTTAGCCTTGGATTTGCCACCGTTTTATATATATTTTATATTATTTTATATATTTTTATATATATAAATCTCCGTTTTGTGTCTGCATCCACAGGAGATGCAGCAGAGCTGCTTTTTCCTGAGGAAACTAAGAAGTAAAAACCCTTTCCCGGAGCTGCTGGTCCTTCTCCACTGCCTCTTTCAGTCTGTCCTGTCTTCACCCATCTCATGTGGTTTGGGGTTCATCCACAAAACAGGACGGTCCAGACTGCAAGAATAATCAGGACTGCAGGAAAATCACGGGCTGACCTTCCCTCCATCCAAGACTTATACGGGTCAAGGGTCGGAAAAGAGCTGCTAGAACTCTGCAACCCCACACCCCTGCACATAAACTTTTTGAGTTTCCTTCAGGCCCCCGTACAGACACTTTTCACTAAACTAGCCGCCACAGAGACGTTTTTTCCCCCCAGGCTGTTTCTCTTTTTAAAATTCAAAGAGAAAACAAAAAACAGCATACAGATGTTGCAAAATCACCTTTCATTTTTTTTTTTTTTATATATGTGTAATTGACATTGTAAATATGTATATTCTTTAGTGCAAAAAAAAACCAAAGAGCAAAGGTACCGGAATCCAATTCTGTTTTATTCAAACTTGGCAATAAAGCTGATTTGTTTTCTGTTACCAGTGGTGTTTGCTCTAAGACGAAAGGGAAGCCAGTTTCCCCCTAAAACGTAAAAAAATAATGATCAAATATAACTGTTTTTGTACATGTCATTGACTAATAGGGCAAAAAGGCTCAATTTTTTTAGAATCACCCTCTTATCAACGGTAACGCACGGCTTTCCCTCACTCTTTCCCTGCAGCTTCACAGTCTTTAACATTTTCCATCTACTTTTGACTTTCGAGTTCCAAAACGGCCATCATTGTTTTTGTCCCCCTAAAAGCGGATACTTGGGGGGGGTAACCGCAGCTCACTTTACAACCTTTGATTTCCCCGCATTAAATTCTACAGATTTAAAATGGAACTAACAAGCTGAATTCTCTGCATCTGTGAACCAGAGTAAACCCTTTGTCTGAGTTTTTGGAGAAGCATCACCAGGGTTTTTTAGAGTATCTTGCACTCAGACCTGTCCATTTTCTTTTGGCAGCTGTGCTTTTTTATTTGGGAAAGACCCTTTTCTTTTTGTGCTCTCGGGGGCCATCCATCTCCTGTGTACGTAAAAATCAAAAATCTCTTTTTGGGCGTTCTGGAATAAAACTTTTTTTGCCATTTTGTGAAAGCCTAAAAAATCAAGTTGGGTAGGGGGAGGCCCGAGAGAAAAAAGTGCGGGTTTTGGAAGGAACAAAGGAGCTCGAAAAATGGTGCACCCTTTGGCCCTTTTTGCGGGAGACCACCCAAAACTCTTTTCTCCAAGTACCATCAAGGCAAGCACACTCTAAGTGCCCGGATGTGTTCTTGTTTCGCGTATTTTATCGAGCATCGACACATCCTTCTGCGGACTTGGGTAAGCTAGGTTTCCCATAATGCACTGCACTACCAGCAGCGGTCAAGGAGAAAGGGGACGGAGACATTGTGTCAAAAAAATAGTTTTAGGCGAAATAACCTAAAACTCCATTTATGCGTCAATTTTCCAAGAGTGAGCCCAAAACTATGGTTTTCCCCGAGATAATTAAAAAGAAAAAAAGTGTTTTAAAATGTTTAGAGTTTTTGTTAATGAATCATGCATTTTAAAAAAATTCTGCCAAGCAGGTTTGGGAAAAAAATTAATTGTAAATAATTTTTTAAAAAATTTCCTGCTTATGATCCAGTCAACATAAGGAAAAATTTGGGAAATTAAAAAATCAAAATGTAAACTCTGAAATTATCTTCTTTTGTCAGTTAAAACAAAAATTTTTTTAATTCAATTCAATTCAGTTTATTTATATAGCCCAATTCCAAACGTCGTCTCAAAACTTTACAAAAATCAGGTACATCATTCCAATTAATCTTAATCATTGAAAGGCAGTCAGATTCTGTTTTTTTATTGAAATTAGATAAAAAGTTTTTTTTTATTAAGAACCCAGAGATTGCATCCAGTCAGTGACTTGCCATTCACTCCTCCTGGTGAGCATTTTGAGACAGGGGGACAGTCACTGGCGTTGACTTTTCAGCAATCCCCCTATGAGCATGCATGTAGCGACAGTGGAGAGGAAAAAAATCCCCTTTTAAAGGGAAAAAACCTCCCGCGAACCAGGCTTTAGTGTGAGCGGCCATCGCCACGCGACTGGGGGTTAGAAGAACAGAGCAGAGACAAAAGACAACAAAGAAGCATGATCCAGGAGTACTTTCTTGGGAAGGAAAAAGTAAATGTTTTAAAGGATGTAGCTCCCTTTTGTCGTTTCCCCTAGAAAGAAAGAACGATAAACTCTGAGCCAGTTTTTTAAATTTAGGTCAAAAGAGCACAGAGGTTAGTTACGTAAAGCTCAGTCAGTAGCTATTCTAGGAAGGGGAAAGGGTTAAAAACTGA
>JAHHUM010001541.1:0-256226 GCA_036173005.1 Crenichthys baileyi
CCACCAGAGTCCTGACTAAAATCTCATAGAGAATCTATGGATTGGAGTTATGGCAAGGAGGCTATCCAACATCGAACACATGCAAAAAGCTGGTCAGCAGTCAGCAAAAGGGTTTGATCGCTGGAATACCAATGGAGATTTTTCCATTTATTATTAAGAAAGGTTTCTAAATAATTTACAACACACTTTTCTTTGTACAATATAAATAAAAACTAAAGAAATATATTTTTTACAAAAACTTTTGTATTCCTGTTGGACATCTTTCTCGTTTCCATTCAGAAATAAACTTGGCTGAAAATAATTTCAAATCTAAATTTTGGGCTTAACTGTGTAGTCTTGGTAGAGCATTAGTCAGAGAAGCAGCCAAGAAACCCATAGTAGCTCTGGAGGAACTGCAGGGATCCACTGTTCAGGTAGGAGAACCTGTTGACAGGACAACTATTAATCAGGCCCTCCAGATATCTGGTGCTACATAGAAGAATGATTTAACATAGGTCACACTGAAAACATGTAATGGAACCAAGTTTAAAACCAGTTAGAGGCTATAAAGACTGGAGAGCAAAGCAGAAGGTAACTTTCCAGCAGGACAACAACCCTAAACATACAGCCAGAGCTTCAGAGAATGGCTCAGTCAAAGTCCAGGCCTATGAGAAACTGGGGCTGTACATGAAAACTGATGTTAATAGATGCTCTCCATCCAATCTGACTGAGCTTGTGCTATTTTGCAAAAAGAATGGCCGAAAATTTCAGCCTCTACATGTGCAAAGCTGGTACAGAAACGAGCCATGGTAATTGTGGTGAAAGATGGTTCTACAAAGTACTGACCTATGAGAGCAAATTGTTTTGCAAAAGAAGTTTAAAAAACATTTTTCATTTTCCTTTACACTTACATGATAATGTTCGTTGATCTATCCTATAACATCCAACTTAAATACATTGACGTTTATCGTTGTAACGCAACAAAATGTCCAACTGGACAAATATAGTTTTACAAGACATTGTATTGAAGTAGTTATGTTGAAGTAGTTATTAATACTGCAAATACTTCAGCATGTTTGTCTTTTTCATTCTTGTAAAGGAAGAATAATTAGTATAATCGAGTTATACATCCAGCCAAACTAGACTTTCGGTTATTCTAGGTATTTATAATGGAGAAAATACATTTTGTTCTAATGTAGGTTATACTTTATTTTTAAGTTTGCTCTTAGAAAATAAATCCTTGTGATCGTGTAAATCACATTTGCATTGTATTAACCATTAGTAATATCACAGTCAGCACATAGTATCTTCTGTGAAGCTGAGCTCTGCAGAGTTAATTCTCTAGATTTTAATGTTTCTGCCTTGTTACAGTCTCCCTGTTGTTGGAATTAAAATTCCTATCCAGGTTTAAAATGTTTTTATTTATTAGATTTAAATCAAAGATTCAAGATTTGACACATTGAGAAGCACAGTGTCCATACAGGCTCCATCAATTAGTGCAAAAGAAAAGGAGATTACATTTCAAGCAAGACTGTTCCAGTTAGTTTTTTTTAGCTAATACGTTAAATTAATGGTGGTCCATCGTCTTTATACAGCTGTACTGAACACTGGGGCTGTTTAAAACCAAAATAGTATTGTGGAAGACACAAAAGTTGTTTGAAGCGCTTTTGATTATCGCTATGACTTTAGATATGGGCTAGTTCAAACGTGCAGCAAATTTATTGTAGCCATTTGCTGACTTATGAAGATCAGCACACCTCTGCCTCACTTAAATAATGTGTTATCTTGTCTTTCCCATTTTCAAGAGTTGCCTCTGTGTCACTTCATCTTAATACCACAATAATAAGGATGGTATATATACTACCAAAACAAAGATAAACACTGCAATCAACTTAAATAAATATATATTATTAACAGTAGAAACTTTAAGGGGGGCCAGTCATTCCTTAATGTTGGATTTGTTTATACATCCTTCCATGTTCTATACCCGCTTCATCTGTACAGGGTCGCAGGGGAGCTGGTGCCTATCTCCAGCAGTCTACAGGCGGTAGGTGGGGTACACCCTTGGCAGGTTGCCAGTCCATCGCAGGGCAACACAGAGACACACAGGACCAATCACCATGCACACACTCATTCACACCTAAGGGCAATTTAAAAAGACCAATTAACCTAACAGTTATGTTTTTGGACTGAGGGAGGAAGCCAGAGTACCCGGAGATAACCCACGCATGCACGAGGAGAACATGCAAACTCCATGCGAAGAGACCCCCGGCTGGGAGTCGAACTCAGGACCTTCTTGCTGCAAGGCAGCAGTGCTACCAACTGCATCACTTTGCAGCCCAGATTTTTTTTATATTATCTATGAGATACACTGCTAAAGCAAATAAAGGGAACACTTAAACAACACAATATGTCTCTAAGTAAATCAAACTTCTGTGAAATCAAACTGTCCACTTAGGAAGCAACACTGATTGACAATCAGTTTCACATGTTGTTGTTCAAATGGAAAAGACAACAGGGGGAAATCTTTGGCGATTAACAAGACACACTCAATAAAGGAGTGGTTCTGCAGGTGGGGACCACAGACCACTTCTCAGTACCTATGCTTTCTGGCTGATGTTTTGGTCACTTTTGATTGTTGGTGGTGCTTTCACACTCGTGGTAGCAGGAGACGGACTCTACAACCCACACAAGTGGCTCAGATAGTGCAGCTCATCCAGGATGGCACATCACTGTGAGCTGTAGCAAGAAGGTTTGCTGTGTCTGTCAGCGTAGTGTCCAGAGCCTGGAGGCGCTACCAGGAGACAGGCCAGTACACCAGGAGACGTGGAGGAGGCCGAAGGAGGGCAACAACCCACAGCAGGACCGCTAGCTCCGCCTTTGTGCAAGGAGGAACAGGAGGAGCCCTGCCAGAGCCCTGGAAAATGACCTCCAGCAGGCCTCAAATGTGCATGTGTCTGCACAAACGGTTAGAAACCGACTCCATGAGGATGGTATGAGGGCCCGACGTCCACAAATGGGGTTGTGCTCACAGCCCAACACCGTGCAGGACGTTTGGCATTTGCCAGAGAACACCAGGATTGGTAAATTCGCCACTGGCGCCCTGTGCTCTTCACAGATGAAAGCAGGTTCACACTGAGCACATGTGACAGACGTGACAGAGTCTGGAGACACCGTGGAGAGCGATCTGCTGCCTGCAACATCCTTCAGCATGACCCGTTTGTCAGTGGGTCAGTAATGGTGTGGGGTGGCACTTCTTTGGTGGGCCGCACGGCCCTCCATGTGCTCGCCAGAGGTAGCCTGACTGCCATTAGGTACCGAGATGAGATCCTCGGACCCTTTGTGAGACCATATGCTGGTGCGGTTGGCCCTGGGTTCCTCCTAATGCAGGACAATGCTAGACCTCATGTGGCTGGAGTGTGTCAGCAGTTCCTGCAAGATGAAGACATTGAAGCTATGGACTGGCCCGCCCGTTCCCCTAGACCTGAATCCGATTGAGCACATCTGGGACATCATGTCTCGCTCCATCCACCAACGTCACGTTGCACCACAGACTGTCCAGGAGTTGGTGGATGCTTTAGTCCAGGTCTGGGAGGAGATCCCTCAGGAGACCATCCGTCGTCTCATCAGGAGCATGACCAGGCGTTGTAGGGAGGTCATACAGGCACGTGGAGGCCACACACAATACTGAGCCTCATTTTGACTTGTTTTAAGGACATTACATCAAAGTTGGATCAGCCTGTAGTTTGTTTTTCCACTTTAATTTTGTGTGTGACTCCAAATCCAGGCCTCCATTGGTTAATAAATTTGATTTCCATTGATGATTTTTGTGTGATTTTGTTGTCAGCACATTCAACTTTGTACAGAACAAAGTATTTGAGTTGTGTTACTTGAATGTTCCCTTTATTTTTTTGCGCAGTGTATATTTTCTATAGCTATCTGATTGTGTTACAGACAGTTCACTCAACTGTTTGCATTGTTCATCTCAAACTGTATGGGCAGTTAATGTATATTGTTCACAGTGCAGGTCGAACAGGGAGTATTTTCTGTTCCTTAACTTTGATAATGTAGGGATTTTTTGTGATTTATTAATAATGTTTAGAATTTTATTCTCAAACATCCACCCCAACAGACCTTGAAGATGCTTTACGACATCTAACACACATATCATGCTTTAATCTTACTCTTTTAAGGTGGCGACCTGCTATTGGTTTTGTGAGAAAAGTTCAGACGCTTAGATTGTTATATGCATAGAAAAAAACATAAATAATAAACAAAAAAAGACAGTAACCCATTGTTCACATTCTAGTATTTTATTATATCTTTTACACTTCCTTGTGTGTAGACGATACACAACAACTCAGAGGAAAAAGAAAATCACAAATAAAAGAAACTTCTTTGTTTTAAAGTCATTTACAGGTTTGAAGGTGTTAGAGGTTTGAGCCTCAAATCAATCAAGAAATGCCATAATCTGATGATAAAAAATATAAGAGCAAAGATAGTCATGCTTTGCGGTGGGAAAGCATTCAGACCACACAGGCTGGATGCTTATAGGATGGTTTTTAAAATAAGGTTTCCCTCATACAAATTAGACAATAATGATGCAAGGGCTTACCAGTCATTACAAAGAAGGAAACTAAACCCCCTAATTTATGCATCAGCATAAAGAAGAAAAGCACTGAAAGTGTTATAGTGGTTAGAGTCATCACAGAGGAAGCATCCCTTGGTCAACTTGACGGACACGCTGTCTCCAGCTTTCAGTTTCAGGGCAACAGCTATGGTGGTGCTGTCCTCTTGGTCTTTCCTATTGAGTTCTCTAGATCCAGCCACTATTTGGCCGTTGACCTGCAGGCTGGTGCAGACGGCCAGATTGTTACCAGGAGAACCGGCGTCGCTAAAGGAAGTCACGGCCAGGCTGTAGACCCCGGAGTAGGTGACGTTGAATATACCAGAGACCATGTTGTAGGCCATTCCAAGGTTTAAGAAAGAGTGCTGGTAGGGGACGATGGTGTCTACACCAAATGGCCCGAGACACTTAAAGTTGTCTCCGGTGTACAAAGAGACAGAGAAGGCAACACGTCTGTCTGCAAAAGGAAAGATAAGAATAGTTAGATAGTAGAACAGTGGTCTCTCAATACATAGAAGGTTCTTGCAGGAATATCTATGGGATGTGCCCCTCACCTTGAAGAGTGTTAAAACCTTGGTTTGCTTTATCTAACTCCTTCTCCAGGTTAGTTAGAGTTGTATCAAAGTATGTCTGCAGTCTGTTTGTCTCACGCACCATCGTGCAGCACTCACAAGACAGCTTGTCCACACTGCAGGCTGAACACAAAACAAATTGAGCGCACATTCAGATGAAGATTCACACATGCATACGCTCTGATAATGCAGCCACAAGTCCTCACCACTGACTGGCTTGGTGATGGGATCCGGAGCGGCTCGTCCAGGTCCTTCCCAGTTGTACGCACTCATACCAGCAGCTGCATGCAGCAGACACAGCAACACAACAGCTGGAGGGAAAAAAAGGAAAAAGATACATCAGCCTCTGTGGAGCTTTGAACTAGAAGACTGTTTTGTTGTGTATTAACCTCACCTCTCATTTTGGTGATATACAGACAGGTTCGGAAGGATGGGGATTGTGAAAGACATGACTGTTTGGGGAAAAATCATGGATATATAGTTCTCTAGGGGCTCCTCCCTCACTGTCTCATATTTGTAGTGCTCCTCCTTTGCTCCACCTTGTTTTGTTCTACTGGGGGTGTCTTCATCACTAGGTGCTCACAGAAAGAGGAACACACCCTCAAGTTCTTTGTTATCGATGCAGGCCACATATCACATATCGTTTGGAGGGAGGTGTTGTTGCTGTCACGTCACGAGATAACAAGAAATGGTCTACAGTAAATTAGAAAAGTCATTATGTTTCCACACTGTGTTTTAAACTTTTGTGTAATATATTGAAATTTTATGTGAAATATAAATACAAAGTATTGCATAATCCTGAAGTAGAAGGAAAATTATGCATTTTTGGGAATTGTTTTACAAATAAAAATCTAAAAAGAGTCAACCTTCACTCCAGTTACAGCGGCTTGACTTTTGGTCAATGTCTCTACCAGTTTTATGCATTTAGAGGCTGACATTTTATCTGTTCTTCTTTCCAAAACACCTCAATCTCAGCCAGATTGGATGGAGAGGTTCTATGAACATTAGTTTTCAAGTCTTGCCACAGATTCTCCATTAGATTTAAATTTGGACTTTGACTGGGCAATTTTAACAATTACTTTGTATTGAACAGTGCTCGGTGAAATGTGCTTTAAATATTGTTTTTTTAATGCTTCTTTAAACTTCTCCACAACTTTCTCTCTGATGTCTGTCTGCTGTGTTCATCAGTCTTCATGAGGCTGTCTGACTACATATGCAAGCCACACCCTTCAAGTTTTTGTTCATTAAAAACTGTAAAAAAAACATGTATTTTTCCTTTCATTTTACTGTTATGTGCAATGCTGTGTTGATCTATTACACAAAATCCCAATTGTTGTAATGTGACAAATGTAGAAATAGTTCAATAGTTTTGAATGTAATGGCAAGACACGGTATGCAATAGCTTCAGCGCTACATTTTACAGAAATTGTCAGATACACAGAAGGCTGTGAAAATGGCTTGTTGACCCAGGGAGCTACAAAGCATTTTGTGAGTATAATGCTGGTCTTATATGCCTTATCTCATGGTTTAAATCATACTGTGCATTTATGATTTTACTCTTGATTGGACCAGAATAGTATGCAGTTACAGACGTCCTGGTTTAGTCTTCTTCACTGGTTTTAGGAATGTATTTTCTCCTAAATTATGGAAAGAACACCATAAAAGATAAAAATTTATTGTATAAGTATTAACGCTCCACTTATGCCTTTTTTACAGGGTTAAACAATATTTAACTTGCAAGGGGTGGCATGAGGACGTAATAGAAAATGTCATTCTTCTTTTCTTTCAGGCAGTGTTCATACTCTTCATATCCGTTTATTTTGTCATATCTTTGGGAACAGCAGCGTATTTAGTGTGCATATACGTTTCTTATTGTCGCTTTATTTGCTCACAAAAATATGCTCACAACGTCAGTGTATGTTTAGAAGTCTAGTTTATTTTATTTAAACAATGAGACCATTTCACTGGTAGCTCAGATCAGATCATTTCATTGGTACAGGGTCAAAAATTACAGCTAGGATACCTCAACGTAAAAAAGACAACAGCTAATTTATTTGTTCATATTTTCCCTTCAGTTAACATGATGCTAACAATTCATGTGAATGGCATACAGAAGAAAACAGACTGTCTCAAACACAATAAGTAGCAGGAAACTGAGTACAGCGGATCAAACGACTGAACTCATTACTGTTAACGTGAATAGATGGAGTCTAGCAGAGTTAAACACAGAGGCAGTTATGCTTTCTCAGCAGCATACAGCATGAAGCCGGTGAATGTGTTGTAGTGGGTGTTGTCGTCGCAGATGTTGCATCCTTTCTGCAGGTTGACGGACACCTGGTCGCCTGCCTTCAGGTGCTTGACGACCACAATAGTGTTGCTGTCCTCGCTGTCCAGTCCGTTCTTCTCGATGAGGGGAGCAACAGCCACGCCGTTCAACTGCAGCAGGGCGCAGGTGGCCTGGGGCAGGTCAACAGGAGACCGGCTGTATACAGTGGCAGCCAGGTTGTAGACACCTGAGTAAGGAACGGTGAAGATGCCGGTCTGCACATTGTAGCTATTTCCCAGGTTGAGGAAGACGTGCTTGAAGGGGACCCCTCTGTCATCTCTGAAGGGGCCAAAGCAGGTCAAACTTCTCTCGTTGTTCAGGGCGACGGAGAAGGCGGTGCGGTTGTCTGAAGAGCCAGATAGAAGAAAAGGTTCTGGTTAGTGGGATTGATTGGCCGTGCTTGCTCTACACTGCATTGTGCTGGGTGTGAACACTCACTTTTAATATTGTTGAGGGTCATCTTAGAGTGCATCAGATGCTGGCTCATTTCTTTAACCGTCATGTTAAAGAGCTCCTCCATCCTCGCCATCTGTTTCTGCATCAGACAGCAGCCACACTCTGCTTGGTCATTACTGCACACTGTAAATGCCCACAAAAAACATACACTAGTTTTGCAGACGAGACTTGGTAGAGACTCTGTCTAAAGAGACTCTGTAAAGAGACAGGTAACCCACTTATGTTTAGATTCGGGTCTGCAGTGGGTGTGGTGAGGACCGGTCCGTGCCAGGAGAATTGAGTTTGCTCTTGACCAAAAACTGCATGCAGCAGACACAGCAGAACAATTGCTGGAACAACATAAAAATTAAAACACTGGATTAATCAGGAAAGGTTTTCACAAATATGTTTGCTGCTCTAAGCTGACTTCGAAGATCTTTAAATATTTTTAAGTTTGAACCATAAATTACTATCAAATCGACACATCTTTTCCTATTCTTGTAAACCAAGCATGAAGTATCAGATGTGCTCGGTTAAATTTAAAGTTTTAATACATTAAACCTAATTTATTTCTCCTTTTTTATCTTCAGCACTAACAACTATAACCACAATTAGAAAATCAGGCACTCAAATGTCAAAGTCTGTGAAGCTCTAACTCTTAGTCTCACCTTTCATGTTGGCAAGTGATAGTGATCCTTCTGAAGGAGAGGAAAGGTGTTCACCGATAAGACAGGAACAGAGAATATATATTTGTTGTGTAGCTCCTCCCTTGTTAACCGTCTGTCTTTGCTCCTCCTTGTCCTTTACATCCCTCCCAATTGCCTTTAAAACCTCATGAGCGAGGATAGATTTCTTCATTCCAGCAGGCTATCCATCCCTGACATTTGCTCATAGTTTGGGGCTTTGTTGTTCATGCTTCTCAGGAATTATCCGTCACCTGCAAGAGGTGTACTAATCTTTTGGTTAAATAACTGAGCTGCTCTGTGTCCAACCCAAACTCCTGCCCTGGGTACTTTTTTTTTATTTTTAGAAGGATGTTTGACAATTCCCATTCTAGGTCAGAAATGTACATATTTCCATATTTGGCATGATTGCCACATTAATTGTGGATTTTTAACAATGCATTTGAATTGTTTGTTTTCTCCCTAAACTAACTTTTAAGCCTAGTCCACCAATTTCTATTATGGCTAAGGCCCAGCTAATTCAACCACCTGACTACTACTCAAAAATCAACCCCTTCAAGTTTGCCTTTAAGAACCAAGGCTAAAATGCAGATTTTGACATATTTTGCTATTATGGCTGTAAAATGGCCAGTGAATGCCCCAAGTCTTAACAACTTTGGCCCCTCTTGCCAGGGGTGCTTGAACTTGACTTTCCAACACCTGGTTAATGACTATTGCATATTATAAGGCATTGTCAGCTCTTTAAAAGAAGAAAAATGCAAATTCGAATTTGTTTTTTAAAGCTTTAATGAGAATAACATTTCTGATTGGTAATTAAGTTTTGATTTGACATTTGAAATGTGAGCCTACACATGTTCTGAACAATCACAAGTCATTTTTTAAGTCTAGGACTCAAAAAACTGTTTTGCAAAAAACTGTGCAAAACATAATATACATAGGTGAAAATTAGGCCAAATAACATTACAAAGGTATATAAAATGTGTTATGAACATTCTCAAGTCATATATTGATATTGCACATGAACTTTTGATTTGAAACTGGAAATATGAACCTTTACATGTGTGCAAAAAGCAGAGCAAAAGATAACTATATACACACACTGAGAAAAAAGGTGCATTTTTAACATTCATAAGTCAAAATAAAAACAATAATATAACAATACTTTATTTATAACAACAGAACTTTGTACTATCGCCACTATCTACACAGCTGGTAGTTCAATATGGAACTGTTTGAAGCAGATCCTGTCTGGTTGCAGACACAGTGGTGCATTACAAAGTTTGCACATCCAGCTGGTGCACCTTTTGCAAAGTTTGCAAGTACGCTGTCCCTTGGTCGAATGCTGGGAAGCTGGATTTCCACTGCTTGGGGGGTCAGGTCAGTGGTGAGTGACTGGTGGGATAGGACGAGAGCATCTCCCTGCATCTCCCTCTCCCTTGTGTTGAGATGTAGTCACCATGGCTGGGACCACTGCAGGATGGCTGCTCATCAGAAGAGAGAACACTGATGGAAGAAAATTGGAAAAATTGTCAAGTCCCACACTCACAATCATTTGCAGTGTAGCTTTGAATTTCTTCAAACTGAAAAAGTTTTTTTCAATCACAAGTTCCTCGATTTTTCCTCATTTTACACATTATGAGAAATAAATAATTATATACAACGCATCAGTGGGGTAAGTGCTGAAAGTAAAATGGATAATGGAAATCTTTCATTTTTACAGAAGCAGCAAACAAAATGATTTCCGTCATTGTAATATGTACAAATAATAGATGTGTCTCACATTATGTTACATAAACACTCTCTGGCAAATAATTATAATGATGAAATTGAGCTAAACACAAAATTTGTTCTAAATCTTACAAACAATTTATGCTAAAAACAACATACCTCAGTTTAGAAGAGGAATCCTCCACATCACTGTCCTCCTCTACGAACCTTAGCGGCCGTTTTATAGTCCTAGGTGTTACGTCGATTCGCGTTTCCCCATCAGATACGGTTTCCCCAGCATCTCCTCGCCGCTTACGCGGCAAAAAAGGCGCGTGCTTGTTCAGCGCTCGTAACCAGCGCAACGTGGTTGCACCGCAAGAGATCTACGGAAACCGTGAAAGCTCAAACAACGTGTTTCGGCGAAGCTGTCCCACTTCTTTGCAACTTTGCTCTCATCCGATATAGATAGATAGATGTAAACATAACGAAACATATATATATTTATATCATTAGCGATTGCTCTAAGACTGCAAGGAAAAATGTCAAAATATAAGTGATCAAATATATACTGTTGTGTGTATATGTCATTGACTAAATATGCGCTACAACGCGCTCAACTTTTGTTCAGTGTTAAGAATAACCTTTTTAATAGGCTCATAGCTGTTTTTCCCATTTATACTATAGTGAAATAAAATATAAGTTCTAATGTTTCCCTTTTGTTAGAATAGGATAAGAATGCTCATAGACATACAGTACAAGGATAGATGACCCAATGATTGTCATAAATGACCTGAAGCTGGGGCACTGGGGTAGATAGTGGAGCAGCTGATATTACTGGTTTGATTAGAAAGCAACAGCACACTTAGATTAAGGATGGACACCCGCTACTACACAATCTAACAGATAGACACCACAATGGTGGCACATAGTCTACTGATAATCACTGAGGGAGAGCACATCCATTGCATTGGATTGCCAGATATAAAACTGTATGTGACCTTCTATCGGGGCTCTTCGTCATGCTCTAACAGACGGTGACGGTCCGAGACGGGAGCCTCAGCGCTGATCTCTGTAATCATTCCTCTGCCTTAACTTAGATTAAAGGAGCTAAAAGTTAGAAACTGGTTGAGAGTCGTTCCTTTAAGAGTCTTTAGATAGAGTGTGTGATCGCTTCATGGGGAACAAGTACCGGAGGAGCTCCGAGGCGTCTGACCGCCAGCAGGGGGCGGTAGCTCGGACATCAGAATCAGCTTCTTATCACTAGTAATGACGCGAGGAGGTAATAACGGGCGAGGAGACGCTGGGGAAACCGTATCTGACGGGGAAAAGCGAATCGACGTAACACCGGCCGCGCCAGCAACATAGCGCCGGCGCTATGGCGGTACTTAAAGGGGTTTAATATATTCAGCAGCTCACATATCAAGCCAAATGGTTCCAGGGAAATGGTTTTCTAATCATATGAGACACTATTGAGCACACTGACTGCAATGGCAACCAGCGCAGTACGTTTGGAGGAGTCGAGTTGAACTTTTTCAAACTTGGGGAAAAAAAAAAAACACCGTCAACCAAATGTCAAGCATGGTGAAGGTAGCCTCATGCTGAGGGTTTGTTTTTCTCCCAGAGTGCTGCTGGTGTATTGCACAAAGTAAGTGAAGTAATGAAGAAATGAATTCTGCCTGAATTCAAACTTCACCTCCCAGCATGCTGAATGGCTGAAACTTAGTCAAAAATGAATGTTCCAATAAGACAATGATCCCACAGACAAAAACTAGTTTTGATCAGTCACAACAGTCAAACTACTCACAAAGGAAGTAATTCATGCACCATTATTTACACCTCTAAATTTTTCAGATACTCCCTCGCAGTGGATCAGAACAAAGTTTATGTTATACTAAAGACAGTGTTAACGCCTCAAGAACATCTTGGGGTCAACAAAAGGTCAGGACGGAGACTTGGATTTTCTTTTCC
Source organism: Crenichthys baileyi (assembly GCA_036173005.1). Lineage (NCBI taxonomy): Eukaryota > Metazoa > Chordata > Actinopteri > Cyprinodontiformes > Goodeidae > Crenichthys > Crenichthys baileyi. The sequence continues at coordinate 12,298 of JAHHUM010001541.1, forward strand.
TCAGATCTGAGTCAGAAAAGCATGCACCACATTAGGACCATATCATGCCATACGATTTTGGTCCAATGTAATTTACAGCAATATTCATATATGACGACTCTGATTCTGGTTACCATGACAACATGCACAAAAGTTTTTGACCATCTGTGTCCTGCAGATGTATAGCAATACTGCAATTGGGGGGGAAACAAAGAAATATTCTTCTGTCACCTTCCATTTCTGCTACCTGTATGACCTCCTCTCTTTTCCAATGGTTATGGTCAATCTGACAGAGAGAGGTATCCCAATCGTTGTGCTTTTTAGTATAACAATGGCCATCAGTGGGCTCTAGATGGACAAACTGTCTACTTTCAAGGCTAGGCTTAAAACTTTCCTTTTTGATAAAGCTTATAGTTAGAGTGGCTTAGGTTATTCTGAGCTATCTCTGTAGTTATGCTGCTATAGGCTTAGGCTGCTGGAGGACATAATGACCACTTTCACCCTCTTCGCTACATTCTCACACTACTCTACAATTTTGCATTATTTGCTGTTATTTCAGCTTTTAACTTTGTTCTCTCTCTTTTCTCTTCCTAGAAGCTACACCTGGCCTGACTCTGTGTCTACCTGTAACACCTTTCTGGAGAGGGGCATCGTCCAAGCTTCTGCTGGCAACAACTTAATGCTCACCCTCTACCGATGATCCACATGGCCCTGTCTTTCAGTGTTTAACCCTTTCTCTCTCCTAGACATAGCTACTGACTGAGCTTTTACTGTGACTAACTCTGTGCTCTCTTCAGACTCTAACATTGAAAACTGGCTCAGAGTTTATCTGTTCTTTCTTTCTAGGTGAAACGACTGAAGGAGCTACATCCATTAACATTTACTTTTCCTTCCCATAGAAAGTACTCCTGGATCAGTGCTTCTTTGTGTCTCTGCTCTGTTCTCTCTAACCCCCAGTCGGTCGTGGCAGATGGCCGCTCACACTGAGACTGGTTCTGCTGGAGGTTTCTTCCTGTTAAAAGGGAGTTTTTCCTCTCCACTGTCGCTACATGCATGCTCAGTATGAGGGATTGCTGCAAAGTCAACGCCAGTGACTGTCCACTGTCTACATGCTCATCAAGGAGGAGTGAATGCTGCAAGTCTCTGACTGGATGCAATCTGCTGGGTTTCCTTAGATAGAAAAACCTTTTATCCAATTTGAATAAATAACTGAATCTGACTGCACTGTTCAATGGTTAGGACTAATTGGAATGTATGTACCTGACTTTTGTGAAGTGCCTTGAGACGACATGTGTTGTGAATTGGCGCTATATAAATAAATTGAATTGAATCCAAAATGAAAAAACAGAATAATTCCAAATGATTTCGGCATTAAATAGTTAGCATCACCCCAGTTAGAAGAGACTTTTGGTTCCTTCAGTTACAATTAAAGGAGTTAAATATAATAATATGATATGAAAAAACCTAATGATTAATACTCCAAATTCAAACCGAAAATCACTATTGAAAACAAAAGTTATGCTTGTTATTTTATTACCTTATAACCATTAGTAAAATTCAAATCACAATCAGGTTGATACACAAATAACATTCATGGAATCGCATACACTAAATATATTTCTATGAACGTTAGAGCCATAAAACATTTTAAGGGCTTAAATTTTAGTTTCACATTATTCCAACCAAACAGGGAGGCTCTATCAAAAATAATCATGAGCTCAGTCCAGCTGACAAATAGTGAGCGAGTCCCCTACTCCTGCCCACAGCCTGAACCCTGCGTACAATGGCCCGGTGAACTGTGTCTCATAGTGATGGATGAGATGAGCCTGGTTATTGATGATGCTGTAAAAGTTTAGAATCCCTCCATGCTGGTCCAGATAGATGCCAATTCGCTTAGCCTTAGGGGAGCCCAGCAGCTGTTCCTGGTTATTGTGCCAAAAGGAGAAGCCAGTCCCAGACCAGTATAGGCTCCAGGACTGAGAATTGTGACCCAAACGGCTTTTGTTGTCAGAGCCTTTACGCTCCATCTCCTTGTAAGCAACACCAACGGTGACCTGCATGGTGCCAGAGAGAGTAAAACAAATTAAAGAACAGCAAACCATGCAACTATAGCAGGAAGTGGCAGGTTTAAAGATGTGAGTGATATGGCTCTCCACTCAGGGTGGCAGTAGATCATGGGTGGCAGAAGCACCTGAAGGTAAAAAACAAAACAAAAAAACAACAAACATCTGCCAGTTGTGCCCTGAGATGAACATGCTGCTTATATGCAGGTCATTTCAGTGGTACGTTGACACAGCCACTTGCAACAGAGAATGGGGGGGCTGGGGGTGTTCATGTCCCCTACTTTATGTAGGGCTTCAGAGCAGTTTTCCCTTATTTTTTCACCATCCTAAACATTTAGATAATTTTCAGCATTTTCATTGGTTTTAGAAAGGCAGAAATGAATGATAGATGATCAATAATAATGTTTTCCGTGTATTAAATGACTGAGGGTAATGGTAAAGGCTCTAGTATTTAGCAGCTTTGCCTTTCAATAAAACTGAGCACACAATTTGAAGTGGAAGTTAACTTGTCACGTCTTCACTATTTTTAGTCAGTCAAACTCGAAATTTGGAGAAATGGAGCTTTCACAGACCATTGATGTTTTTGTGGACGTTTGCTTCATGGAAGCAATCATGAAGACAGCACAGGCCAGAAAGTTTTGCTTTGTGGGGCTTGTCAAAGTAAATTGCAAGTCAAGTGCAACTACAGTTGGGTACAGCTGTAACAAAATCTGCAAAAGAGAAGGCTTCAAAATAAGCTACACACACGAAAAAACCTAAAGGCGAGTTGACATTTAATAACGGCCTCAAATGTTAGCTTCAAAAAGGCCAGGTTTGCATTGTATTGGTAATTTTAATAGTACAGAAATGTAAGAGTCTGCAGCTGCTGTGGTAAATGGGTTAAACTTGACTCAAGACTTTGTGATGCATTGACAGAGGGACCCACCCTGGGCACTATTCATCAAAGAGCTGCCGCAGACAGCAGGTAAGGAGGACACATAAAATGTGCAAATTACCAAAAATCCGGAAAAAAAATCCTTAATGATCATGATCGGCGATCACTTAAACGTTTGGTGAAATCTAAGAAAAACCAACAGTAGAACTCCAGGCAATGTTTAATAGTGAAAGTAAGAGCATTTCCACACGCACAATGCGAAGGGAACACAAGGGATTAGGACTGAACAGCTGTGTAGCCTTAACAATACCACTAATCAGTGAGGCTAACCGAAAAAAAGGCTTCAATTTGGTAGGGAGCATAAAGGTTGGACTCTGGAGCAATGGAAGGAGGTCATATGGTCTGAGTCCAGATTTACCCTGTTCCAGAGTGATGGGCGCATCAGGGTAAGAAGAGAAGCAGGTGAAGTGATGCACCCATCATGCCTAGTGCCTACTGTACAAGCCTGTGGGGGCAGTGCTATGATCTGAGGTTGCTGCAGTTGGTCAGGTCTGGGTTCAGCAACAGTATGTGTTCAAAGAATGAGGTCAGCTGACTACCTGAATATACTGAATGACCAGGTTATTCCATCAATGGATTTTTTCTTCCCTGATGGTACGGGCATATTACAAGATGACAGGGCCAGGATTCATCGGGCTCGAATTGTGAAAGAGTGGTTCAGGTGGCATGAGACATCATTCTCACACATGGATTGGCCACCACAGAGTCCAGACCTTAACCCCATTGAGAATCTTTGGGATGTGCTGGAGAAGGCTTTGCGCAGCGGTCAAACTCTACCATCATCAATGCAAGATCTTGGTAAAAAATTTGTGCAACACTGGGTGGAAATAAATCTTCCATTGCATTGCAATTCTGACATTGCAGAAGCTTATCGAAACAATGCCACAGCGAATGGGTGCCGTAATCAAAGCTAAAGGCGATAAAATGAAATATTACAGTGTGTGACCTTGCTTTTTTTGGTGGTGACTTTTTTTTGGCCAGGCAGAGTATATTGAAACAATTGCTATCCAAGCGGCTTATTTAGGTCTTACATGCTAATTTACCAACACACCTTATCGATGTTACTAGGTTGCAATTAGCCAGACATACAGTAGTGCTAATAATATGTTAGCATCAGAGGTGCGTAGTAACTAGGTATGTTTACTCCGTTATATTTACTTGAGTAACTTCTTGAAAACAAATTGTACTTCTAACCAAAAATGCTAAGACTTCTGGTTTCTAAACAAACTTCATTGTTTTAATATTACTTCCTATCTGCTAGGCCCTTTGTGATATTTGGAAGTCAAGTGAACATAAAGTAAACCGTATTTATTTTCACCGGAAGTAGTTTGAACTGGTCTAACATGTACACACTACCTACTGTAAGTATTGGTTTAAAATGTTTTATGTTGCAGAAAACAGATTTGGAAATGCATTTTTTTTTACCTTCCCAAATGTGTTATTTTGTAATGATGCGGTTTGTTTTACTTATTTTTTAATTTTATTATTTTAAATACCAGAACCTGCACATAATATTATACTTTGCCTCCAAGTCATTTTGACAAATAAAATCAGCATAAACAGTTCAAGTACTCTTTACTTAAGCAGCCTTTTTAACCCAACACTTTTTTTACTCATGCTTGAGTAATTTGTTTTGGATGACTAGTTTTTACTTCTACTTAAAAATATATTGAAGTTGTGCTACTATGACTTGAGTACAATTTCTAACTACTATGCTCACCTCTGCTTAGCATGCAGAAATCTAAAGCAGTGGTGTTTAGTGGCATCCTCGAATTTTTATGTATTCAGTGATCTCAAATTTCCCTAATTAAAAGTGAACACGACCACACAGTGAGGGGAGATATTAAAACCCATTAATCCACTAGTTTTGACGTTTCTCTCGAAATGACAATCATGAACATTCATTGATGGCAGACACACAATAATTAGTATTATTATGATTATCCAGGCATAAAGAAAGGCAAAGGTGCACTGAATGCTAATGTGTAATGATTCACCTTCTGGCCAGTCCACTCCACCTCCCAGTAGTAAGGGCTCCCTGCCAGGGACTCTTTGCAGAGAACTTGTCTCCAAAAGAAGAAGCGATCAGGGTGGTCAGGAGGATTAAGGTTTTCAGCACGCATCGTAATCTTACGACAATCATCTGAGAGCTTCATGTGGCGGTACGTTGTGTTGGGGTCCATGGTAGGTTCAAATCGGACTAGAGAAACAGGAAGCATTGTGATGAAGCCTCGGGAGGCTTTAGTGCAGTTGTTTTCATTGTGAAGAATAAAACACACTCACATTTTAACATCTCCTCCCTTGTTTTTGGCTCTGGATTCACAAGCCTAATTGATGATTCTACAACAACAAATTCATAATTATTGAACAATACAATAGAAATGGAAGGTTCAGTTTGGATGCTTTGCAAGTTGAAGTACCTTGACGTCGAGGGGGTGGGAGGGGTGGAGGGGGTGCTGAAGTTCATATCCAAAACAGGTGGGGAAAGAGAAAAATAATTTTAAAGATAAAAAAAGATCCTATCCATATGATCAAGCATCAGTACATCATCATCCCCATCCTGCTTTGTTCTAATTTTACCTTGATGACTCATAGAGCCTCTGAATCTTGAAGACTCACGTGCTGTGGAGGAAACAATGACACAATGAGTCTTGGCATATTTTATAATAAAAAAAACATCCTTGTTATGTGAATAAGAAACTTACACTGAAGTTGGAGAGGTGGCAAAGTTGGAGAAATATCTATTTCTTCATAGACTACAGAAAAGAAAATACTCTGTAAGAAGTAAGGCTTTTCCTTCTAATTTAAAATGAAACCTTTTCAAACTTGAGAATATGCTGAGTAGTGTTGCAAAAGAAGAGCTTTCCCAACCTGAATCCTGTGTAGTGGCCTGACCAGAATTATCAGTGGATATTGTGCTTTTTTCTGACACACCGTTGGGTGTTGAAGCCATGGGTTCATGACTCACTACAAAGAAAACTACATTTTAGCCATGAAGAGAACAGCAAATAAAGAGAAAACAATGAGAAGGGAAGAGAATCTGACTTATTTTGACAATCTTGGCCAAACTGTCTTTCCAGAGGTCTTGCATTGATTCTTGCAGCCCTTTTATGACCGATCGTATGGAGGCCACTACGGCTTCCTCCTGATTAATCCCAGACTGTCCTGTGGCATCAGTCTGCCCCAGCGGCTCCGTTAGGTAGAAGTTCTTTAGAGACAAATGTTGCAAAGATTCAGGAAGAAAAAAAAAACCCAACAACCTATCTTCAATTCCCAAAATCTGGTGAAAAAAAGAACGGAACCATTGTGCGGCAACTTCCCGCTTTACCTTCAAGAAGTTGATGTCATCCTGCATGTAAGCCAGTCTGCTTAGCTCTTCACCTTTGAGATGGAGCTGTGCTAAATTTTGCTCTAAACACTTGACCAGTCCCTCAACGTGATCGTCAAAGACCATCTCATGATCACTAAGGAGCTTGCCAACCTGTGTCCCTGTAAGATTCAGACTTTTAACCAGCTCAGGAAATAACTCAGAACTCTCCCTTTGAAGGGCCTGCAGCAAAGCCTAGAAGCCAAGAGAGGAAGACACAAAAATGCCGTAAATGTCCATGCCTAACAGATAAAAAGAGCGAGATTTCTTATTTGCATAGAACTTACAGAGTTACAAGACCAAATAAAAGAGTAATTAAAAGGACAAGCCTAAGAATACCTAAACACTAAAATTAACAAAAAAATACAAGAAGGAATAAACAAAAATGAGGTTCACAAACCTTCTGCTGACGAGCCGTATGTGGGATTTTCACGGTCATCGTCTCAGTCTCCTGGATTCTCCTGTGTACCTCTGCCTGCATCTGGATGACCTCTTTCTAAAAACATTTCACAGTATGTTGGGCAAAGTGAATAAATGCATTGTAGTGAAGTAAGATCACAGCAGAGACAAATAAAGGTAGTTCTTGATTCACCTGATCAATATTTCTACTCACCAAATACGCTAAAAGCACACCAAACCCATTACCAAGGTGGTAGTTTTGCCATTTACATACCTGTCTCTCTCTTCTTTCGTCTTGTGGTCTAACCACACGATGTCCTGTGTGTCCATCTTGGCAGCACATTACACACACACACTCCTTGTCTTCATGGCAAAATAGATCCAGTGGTTGGTTGTGTTGAGGGCAGGGTCTGGGTTCCACTGAAGGCAGATGTGGGTATATGCTCCCCTTCCTCGGTCCAATATCAGGTACAACGTCCAGGTAGAAGGGCCTTGACGGTTCAGCTGAATAGATGCCCACCAAGGAGCTATGCTTTATACTGTTTGTTCTTAGTTTCTCCATGGCCTGTGCAAGCAGATTGTTCTTGCCAACACAAGGCCGAGGAGTGAAGAGCTGCCTACACTGCGGGCAGCTGTAGTGACCTTTGTCTTCTTCTTTGTCCCAGTGGTTTTCGATACAATTCAAGCAGTAAGAGTGTCCACATGTTAGAGTTGTGGGGTCTTTCAGAGTTTCCAGACATACTGAGCAAGCAAAGCTGTCCTCATCAGGCCAAGCTGAGGCCATAATGACGCTTGAGGTGTTGAAGGTATGGATGACCCGAAAAAGGTTTAAGTTTACAAAAATCAGTGCTTAAAGCAAAAAAAAAAAGGACAACGAGGAACCAAAATACCAAAATGGCAGTTGACTTGAATCACATGCCACTGAAATACTCAAGCTGCCTTGGCTTGGGGTGGGGCTTGTAGAACAGGTGTGGTGAGGAGTTTTTTCCAAATTATGTCATTGGTGTTTCTCAATTGTTAGTGAGTACTTTTAACTAAAACCATTTTAATAATTTATTTGAAATTATCAACACGAAATACTTAGGATAAATGTTAAAAAGATATGAACTAACAGTAGGTTTAATTTTCTTTTTTTTTAAAGAAATGAATTGAAGAGCAAGTTTTCGTTCCCTTTGGAAAACAAAGTAGCAAACAAGACAAACAGGTTTTTTTTAGCACTAAGGAACAATGACGCAATTGAGGTGTTTTCGTGGGGATTTAACCACCAATATTGTCAACATTTTTTTCCACAACCAACCCAGCCCCTATTCGACAAAAAGCAGAAGAAAAACAGGCTATATGTGAGGTACGTTTGACGTCAACACAGAGGGCGGCACTGACGCAAGTGATGGAACTCAGTTGGGTCCGCATCATTTTCCCACCAGCGCACGCTACTTAGAGGTTTTGTCCAACGGATTTTTATTTAAAAAAAAATACAAAGGACCAAGAACAAGTAACATAAACTCATATCTACAGATGTGATCAGTATGATGAGGATAATTTTGTTAAATATTTTTTAATGACCTTACAGGGTTAAGAAGGTAGCCTGCGTCGCAGATGCTGTGTGGAGGGTTCTTGAACATCTGGTAAAATGCCATGTTTTTCTGTATTATATTTTTGGATATTTTATTTTTTACTATATTTATGAAACGAATAGTCGAAGTTTTGGCTGTTTTAGAATTTATTTTATTGTCTTGTGATTACTTTAATTATATTTTACCTTATTTATTTATTCTGGTGAGAATAAAACTGGTTTTAAATGTTCAGTCTGTTCCAGTCCCTGCTCTTTGGGTGCAGGGTTACTTGCTCCCTGTGAAAGCACGAGCTGTAAGCCCTGTGGCCTTCGCCCCAACATGTAAACGTCCTTCCGCAACCTAAAGGTTGTGCTTGAAAATCTGTGTATATGTTTTATTTATTTGTTTACATACAGTGCCTTGCAAAAGTATTAACCCTCTCTTGGCATTTTCCATGTTTTGTTGCCTCACAACCTGGAATTAAAATGTTTTGTTTGAGAGTTTGCACCATTTCATTTCCAGAACCTACCTACCACTTTGAAGATGTATCATTTTTTTTATTGTAAAGCAAACAGCAAATCCCTCAATGTAAAACTGCTCCAGCTCCTTCATGTTGGATGGTTTTGGCTTGTTAGCAAATTTAAGATTCTGAATTGGACTGAGGGCTTTGACTTTGACTTGGCTATTCACATTTAAATGTTTCCCCTTAAACTACTCAAGTGTTGCTTTAGCAGTATGCTTTGGGTCATTGTCATGTCATATGTTTTGCTAAAGAATATCCCTGTATTTAGCATCATCTATCTTTTCCTCAACTTGGACCAGTTTTCCAGTCCCTGCTTCTGCTTAATGCTAACCAACATTTTATTTGCCAGTGAATAAATCTATGAATGAAATCAGCAAAAATACTTAATATGTTACAGGCTGTGTATTAAACACATTTTTCATTTGTCGAATATTCATCTTGTAAGCCTGTAATATAACAATAATAAATCAGAGTTGTTTTGGTTAAGCAATCCACCCCTCCCTCGCCGAAAGTTGTCATACCTTCTACCCTACATCGGCGCCGTGAAGAGCAAAAGGAGCGGACCCAAGGGCAGCTAGCCGGCGGTAGCACGACGATTGACCAGGTACTGCTGATCTATCTCTCATTGTGAACATTTTCAGCTCTTTGTTACGTTTTGCTCTAGTAAATATGTCTATTAATCACCGCTGTGGGACATGCTGGATAACTGCAGCTTGTAAAACACACATTTCAGCTCTGTTACGGTTGACATTAGCTTGCTAGCTTTCTGTGTTGCAGGTGTTTTGCTAACTTAGCCAAATAGTTTGGGTTGGGTTTGGAGCTCCTGACTGCTACTAGAGAACTGTTGTGTGTTATTTGCCAGTTAAATAATCAGTAAAATAATTGCCTTAAGTTAGAGTAAGTCACATTAAGGTCAGGCAGCAGCAAAGTTTGACTTTAGGCACAAACTTTAGCTGCTGGTTGTTGAAATTGTGTATTTATGTTTTGGCTGCGAATGTGAACGTTCTCAAATGTTGTCACCTTACAACACATTACAATGTGTTTTATTAGGATTTTTATGACAGACTAATATAAAGTATTTCCTAAATGTGAAGTAGAAGGAAAGAAGGTGCATGGTTTCCTATTTTTTTTATAAATCAAAATCTGAAAAGTGTGACGTGCATTTGTATTTTTTAAAATCTGTTTATTGGAAGTCAGTCAGTCTCCTGTGTTCAGGCTGAAGAATGTAGCTTCAGGTTCACATGGGCATTATTCATGTTGAGTCTCAGCGTGTTTCTGTTTGTTTTACAGGATGTTTAGAGGTTCACCAATCCTGGTTTGGGCTTGTCCTTCCAGGTCATCGCAGCTGTTGAGACAATTTCACATTTTTGCTTCCTCTGAACGCGTTAGCTCTGCAGGATTGGAAGTAAAACACATTCATGACAGGAGACCTGGACAAATCCGTGAAAAGACTTTATGCTGTTCAGCGCAGCTGTCGTCTCTCAGCACAGACAGTGAGATGTATCAGCTGGAAGACCTTACATCTGAAAACCCCCTCTCCAAAGCCATTTTGAAAAGCCATTATCACCACCCTCAGGTTTCTACCAAAACCAAAGTAGCATCTAACCTTTTTAGCGCTTTCTGGGACTGTTTAATCAATAATAGTTTCTGGCCTTGGGATCCTTGCCAGATTACATTTAGTCTCATTAATAAGAGCCAATGTAACTTTCTCCAGAACTGTCTGCATCCCAAACACAGTTCTTATAGTTCTTTCAATATGCCAGCACTTAACCCCTGGATTTTAAACCAGCTCCACTTTCAAGCACAACTCCACTACTGCTCTGCTCATCAAATCAGAACTGTTCATCAGGCTGTCCCTCGTGTGGCAGACACCTGGAGGGACTGCATGTCCCCTGAGAATGAAAACAGATGTCGACAGGTCCTGCAGGCCAACTGGAAGCTCTACGACATGGAGAAAGTAAGAACAGGGGCCCGTCAGACTCAAGGAAAGAACAAGGGGAAGTGGGCTTCCATCTTGGTTTCCCTCTGCTACAATGAAGGCGGACCGGCGTTTCTTTTTACTCTGCGGTCCTCTACGCTGAAGGGCAGGCACAAAGGAGACGTCAGGTTAGTGGGAAGCAGGAGACAAACTTGCAGCAGTGTTGTTGTTCTGTACTTTGTATTTTATGGATTCCCAGTCCGAGAACAATATTATGTGTCATTCTTGTAGCTTTGCTGGAGGAAAGAGTGATCCGTCAGACAGAGATGTAGTGGCCACAGCATTACGGGAAGCCAGAGAGGAGCTGGGAGTTACTGTTCCAACTGAGAGGGTCTGGGGTGTCATGAAACCTCTGAGGGACACAGTGAGTGGAAGGGTTTTGTTTTGAACCGGTTTGAAAGCTAACTTTTCTTTGAAACCGTCGAGGTAATAACAATGAAGATAATAAGGCAATGAATATCATTAAAGAGTCGAAAGTAACTTGACAAATGTCCTGAATCACAGCAATGTAAATCCAGCTGTTCTGCAGCAGGCCTCAGAGGTTTGTTAGAGAAGAATAGTGAACCACCAAATAGGCTCATGGTATCTCTAGAGGAGCTACAGAGATACACAGCTCAGGTGGGAGAATCTGTTGACTAAGTAACTTGGAGTCATGTACTCCTTAAATCTGACCAGTATGCAGGAGTGGCAAGAAGAAAGTCATTGTGGAAAGAAACCATTTAGTGAACATGCAGAAGAAAACTCGCTGGTCAGATCAAAACTAAACGTAACTTTTTGGCAATGTGAGGAGAAAAAAACTGTGAGCACATCATTCTCATGTGAAAAATGGTGGTGGCAGCATCATAATGTGGGGACGCTGTTCTTCAAGAGGGACCAGAAAGCTGAGCAGAGCTGATGGGAAGATAGAGGGCGCTAAATACAGGTCAATACTGGTAGAAATCTGTTCGAGGCCGCAGACGACTTGAGACTGGAGAGGTTCACCTTCCAGCAAGGCAACAACAATAAATGTGCAGCCAGAGCTGTACTGGGACGACTTGGATCCAAGCATAGTCGTGTGTTAGAATGGCCCAGTCGAAGTCTAGATCTAAATCCAACTGAGAATGTGGTTGTAATTTGACAAAATATGAGAAAGTTTAAGCGTTGTGACTTTCTTATGTTCTGACTCGGCTGTGTATGTTGTTATTTCTCTGCAGTCAGGGATGATGATTGCTCCAGTGTTGGCTAACCTTGGTCCTCTTGAGGAGTTGACTTTCAAACCAAACCCAGAGGAGGTACGGTCAGATGCGTAACGATGATTTGACCCAGGGATATCAGGTTGAATGGTTTGGTTACGCATTGAAAACGATGAAAAATGTTGTTCAGTGAACTTTATTTGTCTGTATTATTTTCCAGGTGGACGAGATCTTCACCTTATCCCTGTCACACCTGTGCAGCCCCCAGAACCGCGGCTACACACACTTCCGTAGTGGTGACAAGCATGGATACACACTCCCAGTGTTTCGTAATGGTAAACACAGAGTGTGGGGTCTGACTGCAGTCGCTCTGGACCATACTCTGAAACTTATTATACCTCCATACGGCTCTGTTACAGAAATGTTCAATTCTTAAATGTTTTATTTGAAGCAACTATCATGTATCAATAATCAGCCCCTCTAATTCATCCACTCTAATTTTAATTATATATGATTTGTTCTGTTTTTCAAGTTTTAGGAGAAGGATCTTTTCTCCTGTACATTTACTGAATAAAGAATATAATCTGTTATGAATAAAGATAGCTGCCAGCTTTTTTGAACTCACTGAAGAAATGTACTGTTTCAATTTTTCTCCTATGATTTTTCGTTTAGTTAATAAAGTGATTGAGTCAATATTTTGTGTCTGACTGATCCACATATGACCGAAACACAAGAACACTCGTGAAGTCATGTATAGTGAACGAAGGCGGCTGTAAAAAGATCCTGTTTGCCTCCTTATTTCCTCACTGATTGAACCCCAACTGCTATAAAAGCCTAAATGATGAAAGCATTTCATGTTGGTGGAAAAAACACAGCAATAAGGATTACTGGTTTTTATTTTTACAGTATCTGTAAACTCACATGACTTTTGGGTCTTTTTTACTTTTAGAGGTTTAAAGTTGTCATTTTAATTGGCTTCAGGTCCAAAAGGTTCAGCAAATTCAGTAAGATATGTTCTTGGTTGAGGGTTATACAGCTTTAGTCTGACTTTCAGAAGGATAACGCCCTCACAACTATGCGATGTGCTGCATCATCCTCTGGTTAAAACACTAATATGGGTCCTGCAGTAACTTCACAATGGGCACTCGAATGTGTGTGTCAGTGAAATCTTTAAGGCTGTGAACACTCTAGGGGGTCTTGTGAGTCCAGTAAGAGGTGGCAGTTGAAAGGCCAGCTAAAGGAGAAGAGGTCCAGGGCCTGGCTGCACTGCTGCTCAGCAGAGGAGCAGACTGAGCGGCAGGGCTGGAGGACGCCACCCTGAGGGCTGCACTGAGGAAGAAACATCCCGCACACCAGCCTCCGTAGAGGCTCGAAGCACGCCAGCTCCATTAGCACCTGCCCGTAGAACGTAGACAAACATGATCATTACCGTCTGGTTATAACCGATGTTCAAAAGAATAAGTGTTATAGAGGTTACTCTTACCCGGTACTGTCGCAGGAGTGTGGCGGCTTCTCTCTGGTCAGAGATGGACAGCCATATGTTGGGGAATGAGGTCAAGTTGTAACTGAGGCCCTGACACATCTCCACTTCTACAATCTCACAGGATGAAGCTGGTTTTATTGTGCAAGAACAAACAAAGTTTACCTGAATGCACTAAAACTGCTGTGAGAAAACAGGATTTTATTAAATTGGGGCGTCTTCTGTATCTTAGCTACTTTTATTTCCTTTTCCCTGATATGAACAATAAATGTCTCCTATGTCAACTTCTTAGTAGCAGTAGATGAAAAAAACCTGCAGGCTTCTTGATTGAGGTCAGCGATAACATGGACTTACTGAAAGGAGGGTAGGTGGAGTTCCCACAGCCCTGCTCATCAGCTCCGTCTGAACAGTCGTTCCAACCATCACACAGCCACTGCTGCTGAAGGCACTCCCCTGTGCTGCAGGCAAACTGGTTGGGGCCACATGTTTCTTGTAAAGAAAATCAAAAACAACCAAGCTTGGTAAGATAACATGCGTGCCTTGGTTTGTTGATTTTACACGTGTCTCTAGCCACACATTTCAAGAACCTAGCAGTTTACATTAGAACCTAAATGCATTTCAATGTATATATTATGACAAATCTACAGTGCATTGCAAAATTTCTTACCCCTTAACATTTTCCACATTCTCTTACTTTGCAACCACCACGTCAGTGAATTTTAGTGGGATTTTATGTAAAAGCTCAACACAATGTAGTGAGTTACTTTGAAGGGAAAGGAACTGCATCCATGGTTTAAAAAAATCTTTACCGGTAACAATCTGAAAAGTATTTGGTGCATTTCTTTTCTGCCCTCTTGAGTTTATGTTAAAAATTACAGCTGCAAGTCTTACATGATATACCTCTGCCAGCTTTGCACATGTACAGACTGAAATTCTTGCCCATTCTCTTTTGTAAAATAGCTCAAGCTCAGTCAGACTGGATGAAGAGCATCTGTGAACATCGACGGTAAATCTTTAGATTTATGTCTGGACTTTGACTGGGCCGTTCTCGCACATGAATCTGCTTTGACCACAACCATTCTATTATATTTCTGGTTGGTTGTTTAGGGTTGTCCTGCTGGAAGGTGAATCTCTGGCCCAGGCTCAAGTCTTTGTAGCCTCTAGCAGGTTTTATTCCAGGGTTGCCCTGTTTTTAGCTCCATAAATATTCCTGTCTCTGCTATTGAAAAGCATCCCCATAGTATGATGCTGTCATCACCATGGGAAACCAAGGGGATGGTGTGTTCAGGTTGATGTGCAGTGTGAGTTCTTTGCTATAAATAGTGTTTGCATGTACAGGGGTTGGACGATGAAACTGAAACACCTGGTTTTAGACCACAATAATTTATTAGTATGGTGTAGGGCCTCCTTTTGCGGCCAATACAGCGTCAATTCGTCTTGGGACTGACATATACAAGTCCTGCACAGTGGTCAGAGGGATTTTAAGCCATTCTTCTTGCAGGATAGTGGCCAGGTCACTACGTGATACTGGTGGAGGAAAACGTTTCCTGACTCGCTGCTCCAAAACCCCCCAAAGTGGCTCAATAATATTTAGATCTGGTGACTGTGCAGGCCATGGGAGATGTTCAACTTCACTTTCATGTTCATCAAACCAATCTTTCACCAGTCTTGCTGTATGTATTGGTGCATTGTCATCCTGATACATGGCACCGCCTTCAGGATACAATGTTTGAACCATTGGATGCACATGGTCCTCAAGAATGGTTCGGTAGTCCTTGGCAGTGACGCGCCCATCTAGCACAAGTATTGGGCCAAGGGAATGCCATGATATGGCAGCCCAAACCATCACTGATCCACCCCCATGCTTTACTCTGGGCATGCAACAGTCTGGGTGGTACGCTTCTTGGGGCTTCTCCACACCGTAAATCTCCCAGATGTGGGGGAAAAACAGTAAGGTGGACTCATCAGAGAACAATACATGTTTCACATTGTCCACAGCCCAGATTTGCACTCCTTGCACCATTTAAAAACCGACGTTTGGCATTGGCATGAGTGACCAAAGGTTTGGCTATAGCAGCCCGGCCGTGTATATTGAGCCTGTGGAGCTCCCGACGGACAGTTCTGGTGGAAAACAGGAGAGTTCAGGTGCACATTTAATTCTGCCGTGATTTTGGGCAGCCGTGGTTTTATGTTTTTTGGATACAATCCAGGTTAGCACCCGAACATCCCTTTCAGACAGCTTCCTCTTGCATCCACAGTTAATCCTGTTGGATGTGGTTCGTCCTTCTTGGTGGTATGCTGATATTACCCTGGATACCTTGGCTCTTGATACATCACAAAGACTTGCTGTCTTGAAGATGCGCCAGCAAGACGTGCACCAACAATTGGTCCTCTTTTGAACTCTGGTATGTCACCCATAATGTTGTGTGCATTTCAATATTTTGAGCCAAACTGTGCTCTTACCCTGCTAATTGAACCTTCACACTCTGCTCTTACTGGTGCAATGTGCAATCAATGAAGACTGGCTACCAGGCTGGTCCAATTTAGCCATGAAACCTTCCACACTAAAATGACAGGTGTTTCAGTTTCATTGTCCAACCCCTGTAGGCCAAAGAGTTACATTTTAATCTCATCTGACCAGAGCACCTTATTCTACACGTTAGGTCTATCCCTTACAGGCTTTGAGGCAAGCTGCTAATGGGCCTTCGTTTGGCTTTTTTCTTGCTGCTCTTCTGCACAACTAATTGTTTGGGCTGTCAAATGATTTTCCAAAGAGAGCAGTGAATCTCTGCAGCTCCTCCAGAGTTACCATTGGCCTATTGGCTGCATCTCTGATTAATTCTTGCCTGATGTCTTGGTGTAGTTGGATGGCCATGTCTTGGTAGGTTTGCAGTTGTGTGTCATACCCTTTTCATTTTCTACTGGGGTCATTAGTAACTTTTAAATATACGAGCGTCGACTTGTCTTCTTTTGACCCATCTGGAAAACATGGGGATAAAAGTAGAGGGGTAATAGGAAATAAGCACTAACTTTATAAAAGCAAAAACTCACTGTTCAGCACAGATACAGCCTGGTATGTTGCTTTAAAGCCACTGTCAGCCACGCCCTCATCAGCCACAAACACCACTGTCATGTGGGGGCCCGAGGAGGTCAGATCCGGTGGGAAGGTGGTACCACAAAACCTATCATCGAGGCAGATCAGCGGCTTCAGCTCCACTGATGGAACTCAGGTTAAGGAAAACACAAATGTTACTATAGTTTATAAAGGACTGTGGAGTTCTTACCTTCCTAAAACCCTTCCAGCTCCAATGCTGCTGCTGTCATGAACTTCCACATAGTCAAACTCACACACATCCTGGGTTTCCAGGCTAAAGTTTGTGAAGCTCAGCATGATGACATGACCCTCATCAACAGAAATATGCCACATGCACAGCTAGAAAACATAAAAATAGCATTATGTTTTTGTTATTAGCAGTTGTGTGGGTTTGGTGTTCAGTGCTCAGTGCTCAGTCTTTCCAGAAGTACCTGTTGGTGAGGATAAGGCCTGGGGTGATTTGGACTTGCCATGTAACCATAAGGCCCAGACTTCTGACCACCACATTCTGGAAAACAACTTTAGTCACTCATACGTCCATCTTGAGAATCCCTGTTGAGTTTATTGATAGCTTTTGTGCTGTCACCTTTGTGCTTATGGCTGCAGTTTGCCTCGTCTGTGTGGTCATTGCAGTTTGGATTACCATCACAAACAGAGACAGGGAGCAGGCACCGGCCGCCATCACACATGAACTCTCCTCTGTTGCAGCTCTCTAAGGAAACACAGAATAGATCCTAGGGTGACGCTGCAAATGAACAAGAGCATGTTCATACATCTAGAGCACAGAATACTGACTGTGTGCCGGCAGGACAGCTCTGTACTGTGCAGCAAAGCCATCACCAGCGATGCTGCCGTCAGACTGGAAGGTGACCCACACGGTACTGCTGTTTGTGTTAATCGTTGGTGGGGCGACGTTACCACAAAACCTGCAGCAGAAAGGTTTATATGAATAATTTTTTCTAAGTCTCCATTGCAGCTTTTAGGATTTGTAGGCAGCATTCACGCGATATCCATAATTTTACCAATGTGTTACATTTTCCAAGATAGTTTGCAAAAAGGTCAATGTATTCCCAAGTCCAAGTCCTCTTTGTTAAAGAGCTCAACAAATATGTGCAAATCTTTAGCGCCATCTTGTGTCATCTTTTAGTATTTTGTGGGAAAAACGAAGGTACAAACCTTACATTGTAGTTAAGCAGTTTCAAGAAATAAGCCTGTGGTATTAAAATGAAAGGAGATACTATATCAACCTTCATAGGACCTGACCGACCTGGTGAACACAGAGGCCTGCTCGACCTGCTCTTGAACCTCCAACCAGTCAAACAGACAGGGAGATGGACCCTCCACTGCCAGAGAGGAAACACGAATCTGAACCAAGTGAGGGGGTGGTACCTGGATCACCCAGATGCAGTGTGAGTTTGGGGGGTAGGAGCCAGGGTGATTTGGGGAACTGAAACTTCCCCCTAAGTCAGTCATACCACCTCCACAACCTGAGAGGCAGAAAGGGATATTTTATGTGAGTTAGAAAAAAACATGTACAGAAAGCAACGACAATTCTGTTGATTGAGGACAGACCTACTTGTTTCAGACTGGGGAATCCTGGCAGTCTGTGGTACTTTCGTGCTTTCTATGTAACTTCTTTTTGAAGGTATTGTGGGTGAAGTGTGTGATGCTTCATGTCCTGCACTCTGTAGGCCTGTAGAGGTTGTGGTCAAATGATATTCTGTTCCCTGGCCCTTTAACTCTAAAAGAAAGCAGAATATTATACTATATGAGAAATTACACAAATCTGGACAGAGAATTATGTTTAATATAGAGTAAGTAATTAACAGTTTAACTTCATTCATTTATTCTTTCAGCCACTCTTAAATGTCTCTTATGCATTCTGAACAACCATGGTGCAGCAGGGACTCACGACTGAGAATAAAAGCCAGCGCCAGTCCAATGGCTGTTAACAGTAGCAGGGCAGCAGCAGAGACCACCACCACCCCCCAGCCACCACCTGTGCCTCTGAGATGCATCGAGCACACTTCCAGAAAACCTTGGCCTGGGCCTGAGTGACAGATTATAAGCACACATAAATCTGATTTAAAATTAACAAAAAATGTGTAAACACTCCTAACGAGCGGATTAAAAACATTGCATGTGATATTCAGGCAGAGCTAGAGATTGCATTGATTGTACTGTTTTCACAGTCATGGAAAAACTAACAAATATAAAATAAATAAATAATAAAAGTTATTCTTTTCCATAATTTCTCTCATTAAGAAAGGTGTGAATGTGCCATCTGAGTTAGTGTTACCCATCAAGGTTATTTATTGTATGCACATTCAAACTTTTCAAACTATAAGACATCCTAACTTCAGTCAGGGATTGGCTGACTCACTGGCAGCTGGGGGTTTCATTGGTTCAGGGGTGGATGAGGATGTTCTGAAACCTTCCACCGTCTCCTCCTGCTCCCCCTCCAGCTCAAACGCAGGGTTACAGAACACATTCTGCAAAAATGAAAAAGGAATAAATGTGAACAAGCTTTTTTTTTAACTGACCAATGTCTAAATAAGCAGTACAGGAGAACACATTCTCCTCCTTTAGATGTTTATTATTATTGTTTTTAGCTAGCTAAAAATGCTGAAGTGACAGAAGTGGGGCTGCCACTGGGCCCTCTGACCACCATCGGCAGACAAGGCGGGTGAAATGTCTAACTCAAGGACACAACGACTGAGACGGACAGGGCGGGAGTTCCAACCTCTACCACTTGTGCCAGCATCGCTAATATTATTTGAATCAAAGTCATATCTATGTTGTAACTTATGTGAGGACGTAGAGGTGCCAACTGAGTGTTCCTACTGGTTCATTATATTTTTTATACTTAGAGGCACTAATCATAGCGGTGAACATGGTCTACCACACCATCAATCTATTATATTCCGAGTCACGGGCGCAGCAGCTTCTATGAAAGAAAACCAGACATCTCTCTGGCCATCTTTGTCAGGAACATCTGCCATTAAGCGTTTTTGTTAACTGGCAATAAGCCAAAATGGGAGTCATCAAAAACAGTGATGGAGATAGGCAGGGCAAAAGACCAAGTGAGGCTTTTGACAAGCAGGAGATGGCTTACCAACTTGACAATATAGTGATGGATGAAACAGTCAAGAGGGGAGTCGTAACAGATGTAGCAAATCCAAATTGCAGTAATATCAAGAACAGCTCTTCTTGATATTGAGTGTCTTCCTTCAAAGACGTTCTAAATGTAGTCTAAATAGTCTAAATAGTAATGCAAGATAAAATGCAAAGATGTTCTGCTATTCTCTTATTCTCCTCCATTAGGGCACCAACTCCCTATATGACTGCATATGCATTACAGCAATAGCAAACCTGCTTGATTTGTTTTTATCTAGCACTAGTGGCCTTTATTTTTCCAGTATTTTTTTCAAAGTGGACTAACAGGAAATGGGGGCAGAGAGAAGGAGCAAGGCATGTGGCAAATGTTGCCCTGGGCTGGGACTCAAATGGCTACGTCATGGACTAAAGCCTGTATATGGGTCGCATGCTTAACCGCTAACCTAAATGTCCATATTAAAACTGCCTCTACTCAAAAAAAAGCAAGACTAAAAATTTAAGAAATCCAAGAAAGAGGAATTGAACAAGTTGTGGGACGTCAAGGTCTCTGCGCATTAGACTAGCTCAGGTTGTGACCCTATTGTCTAATACAAATGAATACTAAACATAGTTTATTTAAAAAACTAATAACATTGAAAGATTCCAGTAGAATCATCAAGTGGCCTTGGGTTGGTATTGCTTAAAACAGGTAGGGTCATAAAATGCTCACAAAGAAGATTTGGACCCACACATGAAATGAAAGGGTATCATGAAGCTATTCGTTAACCATGTCACATTTACAGTAAAAGAATGCCCACGTTCAAAATCTCTGTGTCCTTGTTCTTAGCCCAACTTAATGCTAAATGCTTTCAGCTTAATGCTTTTCCACCTACCTTATAAATGTCAGAGGAGTCGGAGAAAACAGATACCTGGCTGAGATCTGACATCTTCAGTCTCAAAGGGAAAGAAGAGGGATTCTCATCAGCAAAATGTCTCACGTTTTTTGGAAAAAGTCTGAAGGGACATCACGAAGAGAGCTGTTTCTCTGTAAGGATTTTTCAAAGAGTTTTCTTACAATCATTCATTTTGCCCAAACTGTCAACCTCTTTGAATGTGAAAACTTCCAGTCTTCAATCCTCCTGCACACAACATTCCTTTGTTGGTAATCCATAACCGTAATCCACATAAAGGTAAGCAATAAAACCACAATAATTAATAGGGAAGGGGTTTTAAGATGCAGTTATCGACATAACCTTTCATCCTGCTCTTTATTCCTGTATTTGTCTTGTTTTGTTTTTTTCGTATGGGACTGGCTACAAAAAAGTTTCAAAAAATTGTTCTCAGTGCTGATCAAAGCCAAGTCAGCTGAGAGGACTAAGCCCTGAGAAGGAGGGAAAAACTAAAGGATAGCGGTGGTGGGGGGTGGGTGGGAGTCTTTGCTAAAAGTGTGTTATCCTTTGATTACACAGAAACATACTCTTGCATACTTAAGCTAGAGTGGACGAGTAAACAAACCCTTGAGTGCAAACAAACCTGAATGGACAAGCACAGAAATTTAGGCAACTGGCATTAAAAACCAAAAAAAAAAAAAACAGTCCCAGTTATCAAAGATTAATTCCAGCTATATACCTGCAAGAAGTACAAAAAAACAAATCAGTAGTAAGATTTGCTAAGTTGCACATGCAAAGTTGTCTTTTAATATCTTTTAGACAGTAAAGGCTCATCGCGATCTACTCTGAAAACAGAATCATTCAACAGAAAGGGGTAATGCCACTAAAAACGAAAGTGCTGAAATAAACGTTTTTCTGTCCTAAATTGCTCAATCCCTCTGTCCCTGTTTGGTAGTTGGATGTTACTGGGTAATCAGTCATCAAATAAAGCCACTGACTGCAGTAAGATTCAGACCGTCTGTGTGTGGTTCCTGCCACAAGACAAAGAAACTGAGCACTACTGAGTCTGACTATGAGTTTCATGTCTGCTCTGTGGATCCTTCTCTCCATCACCATCCAGGGGGGTGAGCATTTCAGCTTTAATCTCTATTTGTAACAGCAAATGGAGATGGTTTGTTGTTGTATTTTCGTGCAGAGATATGTGCTTGTCTCAAACTTTTTACATTTTTTATGCTCCAGTGGCTCTGCAGGAGTTTGACAAAGACTATGATTATGATTATGGTGACCCAGAACCTCAGAACTGCTCGACCACAGAGAGCATCAAGGGCGGACTTGTCACCTACTCACAGGTGGAAATTACGAACTGCACACATCTTTATCACAGCAGCATCACACTGCTAGTAAACTAAGGTGTCACATTTTACATCAACATACTATTTTCTGTAGTACAGGTGAATCTCAGTAAAATTTGAATATAGTCAAAAATAATTTTGATTTCAGTAATTCAATTTAAAAAGTCAAGGTATTTTCATATAAGCTCAAAACCTGCAGAGTGGTCTATTTCAAGCATTTACTTCTGTTAAGTTTGATGATTTTGGCTCCCAGGTGTTTGTACTTCTGGCTCTGTGGGCTGGTACCAAGTCCTGCTGAAAAATAAAATCAACCTCTGTATTAAGCTTGTCAGTAGAGGGAAGCATAAAGCTCTCTAAAATTTCCTGGTAGACTTCTTTAATGACTTTGGACGTTTTAAAACACAGAGGACCAACTCCAGCAGATGTCACCCCAAATTATCACCTACTGTGGAAACACCACAAGGGACTTCAAACAACATGGATTCTGTGTCTCTCTGCTCTTTGGGTCCTTGATTTCCAAATGAAATGCAAACTTTGCTTTCATCTGAAAAGAGGACTTTGGATCACTGAGAAAACAGTCCAGTCCTTTTTCTCCTTACCCCATATAAGGCACTGCAGACATTTTCAGTACTGGCTTTAAACAAGAAATGCAACAGTTGTAGCCAAATGTATGAACTTGACTTATCAACCTTGACTTGACAAAGACTAAATTCAGAAATTTAATTACTTTGGATTTGACTTGATGAATGATACAAAAACTGTTGATAACAAAGACTCGAGACTTATTTTATTTTTGACAAAAAATATTTACAACAGTCTCCTTTTATTCTAAAATAGCCTTACAGAAAATGCACTGTCCTTGTATTAACAGACATTTTTTCTATTCGTGTATTTATTTGTATTGCAAATTTTTATGAAAAACATTTGCTCTGCTTACTTGTTTAAGACTCAAAATTCAAAGTTTAGAACTTGACTCGGAACTTACAGTCAAGCTCAAAGTTATTCATACCCTTAGCAAATTTAGACTTAGAATTATTTATTTATCCAAGAATTTTGATTTTGATAGGAAGAGATATAAAAGTATCAATTTTGAAAGAAAAAATTCTTTCAAAAAATGTGGGTAAAAAATGTGGGTAAAAATTTGTTTTTACCCACATTTTAATAAAAACTGAAGTTGAAAGTTAGTTATACCCTTCTCAATCAATGGAAAAATCTTTACAGACATTAGACATAGATACAGACATAGATATCAAAAACCAATTTTGTTAATGTTTCCATGGGTATTTTGATGATTTATCTTTAGTGATGATAGAAGATATATATATATATATAATATATATTCAACACCCCCGCAAATTTGGTTATAAGTAATATACACTATATATATATATATATATATATAGTATATTATATACTATATATATATATAATATTATATATATATATATGTATATATATATATATATATATATATATATATTCATTCAATTTCAATTCAGTTCAGTTTATTTATATAGCGGCCATTCACAACACATGTCGTCTCAAGAGGCGCTTCCCAAAGCCAGGTACATACATTCCAATTATCCTAACCATTGAACAGTGGGCGTCAGAGTTAGTTATTTTTATTCAAATGGATAGTTTTTCTGTCTAAGGAAAACCCAACAGATTGCATCCAGTAAGAAGAATTTGGTAGCATTCACTCCTCCCGATGAGCATGTCGAGACAGTGACAGTCACTGGCGTTGACTTGCAGCAATCCCTCATACTGAGCGTGCATGTAGGCAACAGTGTGAGAGAAAAACTTCCTTTTAACAGGAAAAACCTCCAGCAGAACCAGCTCAGTGGTGAGCCTGGTTCTGCCACGACCGACTGGGGGTTAGAGAAAAACAGAGCATGACCCAAAGAGAACAAAGAATCCACTGAAAAGTACAGGGCCTATGTGGATCATCGTAGAGGGTGAGCATTAAGTTTGTTTGGCCAGCAGACGCTCGGACGATGCCCCCTCCAAAAGTTGTCACAGGTAGACACAGAGTCAGGCCAGGTGTAGCTTCTAGGAGAGAAAAGAAGAGAGAACAAAGTATAAAGCTGAAATACAACAATAATGCAAAAATTGGAGAGTAGTGTGAGAATGTAGCGAAGAGGTGAAAGTGGTCATTATGTCCTCCAGCAGCCTAAGCCTATAGCAGCATAACTACACAGAAAGTTTCAGTTCAGATTATTTATTCATATAGCGCTTATTTACAACAATGTCGTCTCAAGGCACCCCACAAAGGGTCCGGAATGGTGCAGGGCCGCTGGGGAGGCCAGACCAAACCACCGAGTGCCAGGGCCCAGCCACCCCAGAACGGGCCACGTGTAGGGGCACTAAGTAAAATAATAAACTGATAAAGATATAGTGTAAATTTGCTTGGGGTGTGAATAATTTTGAGCTTACCTAGATATAGTCTGACTTGATTTATGACTTTCATATCTTTACTTGAGACTTCTATGAGGGAAACCAAGACATCTCTCTGGCCACCTTTGTCAGGAACATCTGCCATTAAGCGCCTTTGTTAACTGGCTATGAGCCAAAATGGGAGTCAACCACCACACTAACTTTGTTTATTTATCAGCAAAACGAGCAAAAAGCATAAAAAAGAAGAAGAAATGTGAGCTTCTTTTCAATGAATCCTTCTCTTTACCTGATTTAACACTCGATGTGATCACGCATTTCCTCCCCAGGGAGGCATGGAGGGCAGTGTAATGACCTACCACTGTGATCCTGGGAAATTCCCATTCCCGGTCAGCTACAGAGTCTGCAGTGCTGATGGAGACTGGTCTCCACTGAGACTACCAAGTGGCAGACCTGCGTCCCGGCCCATTTGCAAAGGTTGAATTTCTTTCAAAAGTTCCCACCTGTTTCCTCTTCCATCTACTGAACACCCTTCTCTTTCTGCCGCACACAGACATGCTGTGTCCGGGTCAGCTGCAGCTGGACAACGGAGAATTTTGGCCCAGGAATCAATGGTTCCAAGTTGGCACAACGCAGAGCTTCTCCTGCCAGGAAGGGTTCTCCCTTTATGGGTCAGCCCAAAGAAACTGCACGCTGTCTGGAGAGTGGACCGGAGCCACTCCAATTTGTGATGATCATGGTGAGGAAATGATGCAAAGGTTGCTCACTACCCTACTAATGAATAACATATATGCTGTAATTTGACTTTGAATAACAGCGTTATACAGAGCTTGAAAAATTCCTGAAGAGGTTTTGATGGGCCCGTACATGCTTCCTGGACCAGAGCCGAAGGTTCTGTGCCTGAGTTAGGCCCAGTGTGCATCAGGCTTGTGTGTAAAAACCTTGGAGAGGTTAAAAGGATAGTAAATTTGTGTGTGTCTGTCAGTTCCATGAAAATCAACAAACATGTCTTGTTTTGTCATACAGGCCTTTTATTAAAGTCCTTGTGTTTATTTAGCGTCTGTTAACACCTGTATGCTAAAATCACATTATGATCCATTATAGTTTTCAATGCACATAGTAAATATAGAATGTTGAGGCCTTTATTTGAAAATATAAGTAAACTTTATTATGAAAGGATAAAGTAGAAACATTCCATCACTTACTGAGTTCCAACAGTGCTGTATGTCCTAATTTTGAAATAAATTGCTTTGTTAAAAATCAAGGTTTTTACTTTGTAGAGAAAGTTTAGGTCTTATTTTGAAAGTCCAGCATAGTTCTCCTTTCAACATTGGTTTGGGTCCAATAGTCATATGCAACATTCTTCATTTGCTAAAATGTGCCATGTGTACTCTTTTATTAGCTTTAAACTTATTTAGTAACTGTGGAATGTTGATGCTTTTATTTAGAAAATTTCAGTAAGCCTTATTTTAAAAGGCCATCTAGTTCCATTTCCATTTCCGGCAGTCCTAGCAGTAGTGTTAAGCCCAATGCTGCAATTATCTATTGTGTGAAATATGAAGGCTTTTATTTTGTGGAGTTTGTTTAGGTCTTATTCTGAACGTCCAGCATAGTTTTCCTTTCAGGTCTGGTTTAGTAGCTTTAGTGCGATTATATTAACACTATATTAACAGCTTAAGTTTAAATAGTAACTATTGAAAACGTAGGCTTTCATTTTGAAATTTTCAGAAAGCTTTATTTTAAAAGGCAAAAGTAGTCCCATTTCTAACACTGGGTGAGTTCCAGCACTAATGTTACACCCAATGCTGCAATTATCTGTTTGGTGAAGTATGAAGGCTATTATTTTGTACAGTATATTTAGATATTAATTTGAAAATCCTGCATTGTTTTCTTTTAAGGTCTGGTTTAACCCCATTAGTAATATAGACTTTTCCCAGTTCTTTAGTTCAATTCAATAAAAAAATCCTTTAATAATCCCAAAGGGAAATTGAATGATGTTGTAGCTTATATTATGTAGGTTTCTTCAAAGAGCTGCTGTAGATGCTGATGGCTGTGGGCAGGAAGGATCTCCTGTAGCGGTCTGTCTTACAGCAGACCTGAAGAAGCCCCTGACTGAAGACACTCTGTTAACGAACCACAGTCTAATCTAGAGGATGCTCAGGGTTCTCCATAATGTTCTTCATTTTATGAAGGATTCTTCTTTGTACAATGATCTCAAGAGCTTCCAGAAGAGTCTCCAGGACAGAGCCAGCCTTCTTTATCAGCTTGTTAAACTTTTTTAAGTCCCTGGCTCTGATGCTGCTTCCCCAGCAGATGATGGGAGAAGAGATCATACTCTCCACAACAGACTTTTAGAAGATATGCAGCATCTTGCTGCAAATACCGTACACCAAGTACAGTCTGCTCTGTCCCTTCTTGTAGACAGCTCCAGTTGCATCTCCACATCAGTCTGTTGTCCAGGTGAACACCAAGATATTTATACTCTTCCACCTCTTTTCCCATGATGGAAATAGTGTTTGAACTATTTCTGTTTCTCTTAAAATCTACAATCATCTCCTTTGTTTTAGTCACATTCAAGAAGAGATGACTGTTTCCACACCATGCCACAAAGCGGTCCACCAGCTCCATGTACTCACTTTCTTGTCCATCTCTGATCCACCCCATGACTGCAGAGTAATCTGAGTATTTCTGCAGATGACTAGAGTCTATCTTGTACTGGAAGTCTGAGGTGTACAGAGTGAAGAGGAATGGTGAGAGTACAGTCCCCTGTGGTGCTCCTGTGCTGCTGACTACCTGGTTAGACTCACAACCCTTCAGTCTCACAAACTGTGGTCTGTTTGTCAGGTAGTCTTTGATCCAGGAGATTGTTGAGGCCTCTACCTGAGTCTTCTGGAGTTTCTGACAAAGCAAATCAGGTTGAGTTCTGTTAAATACACTCAAGAAATCAAAGAACATGATCGTCACAGTGATGCTGGCTTTGTCCAGATGAAAGTGGGTCAATGTTTTATTTTTTATCTATAAATATATTTTTAGAGTATGTATAACTTTATGTTGAACGTCCTAATGACTAATGCAACTGTGCAACTCTGTTGTAGGCCCACTTGGAACACCTCATATTAGAGACCTGCACGGGACTGATTTTTCAATCCCGCTCCCGCCCGATCCCGAGAACCCCCAACTCCCTACCTTTTCTTCAGCGCTCCGAGGCCGAGCGAGACTAGATTGACACGTGCTGAAAGGCCGCAGTATGTCACGTGACTCGCGCGAGAGGAAAAGTAGCTGATTAAGTAGATCAGGTTATGGTGTTTATTGGGCTGTTTATAAAACGTTTTTTTACAATGGTGATAGTTAATTATTACAGTGTTAATTATTACTTATTTTTGAATTCTGGTCCAAATGTCCGACTTCCCTGCTTTATTCAGTAGGTTGTATTGCCCTTCTCTAATTTTCTTTTCCACAGAAGCCACTGTCTCCTTACCACTCTCCATGCTTTGTTGTTATGTTGCCTCACTCTCACTCGGGACCGATGTGTTTTGGTCTGACCGCCGAATCCCGCCCGAGACTACGTAAATCCCGCCCGATCCCGCGACATTTGTGTCGGGTCCCGCGGGACTTCCCGCCCGATGCAGGTCTCAACCTCATATATTCATTATCTGACAAGTATATGACCATGGCTGTGATTTTAAATGGCACTTGTTATATAGATTAAAAGCATGATTCATAATTCCTGTCTTCCACTGCTGGTTTGAGCTCCTTGGGAATTTAGGATCATTGGGAATCCTCCTTTAGCTGTAATATGGGTTAAAACTGTAGGAGTGTTTTGTGCAGCTTCTGTCACTTTGACCTTAACCATTGTGTGGTGTTCATATTTTGGTTGCTCACCCAGTGTTTGTGAGTCTAGTGGATCTGCTGCATTTGACTGTTTAAAAATTAACACAAGCAAACAATTGTACATTAGAATTCAAAACGGAGGTTCACTTCACTACTTCATTATAAAAACTATATGGTGGATTTTTTCCTTTTAACTACGAAAGAAGACATTTAATTTAAAAAAAGGGCCTCTTGTTCATTTTCAGAAAAAAGCTTTTAAAGAACAAATATTCTATTCAATATATCAGAAAAATGTTTAGTTAATCTCTAAATTTTAAAATGAAGACTTTTTTAAAACAACTTATCTTTTTTTCTTATTTTAGAAACTTCCCCCATACCCTCAAAGAACATGTGTGGTCTTCATATTCTTATATTCTGAGACATCTTTCTCTATGTTGTGATCAGAATTTTCTCTCTCTTAAGAAATAATTTGCAAGGCCATCTGTAGTCATCCGTTGTGATAAGCATCACTTTTGTGCGATCGGGACGAAAAAATAACATTTTCCTCCATTCTACCTGTAATCCCAAATCTAGCTGCTAGTTTTAACTGCAAAGACAAAAAAATTAAGCTTAAAAACGGTAGCAGCTTTTAACACAGCATTTTCACTGCTGAAAATAATACAGATTTCTCTACAAACAGAAAGTTTAGCTGTGTTCTTATGCAAAAGTTTTTATGATTGTTTCCTCACCTGACTCCATTCATTACTATCGGATTTTTGGGGGTCACCATGGTAACTCGAAACACCAATAAAAGTAATAGCACACATCTATAATATAGCACACATTTATAATATTTATATAAATTGTGGGGGTCCACCCTACTGCAAGGCACTGTAGATAGTTTTTTTTGTTTTTGTTTTGCAAAGAATCAAATATATTTTGAACATTTTATGAACACAAACGTACATTTTCTGAAGGCTCAAAATAAATCTATTATAGGTCATGTTTGTTTTTTTCAATTGCAGCCAATGACTGCGATGACCCAGGGGTCCCCCCGGGGGCCGAGATGTCAGGTGGCCGATTTCAGACAGGAGGAAAAGTGACTTATCGATGTCAGGCTGGTATGCATCTGCTTGGGTCGGCTGAAAGGGTTTGCCTGGAGAACAGGGAGTGGAGTGGTTCATCACCAAGGTGCCAAGGTGCTAGCTTTTATATTTCATTTCAGAAATAGCTCACACACACTTAACTCCTCACCACAAAAACAGACCTATATCATAACTTCACCAGCAGCAGTGCAGGCAGTTGTTCCCTGCATCCAGTGATTTTATGCTTTACCACAGCTCCTCACACCTTTGACACACCCAGCTCTGTGGCTGCAGCCATGGCGGGATCACTCGCCGGAGTGATGGACGTTCTTTCACCGGATTCCAAAAAGAAAAGTGGGTAATTCCTTTGTGAACTAGTTGTTTTTAATATTATGTAATATGTCATAATAATATTACCTTCAAAAGAAGGAATAAAAGTGAACTGTGTGTTTGTGTGTAAAAAGATGTTAGTAGAGGATTTGATCGAAGCTTTCGTGTGGCTGAAGTCAGTCGTATGAACGTTTACATTTTGCTGGACACATCAGGAAGCATCAAAGAGAAGGACTTTCAATTGGCCAGGAACGCAACCATTGCTCTGATCAGAAAGGTCTGCATAAAACGTGCTCAGGGTTAAAGTTACAGTCTGAAAAGATATTGTCCTACTACAGTCTGCGACTTTGTATCTTCTTCTCTGTCTTTTCAGCTTGACAGCTACGACGTCCAGCTGAATTTCCACGTGTTGTCGTTTGCCAGCGAAACTATAGTTATTGTTAATATCCTAGAAACGGATATAAGTGGGGATACTGATGAGGTCATATGGGCTCTGATGGAGTTCAGCTATACAAGTAGGACTTGTCTTGTTGTTTTCTTTCAAATGAATCAAACTGGAAATCACAGCAGTAAAGATTGATCCAACGTACTCTGGTGTGTTAATGAATTGAACCTATTGTTTCATTTTTTTTAAAGAATTTGCTCTTTCTTTCTGCTGCAGGCCATGGGCGTAAAACAGGCACCAACCTTCACTCTGCTCTGGAAAATGTCTGGCAACAGATCAGCTTCTTAAATGAAAACAGAGAAAAGAACCATTTTAATGAGACCCAGAACATTATCATCATAGAAACAGATGGTAAAAACTCATAAACACTACTGTAGATTAGCCAGCCGGTCTCAAGGTTTTTATAACAATTTTAGGAATGTAAAAAAAAACACTGAACTTGTACATAAAAACATGCACATACATCACACTCTGATGAAGAGTGTTGCAAGGGCCTTCATCATGAAATTTTATTCCACAGCCTCTGCTCCGGGGTTGGGACACATTTGGAGTGAAGTGAATGCACGTAAAATAATGTTTTAAAAAAAGATGATCTTTCTTCGCTGGTTAAGACCTTGAACAGACTGTTTCCAGCCATATTTAAAAATGTTTCTGAAAAATTCCAGATCCTGTTTGATCCTACGAATGCTAATGTATGTGTGCTGATTAGTGTTGAGTGCAAAGAGAAGAAGAGTCAGACAAGAATGATGGACAGACTGGCAGACACACAGGACCAATCACATTAACCAAGCCTGGATCAATTTGGTTAAATTTGGTCACGAAATAGTTTTTATTGACCATGATATTAATTAATCTTGCATCAAGTTTTGTTTTTATCGCCCACAATCTTTTAAACAGTAAGATTGCTTTTTTTGGAATTAGTTATAATTCAGTTTAGAAGTCCAAGTGAGAGACATTTAGAGGCCAGAGTTAGGAGAGAGACCACTGAGCGGTTTGAGGGTGACCTTCTTGGCCGAACAGCTGCTGAGATACTTCCTGTCAGCAGCCTCAGAGAGAGGGGAATGTGGAAATTACATGTGCTGAGGTCCAAACTGTGTTCCCACGGAGAGGCGGAAATGCAGTCTGGGTTCTGATCCAAAAGTAAGGGTCTTCTTAACAGCAGTTTAAGATGGCCAGAGCTGATGGATCCACATTATGCACAAAAACCTTGAATTTACCTCAGAATGTCACTTAAAGTTCCATTTTGGTCTTTGTTGTTTATGTATTTTTTTCTTTACTTAATTAATCATTAAAACATTTTAGTGTTTAATAGATCAATAATTGATTCCAGGAAAGTTCTGGAAAGTACCTGTTCAGCTCTGGGACAGTTTCAGGAAGTAGGGTAGAGGCTGTATTATGCAGTGAATTTCTGCTTTGTGAAGTCTCATCTGTTCACACTGGGGTTTGAGTTGCATTTTCTTCTATTTGATTTTCTTCTATTTGATTTTACTTAGTTGAGTTTTTCATTAAGTTTTCTATCATTTTAATTTTAAACAAACTAACTTTTTGTCCTCCATGTTGTTTTGTGTCAAAGCACCTTGTAAGTTTTATCCTAAAAGAATCTATAGAAATAAAATGCATGACCTGTATAACAGTGTGAGAACCATGGCTTTAGATCAAACCCTGCTGCTGAGAACTCTTAAACCAATCAGTTGATTTTGAATATTCCACCAAATGTTCAGATGCTGCTTTATTAAAGTCGTTTTCTACCTGCAGGTTACTCCAACACAGGGAAGAAGCCTGAGGCCGCTCTGGCCAAGATCAGGAGCTCACTGGGCTATAGAACCACACAACAGGATCATGCACATGAGAAAATGCTGGGTAGTACAACATCAGTTGATATTTAAATGAAACGTAATGCACAACACAGATTTTTGTGTGCATTTTTGATTTTTAATTTAAGAAGGCAAATTTGACGTGAACTACTTCAGAAAAGTATACACTGAAAAAATTGTCGAGTTTCATGTCCATTTTTTTTAGATGTCTACGTATTTGGTGTTGGAGAGCACGTGAACAAAGATGAGCTGAACTCTCTGGCCTCAAAGAAAAGTGGTGAAAATCATTTCTTCGTTCTGAAAGACTTTAACAAACTGGGAGAGGTATTCAACAGCATCATCAGTGAGTTGCAGCTCTCACTCAATGCAAAATCAAACACATTCTTGAAATCTAGCCAGACCGTCATTAAAATGTACATTTTGGATTATTAATCAGGTGACAGCAGTGTGACCATGTGTGGGATAGCTCAGGAGCAGTTATCCAAAGAACAGGAGTTGGATGGAGTGATAGCCTATACCAGGCCTTGGCACGTGACTTTGACATCAGTAAGGGCTTTGCATTCTCTCCCAGTTAGAAGAAATTGGTTAATAGAAATCTAAAGTGGGCTGGAATCCTAAATGAATTTTCTTTCCATGCAGCCTACATGGGGTTTGGAAAAGTACTGTTCAGGATCCATTTTAAGCCAGAACTGGGTGCTGACAGCTGCTCATTGCTTTGCCAAAGTGAGCACAGACACACACAGAGTCCCAAAGCAGCTGACCATACAGTACGGTGAGTGGCTAAAATGGGAAATAAATTGGAGATATAGCCAGGTGAAAAAATTAGGACACCCCATTAAATATTCAGTCCTTTCAAAAGAAATGTTCACGTACTGATGGCAGATCCTTTTTAAATGTATATCTGGAAAAGAAAGTTACTTAATTACAGATAAACCCAAAAAACTTACCCATGTTTTATTTTTTAGACTAGACATATGAAGAAAAAGGTGTTTTCTAGGTGAGGAAAAAAATCAGGACACCCTGCCCTCTAATAGCCAGTCTTTCCCCCTTTGCTTGTAATAATGTCAGTGAGATGTTTCTTGTAGTAATGTACCAGTCCCTGACCGTCTGAAGAGGGTTGCTCCACTCCTCACTTTCAGCTGTGAGATGTTTGAAGAGTTTCCTAAATCTACAGCCTGTTCCACGCAACCCCAAAGCACCTCAAAGAGATCAAGATCTGCACTCCATAGTGGAGTTACTGGTACATTTTTGGGTCATCATCAAGTTGAAGTGTCCAGTTCTTGTTTAGCTTGATTTTTTGTTTACCAATGGGGTCATATTTTCCTCAGTCACCCTCTGATATACCATAATATTCATGGTAGATTCTATGACTGTGAGGCCCCAGAAGGTCCTGCTGCAGGAAAGCATCCCCAAACCATGATGCCTCCACCTCCATGCTCCATAGGTGGTACGAGGTTGCTTTCCTGGGATGGTGTATTTGGTTTATGCCAAAGATGTCCTCTGTTCTGGTGTCCAAATGATTTGGATTTAGACTCATCCGTCCAAATAACATTATTCCAGAAGCCGACTTTTTTCCTTACCAGAAATTTTATTTTTTATAATAAAATCATAGGGTGTGCTAAGTTTTCACGACTGTGTACGCAAGTCAAAAAAGAAATATAAAAAATATAGTCCACTATTCTTTTATGTGAGCTTGCATAGATGTTTCAGTTAGTGGCATATTTATTTTTACCTTCTCTTTTAGCTTGATGATTGATTTTGCATGATGCATGATGATTGATGATATTTTATCCCTTTTGAGTCAAGTTGGGGCGGGGGAAGTGGAACATGTACCATCATGCTGACTTCTCACCTTTTATACTGACATAATCAGCAGTGTCTCTGGTTTCCAGGTGGAGGAGAGGTGCAAATTAACAAGGTGATCATGCACCCCAATTACAACACTCTCGCACTGAAAGAGAGGAATATCTCAGAGTTTTATGACTATGATGTGGCTTTGGTTCAGACAAACAGAAGCATCCCGCTGTCCTGGGAAGCCAGGTGAGATAGATGGCAGAAAAACAATCTTTAGATGGCTGCTGGTTGGGACACAGCTGACTGAAAGAGTGGAACTGTTACCAGTATATACCCATTTGATTAGGAAAACATATAGGTGTGGTTTCGTGTGAGTTTTGTAAAAGAAATAATTACAAAATGTTTTCTAACAGACCTGTCTGCTTGCCATGTACCGTAGCAGCCTCTCGAGCCATGAAGAAAATGAACTCCACCTGTGAGCAGCACAGTACGTAGCTTTTATTCTGTCAGTAGCACATGAAACAAGAACGTGTTCATAACCCCCTGAAGGTTTTGCAACCTCCAGCTTGTATCTTTTTTTTTATTTTGTTTTAATGTGATACCTTAACACAAGGGGTGCATGATTGGGAAAGAAAAGGAAACATGGTTCACAGTTTGTTTTTACAAATATAAATGGAAATTGTGTGAGGGACAATTGTATTCAGCCCCTTTACTCTGATAGTCCTTAATAAAATACATCCTAACCAACTCTTTTTATAGGCCATCTAAGAAATAAGTTCAGCTGTGTATAATTTAATATCTCTATACATTCAGATGTTCTGTAAAAGTTTGTTAGTTGTATCAGATTTAAGCTATAAAACAATAACCAAGCTTTGACCATCTAACGGAGAGCTAATCAATCCATCATCTGAAATAAGAAAGAATATTACAGAACTTCAAGCTAACCAAGACATGACTATCCACCTAAACCTGCTGGCTGGGTAAGGAGAGCACTAATCAGAATAACAGCCAAGATGCTCATGGTTACTTTGTAGGAGTTGTGGAGATCCACAGCTTAGATGGGAGAATCTATTGAAAGGACTATTAGTTGTGCGCTGGCTGAGTATTTGAGAAGCTGCTCTGGTTGATGAGAACAAAATGTTTCCTACAAGAAAACCGACTTACTGGAGGCTGCAAAAGCCTAAAGATGACGACAAAGGTTCACCTTCTAGCAGGACTAAACTTGCAGCAAGAGCTACAATTAAATGGTAGTTTAAAGCATATTCTTGTTTTCGGATGGTCCAGTCAAAGTCCACACCTAAATCCAATTGAGAAATTGTAGCCTTTCAAAAACACCATATATCAAAAACATGCATCAGTTTCCTTTTCAGTTCATTTGCTGGTTTATCGCCAACAATCCCAAACAAACACACTTAGGTTTTTGGTTGCAACGCGACCAAACATGTAAAAGTTCAAAGTGAAGCATAATTGTGGTTTGTCTTTGTTAAACTAATGAAGCAGCATGCATGTTTCATCAGGGGAAGAACTTCTTACACGCACGGTGATGCCTGCCTTCTTCATCCATAAGAAGACGGAACATAAACAAACTCATATCCATCTGAAGAGTCAGGTGAGCGTTTTTTTGCCCATCGTCATAAATCTGATATAAATCCTCCCGGTAAAATAAAGCGTTGTTTTCTCTCTCTGCAGAGGCCTGCCTGTGTGGAAAAGGCCCTGCAAACACTAACTCAGCCCACAGATGTAACTTTAGAGGAATATGTGCCTGAAAGATTCCTCTGCTCTGGAGGTACTGAAGGATATCAGGATGCCATCAGCTGTAAAGGTCTGGACTCTTACTGTTCAAAGACATTAACAGAGAATCATATCAGATGCATGTAACAGCTACACATCTCTGATGCTACAGGTGATTCTGGTGGATCTCTGTTTCTGCAGAAAAGAAAGCGCTTTTTTCAGGTCTGAAAGCTTTTTTCCTATTTGAGAGAGCTGGATCATCATGAGTTGTGTGGAAGGAACCAAACTCTTGTTTTCATCGTTAGGTGGGAGTGCTGAGCTGGGGCACCATAAATGTGTGTGATGCGTCTAGAAACAAACAAGGAAGCAGCAGCAGGCCTCCTCCTGACGTTCGAGATTTTCACATCGACCTCTTCAAGATAATCCCCTGGCTGAAAAGGCACTTGGGGAAGGAGATGCAGTTTCTTCATTAGAGCCACAGAGCAGATCCAGGACCAGTCTGCATACAGTGGGACAATCCAGGATATTATAATGAATAACTGAGGTAATGTAGTTGTAACATCGTGCTGTTGATTACAGAAACTTCAACGGAAACACAAACTGCATTCAACAGTTCAAAAAATAAACCTAACTTTATTCTGATGGAGTAATGTTTCAGTACATATAATGCAGAACATATCCAAAACATTTTTAAATGCAAACTCTTCGATCCAAAAGAAGACTTTTTCTGGGTGATACTTTTGAAACGACAATACATGATATCAAGAACCACAACACGGGTCAAGGTTTGGGATCTTTAATGTCTAGTTAGGTACCACTGAACTGCTCAATGGAGAGCAATGCTTTATTTTTAATGGTTTGTTCTCTAAGCTCAACATACAGACTGCAAACATGTATGCCTGTTCATATGTTGAAATGCTTGTAGCAACATTATCTAAATAAGAGGCCCTGATTCTGAGCCAGTCTGACTAACATGACTGTTGCTTAAAGTAATCTCTTCAACATTTTGCTGCAAACACCGTATGTTAGCTAAATCAGCAGCCTGGTCATCAGCTGTGGGTCTAATGACTGCCAGTTGTTTTCCTGAGGTGTCATCTAGGCTCCGTCCAGGTCAGATCACGCAGCAGGAGTCCGGTCAGCCCTCAGAAAACTGTCTGAACAGACTTTCAGTCTGTCTGTCCGTAAAGTGTGGAACGAAGTGGATTTGAAGGATCTCTGAGAATCCCTCTGAGAGAACTGGAGCAACAAAGTGTTTCCTGTCCAGAAACAGAGACAGATCACAGCTCATTTTTAATCCACCTGAGCTGCCTTTAAGAATGTGCCTTTTGGCTCTAGAAACAAGTTGAGCAACATGACAAAGGGCGCCATTCCAGGGCGGCTGCACTCACTTGTAGCTGTGGAAAACCATGTCGTTGACCTTAGCGTGTTTCCTGTCGGATGGAGCCATCTCACGAAACTGTGAACAATAAAAACAGACTCCTCACAGCCAGGATAAAACTAAGCCATCGGTAAAAACATGGGAGGTGTGATAAAGTTATTCTTACTCTGTTATTGTGCTTGGCTTGCTCCAAACTGGCAGTGAAGAGGAAACAGCGACAGGACACTCCCGCTGCTTTGGCCACGTCTATGTATCTGCAGAAAACACCCAAACAGCTCATCAGTGTGCTTCTTATGTAGGAAAAAATGTACATGTTCAGCAAAAGTTTCCTATAAAATATGTATATTGTTGATTTTTTTCACTTAATGTAATGTTAAAGGCATATTTCAGACTTTTTAAGGCTGCATAGGAACCCTTATTGCTGAATTATAATAACAAATCCATTTTCTGAGTAAATACCAGAAAGCATCAGCCTTGAGAAAAGTGTCTTGAATGGATTTTAGAGCAAACTCAAGATGGAGTCCTCCACCCTGCCAGCAAACACTCCTCTGTCTGTGTTTAATTATGCCGATTGTTTACATAAAGGCGCACCCAGTAAAGTGGGTCATGATCAACAAACTAAAACATAAAAAAGGACACACCCAAACACACAGAAAGACACATGGCCTGCTACAGTAAGAGCTACCGTTTGCGAGACTCTGGGTCTGGGTTGGTGTTGTCCACAGCGACGCTGCGGCCTTCCCTAAGAGCGCTCTCACAAGCTGACACGCAGTTCTGCCAGGAGCCGAGTGTGTCCTGATGCACACAGGAGTGGAAACAAGCTTTACCAAACTGAACAGCAACACAATCACGACTCATTCAGTTAGCTAAGCTGTACCATTTAGAATCGACCCACCCTGTTGACATAGACGTAGCCCTCTGGAATAACGTGGGTGTGGAAGAAGGTGGATTTACCAGCTGGAGAGGAAAGAAACCCGAACAAAAAAAGATTATCTTGGTGTGCGGGCAGACCAGAAAGGTGACATACTCCTCCTGAAAGTACCTGCAGGGTAACCAACGGCAACAATGACTTCTGTCTTGGTGGTGGTGAGAGGGGCGGACGGCGGGTCGAACAATCTGCAGGTGGAGTCAAGTTTCCGCTAATTCAGAATGAAAGACAACGATTAAGATACACACACTGATCATACATCTACACAGCAGAGGCTCGTCAGCCCTGGGCCTGGATGTAAATAGGATCCTCCTATGAAAAGCTACAGTCCCTTTTAACATAATTAGGTCTTTACAGGTTGCCTCATGTGTTTGATACTGAGACGGAGCAAAGCACAACACAAGGCTTATAATTCAGCATTCAGAAGATCTAAGCTGTGCTCACAGGGTCAAAGTCAGGCAGCCTGTAGGGGGCACTCTTCCAACCCAAAAAGTACTCTTCTGGGGTGTGGAACTGCAACCCAATGTTCAGTGCGAACTGCAACAGAAAAAGAAAGGTTCAAGCTCCAATAATCTATTCACCGACAGTTAAAAACTTTTTGCGTACAGGAAGTGATAGCAGGAGGAGGACCGGGTTCCTACGTGTCTATCATGTAATAATTTTGACCTTCTCATATTTTAAAATAAAAAATAATCCTTATGAATATACAGCAGATATTTTGACACTGGCACTTTCAAAATGGAACCTGCAAAAACCAGAGACCAACATGAAGAAAGGACGCAACAAAGGAAGCATAGAAGGAAAGAAGGAGGGAAAGAATGTAGATGGAGAAGACACAAGGTGGGATGGGAGGGAGGACAAGGAATGACAAGAAAGAAGAAGTGTGGAAGGACAGAAAAAATAAGGAAGGACACAAAGAAGGAAGAATTTACAGAAGAAAAGATAGAAGGCAGGGTATAAGAAAGAAAGCGAGGAAGGACGAATGAGAAGGAAGAAGGAGAAAGAGACTTGGTAGGATAGAAAGAACACAAGGAAGGGAAAAGGACATAAAAGTAAGAACAAGCGAAAGAAAGCGGTGGTAAAGGAAAGACATAACATGTAGACAATAGGCTACAAAACAAAGTAAATATTCTTTATTTTCAGTTTTCTCTCCTAGAATTATCCAAACCTGGAACATACTTCAATCAAGTCCCAGCCTTCCCCAGACTGTGTAGGGAAGAGCGATTCAAAACAAGAGGGGAAATGAACTAAACCTTGCAGCTCTTACCAGTCTGTCACTACAGGAGAAATCCTTCTTCTTCTTGCCAGGAGCCCAGTTCTCCGGCCTTCCTGCAGCATCTGGATACAGAAAGCCGATCAAGATGATGTGTGGATTTGTTAACGGAGGTGGTACCAAGTTTCAGAGCGGTCTTATGAGTAAAGCCAAAACAACTAACCCATGATTTAGTTTAGCAATGGTAGCTTACATGTTTGGCAACAGCAACATGAAAAAAAGAGGATGTTTATAATTTGGACATCAAAACCAGACATCTGAGACTGGACCTACCTCCTACATAAAAACTCTGTGTCTTGTCGACAGTCACACCATCGTTAGCCTGAGCAGGAAACACATCAGAGAAAGGATGCAACAGATTTCTTATGAATTATTTGCTCTTCAGTGGTGAAAACGATGTATATCAGGTGTGGCGGGTAAGTTACGAAGGAGTGTTCTCACTTTCTCACACAGGTGATTCCACATTCCAATCACGGGCTTTCTGCAAACACCAGGACCGCTGGCTACAAACACCTAAAACACAGAACAGGAGGAGATCAGGTGCTCCTTTATGCTGAAAGAACCTGTGCAAGACTTGACCAACCTGCACGGGCAGCTGCAGTGTGGCGAGGATGTCCTCGACTTTAGACTTGAACACTTCCGGTCTCAGTTTGCCCCTAGCGATTCCCAGCTGGTTGGTGAAGAAAACCAGCTGCAAAGGGATATCCAAGCATGTAATATCCAATACTGTACTAGCCTTTGCAAGAGCAAAGTACTAAAAAAACAGTCAACCAGATCAAATGTTGTATTCCTTCGCACCTTATATCCTTTTTTGAGCAAGCTGGCCAGCCTGGGCTGAATCTCAGGGTACAGAATCCTGGTAAATAAACAAAGGACAGTTAAACCATCTACCACCTGTTACTTACAGTTTGAACTTCTGTACATTTGACTACATTGATTTGTAAAAATCTGAAAAGTGTGGTAGGCATTTGTATCCAGCCCCATTTACCTTGATAATTCTAAATAAAATCCAGTAACACCAAGTGCCGTCAGAAACTACGTAATTAATGAATAGAGTCCGTCTGTGTGTAATTTAAACTCACTATAACTCCAGGTGTTTTCTGAAGGACTCAGAGGTTTGCTGGAGAACATTAGAAACAACCAGCATCATGAATACCAGGGAACACAGCAGACAGGCCAGGGGCAAAGATGTAAAGAAGTTCAAGGCTGGGTTAGGTTATATAAACGTATCCCAAACATTCAACATCGCAAAGATCTTTGTTCAGTCCCTCATCTGGAAATGGAAAGGGTGTGACTCCACTGCAAAACTATCAAGATATGGCTGTCCAGCAAAGGCTCGGCAAGGACAGTATTAGAGGTGCACAATATCAGAAAAAGATTTAATTGCTATTTCTGAAAATGACTTTTCTTCTTTTACCACTACACAATGTATCCACAACTCTTTGACATCTAAGCCACTAAAAATATGCACCAGGTGTGGGCATTAGGGGCAGTTAAGAGTCCATCTAGTTAGTCCCAAGATTCAGTACATTGTGGCTCTCTACTGAGCAATTATCAAAGAAGCAGCCAAATGGCCCATAGTTACTCTGGAGGAGCTGCATAAGGCCACCACTCAGGTGGGAGAATCTGTCATTACGACAACTTTTAGTGATGTACTGCCCAAACTTGGCTTTATGAAATATTAGCACATAGGCTTTTGTTGTTGGCAAACATAAAAAAAAGTTTTCCACAAACCACGTAGGAGACACAGCAAACATGTGCAAGAAGGTGCTCGGATCAGATGAGAGTGAAAAAATAACGCTGCATAAACTTAAACACACAGTGAAACATGGTGGTGGTAGCATCATGCTGTGGGGCGGCTTTTCTTTACTCAGGAAAAAACAAGGTGGTTAGAACTGATAGGAAAATAGAGCAACCCTGGAAGAAAACCTGTTAGAAGCTGCAAAAATGTGGCATAGACGAATGGCCACATTTTAGTCTAAAGGTGTGAACAGGTGAAAACATGAAGCTGTAACTGCACCAAAACATGGTAAAAAGCACTGACCCACGGGGATAAATACAAAGGCAACCCATACATTTGATTTGTAAAAACATTTCTGTAACAATGTTCTACTTTGTGTTGGTCTGTCACATGAAACCTTATTAAAATAAATTGACATTTGTGGTTGCAACATGACAAAATGTTTGAAATGCCCAAAAGTTATGCTATACACCTCTGCAAGGCACAGTAGGTAGCAGACATGACAGAAATCAGAAGACAACAAGTGGACCTGCACACACTGGAAATCAAAAAGGAACAATAATAATAGAACATGGTTGTAAAAAAAGTAAGCTGGGAAAGTGTAGGAGACTGAACATACTTCCAGTCATCAGGTGCAGTAGGAAATACTTTTCCAGATTTGGTGGTGATTATACATCCATCAATATCAAACCCAGCAATCTGAAAGCAGAGAACAAGCACACAAACCGTCTCTAGTTGTGCATAACACACTTATACGATTGAATATTGTGCTTTGTTCCAAAAAGGAACAACGCATTAGGAGGAAATCCTTCCCGACCTTGTTGCTCGCTTTCACTCCTGCAGCGGTGTAAAACATCAGGTTTCCTGTCTGCTGCCAGCTGCTCGTCACCCACGCCTTTGCTGGAGATGAAGAAAGGGAAGACTGGGTGTCTTTTTCCTCCTCTGTCATGTTCTTTTTTGCAAACTCCTGCAGGTGCTTTAGTTTTTCCTCAGCGAGTCTCTCCTCCTCCTCATCCTGCTGGTCTAATCTCTGTCGCTTCACTTCAGGGTGGTGCTGCTCTGGGCTCAGCTGCCTTTTAGAAGACTGAACAGAAAAATTATACATATAACCTCAGTTTTTCACCTCACTCATAATTTTATTGCTGGTATATAACAAATGTATGAGAAAATTATATTTTACCTTAGAGGGAGAGGTGGAAAAGAAATCCTTGATGCTGCGTTTGGGCGTCGGACTCGCTTCAGCCTCTTTTCCATTTCTCCCTCCTTTAGTCTTATCTTTGGCTTTCAGGCCCTTCTTTGCCATGCTGCAAGCTGCTGTTCCATTGGAGCTCAGAGAGCAGTTCAACGTGAATGGGTGGCTCTGGTTGACCAGGTAAAGGGTGCCTTGGTGGGAGAGTTTACCCGACTGACCCCGGCCAAGCTTCTCACCGTTCAGGAAAGTGGGATTGGGCCCCAGCTGCAGGGAAAGAAATGTGGCACATGTGGATATTGGACTGCAGAGATTCCCATGGCAACAATTAGTTTATTGGCTCCCAGACAAGCAGGGCGTGTGTAAGAAAAATGTGCTGACCTCAGTTTTTCACATGAAATATAAGCACTGATCTGATGGTCAGAGACTGTTTGGAGAGAAATGTTGCATAACCTGGCAGAGGTGTTATCGTAATTACACTTTATTTACACGTTAATAAACACAGAAGTTAAATCACCACCCTGGGCTGGTTTGTTTCCATACCTGAGTAACAACCACATCCTGCTCCTCATAACAAGCCACCACCTTCACTGAAACAAACACAAGGACAGTTAAAATGGATTCTGGCACATGGCCACAGAGGAGGTGACATAATGGTGATCTGGTTTTTAATTTTACTACTCTAAGACCAACTTAAAATTATTACAAATTACATTTTGACAATATATGTTCTCAAAACAAACCCTGGATATATACTGCCTTTCAACCACAGCTGCTATGAATCATCAATTTCAAACATTTACAGACATTTTCTGTGCATCTCCCTTGACTTTTGACAGCCAAGCACAAACATATACTGTCATTTTATTTCCATATAATTTGGATCTTTCAAATTCTGTTGAAATGACCAAACTCCTCACAGGATCCTTTTTACCTTTCACACCAGTAAAACTGTAAGTCATTCAGCTTTCATTCATATTCGTGATAAATAAACAATAACGGACAGAGTTGGCGCCAAGGCCCAGCAGTCATTGAGTCCCTCCGTGCCTCACCCTGGTGCCTGGAGCATTTCTTGTCGGCCACCCCGGTCTCCGGACCTCGGCCCAGAATCACGGCCCGTCCATCCTGCAGAGAAATCCGGATCCCAGAGGGTCCAACCAGCGCACACGACATTTTTGTTGCCGCTTTTAGCTACTTTTACTAACTATTTTAGAGTACCTGTAAAGGCAAACATAACAGTTTTTTACGCCCTGTCGCGTTGGAGTTGCTGGGTCTATTTTGTAACGCGGCTTAGAAAATTACCCGAGAAATTTGCTTTCCCTTTTCGGACCGTTTTCAATGAAGAAACTAATGATTTGTTTAGTTGCAAGCCAGTTTAGTGTTGTACATGCGGTGCTTCTGCAAATAGGCTCGTGTAGAAAAGTGGATTGCACCTTAGTGTTCCGCAATCACTGATACGTAATAGGCCTACGCAACTGGAAATGTGCGTTTTACTACTATTTAGATAATTTCTGTATTTTTTAATTCATGTAAAACTTGTATTATATATACTATATTTCTCGGTCTACTGCATTATAAAATGTGCTTCTTCTGATTTACGCGTTTAATTGTGTCGAAGGCTGTTTGGTTGTGTAATTATTTATCCTCCATTCAGTCGGATGAGAATACATTTGTGGAAGTAAAAAAGTAAAAAAAAAAAAAACAGCTTAAAATCTTTGTTGAGTTGTGTTTTTCATTTCATATGTTGTATGTGTTTTTTTCCCTGATGGCATGAACACAAAACAAAAAATGTTTTGCTCTAAATTGATTTTTGTAAGACTAGTTTTTCAATACAGTAGTTGGCTACTGTGCAAAAATGTTTATTTGAAAAAAGAAAAAAACTCATGTCTAGGGTGTGTTTCTTTATGTATTTGAAATGCTTTCTTGTACTGTCATGAAATACAGGTTAAATCCCACATGATAAGCAGGTTTTACTTGATGCCTTCATCAGCATTTGTAAACAATAATAAATCCCTCCTCCTCTTGTTATTTTCCTTCAGTTGGTCACTCCCTGCTCAGCTGTCATTTATATTCCTGCTTCTGTGCTGACAGCTGGTGTTTTGTGAAGCTTCTGTCTACCTATCAGGAATAAAAATTCAGCTTTCAGGTATGCATATTGTGAAGCAAACTAGTGAACAGATATTTCATATTTTATCTTTGTGGGTTTATATGTTTGTGTTTTATCTTGATTGTTACAAGTTCTATCAGTATTGGTTTGTATTTTAATCTTTTCTCCTTCTGTAGGTCTGACAGCCTGAACCTGCATTCATCCATCGAGGAGCACCTGTTAAACTTGGCATGTTGACAGATTCAACTGAAAGCATCTTTGGAGACTATCCTGCACTACATCTTCTTCATCGATCTTTCAAGTAGAACTAGATCACACCATGTCCAATCCGACCGTCCAAAGCAACCATGAGATGTCCTACATGTCTCTAATGAAAGGCCTGAGAGAGCTGGACCTCCGTGGCCCCTATGTCCCCAGCGACCTGTTGCTGATCGGAGACCATGCCTTTCCTTTAGCCATGAACAGCAAAGGTCAGGTTCTAGGTGCCGCGTCTCTGTATGGCCGTGGGAGGATTGTTGTCCTGGGTCACGAGGGCTACCTGACTGCTTTCCCTGCTCTGGTGGAAAACGCCCTGATCTGGCTGCGAGGCGACGGATCAGACAACCCTTCTGTAGCCGTGCATCAAAACGTGAAGGTTGTCAGCGATAACCTCAACAGCTCCACCTTCCAAGTAGAAGTTGTGGGGGGCTTTAGTAGTAATCTGAAGTCTGCCGTGTATGTGACAGATGCAT
Source organism: Crenichthys baileyi (assembly GCA_036173005.1). Taxonomy (NCBI): domain Eukaryota; kingdom Metazoa; phylum Chordata; class Actinopteri; order Cyprinodontiformes; family Goodeidae; genus Crenichthys; species Crenichthys baileyi. The sequence goes on from JAHHUM010001541.1 coordinate 56,925, forward strand.
ACAGTGTTGGTGCTGACCCAAAAGACTTGGTGGCCTTTCTAAAGGCTGGAGGAGGGGTGCTATTAGGAGGCCAGGCTTGGAGCTGGGCTGCGGATCACCCAAAGGAGAATACATTGCATTACTTTGATGGAAACAAGGTGTCTGGGGTTGCGGGGATCTACTTCTCTAAGAATCAGGGTGAGGCGGAGCACCTTCCAGTCTACCCACAGATCCCATCCTCCTGGATGGCTGTAGTGTGAGCATATACTCTATTTCTTCTGTTTTACTCTGAAAGTCAAGTTTTCACTTTGAATCTAAAAGATCAGATCAAAACATTTTATTTTCTGTTTTGACTTTTAAGACAAAAATATTCCCTAACAGTTAGGCTGTGCTCTTAATTTAGGTTTTTAGATATAGGAGTTGAAAGTGAAATGTTTTTAGAGATGTTTGCATCTTTTTTGGAATTTTTGTTTTTGTTCTTTAATATTAGTTGGCAAATGTAGGCAAAGCTATTGTCTTGATCATTTTTAAGTTTCAGCTGACAAATTGTAATGCAGTTGTGTATTAGTATACTGAGGTAATAGTACTTAACAAATCTGAGCCAGCAGCCCTTTCCTCACAATTGAAGTGGACCTGTTCACTTCTGACAACTTTCTGAATCTAATGATATAAAATATCTGATCCAGTTCATTGATGTTCAATGACTCTTCCTTCACCCGCTTCTGTTTTCAAATACAGAATAGGGAAGGATTTTGAGGATGACTTGCAGTTCTTACTCCACGGCGTTTCAGAGGTTGCCATCCCAAATGGTTCACTAGCTTCAGAGGTTCTGGTCCATGGCCCACTATCATTCCCGATTGCTACAGCGGGAGGTGGACCAGCATTCCTGGCCGGAGCCTACTATGGTCAAGGTCGGGTCATCGTTGCTGGACATGAAGGAGTTCTGAGTGCTGAGGTAAAGTCCAAGAGAGTTAAAACTTTTCAAAATTTATCAGAACACATGGGTAAATTTGTCTCTTTCTCTTGCAACATCTGATTGTAAACCAGGCAAATGCTTCATTTTGGAAGAATGCCCTTCACTGGCTGGATGAAGGCCGCAGGGGCATTGTTGGCGTAGCACTGAAAAATGGCATTAAGATAGCTACTGACTCAGGTCTAAAAATGCAGAAAACAGGCTTCAAGAAAGACCTGAGTGTGTTTGTGTCTCCATCGAACCCCAAAGAGCACTGGGAAGAGATCCAGAACTTTGTAGCAGAGGGAGGAGGTCTTCTGATTGGTGGACATGCCTGGTACTGGGCACAGTCGCATGGTGGGAAAAACCCAATGACAGATTTTGGAGGTAATAAACCTGAATTAATTATTATAAAACTTCATGATGAATGTCAAGTATATTGTGGAGGTTCTCGGGGTGGGTGAGGGGTGTGCAAGCTAAACAACACAACACTTATAGAAGACCTGTCAGGGTGTGTGTATTTAAAAAAGCAACAACTTTATTCTATACAGTATTTTATAGGTATTTACATACTTACTTGAAATGTGCTTAACAGCATGGGGGAGTACGTCCCCTCTGCAAGCCTAGCCGAGTGTGTGTATATTACTGTTTGTGTCTCAGTGTTGCTCTGTGTTCTTCTGACCTGTTGGATGTCTTTCAGGGAACAAAATCCTGAACCAAATGGGGTTGAGCCTGTTGAAAACAACTATTAAAGCAGGTTCATACAAGGTTCCTGATCCCATCCAGGTCGTTAAAAATACCTACCATTTCCGGCACCTTTTGCACCAGTTTGCTAAGCATGTGACTGTGGACGAAAAACTCAGCAAACACGAGGAGGAATTTCTCAAAAAGCTGGGCAGCGATTGTTCCACCTACTTGAACATGAAGGCTCATGACTCCTGCCACTACTCTCAGGTGGTGGCAACCCTCACAGACATCTTAAAAAAGTCCGGCCTGCCACAGGTGAGCACAGAAGAACACGTTTAATATATGATTTCTGAAATTACCCTGATCATAAGATATGTATTTACAGTACATACAGATGATCAGTGGTATGATATCATAACCTCTTATTTGTCTTATTTCGTACTGCCAAGGTGAGTGAGAAACGCCCTGTCAAAAGTCCCAAAGACCACCTACTTCTCAACATTGGGGCAGAGGTGTATAAGGTTTGCCCAGATCCAGATGTCCTACTGCCTTACCTCATCAAGGATAATCCACTGTTGTCAGTTGTCCACAATCAAAGGGTCAAGATTGACGTCAAGACTGCAGGTGTTGCTTTTGTAAATTACTATCCAATAATACTATAAGTTCATGTGCGTGTGTGTGTGTATCTCTCTCTCTCTCTCTCTCTCTCTCTCTCTATATATATATATATATATATATATATATATACACATACTCACCGGCCACTTTATTAGGTACACCTTGCTAGTACCGGCTTGGACCCCCTTTTGCCTTCAGAACTGCCTTGATCCTTCGTGGCATAGATTCAACAAGGTACTGGAAACATTCCTCAGAGAGTTTGGTCCATATTGACATGATAGCATCACACAGATGCTGCAGATTTGTCGGCTGCACATCCATGATGCGAATCTCCCGTTCTACCACATCCCAAAGGTGCTCTATTGGATTGAGATCTGGTGACTGTGGAGGTCATTTGAGTCCAGTGAACTCATTGTCATGTTCAAGAAACCAGTCTGTGATGATTCGTGCTTTATGACATGGTGCGTTATCCTGCTGGAAGTAACCATCAGAAGATGGGTACACTGTGGTGATAAAGGGATGGACATGGTCACCAGCAATACTCAGGGAGACTGGGGCATTGACACGATGCTCAATTGGTACTAAGGGGCCCAAAGTGTGCCAAGAAAATATCCCCCACAGCATTACACCACCACCACCAGCCGGAACCGTTGATACAAGGCAGGATGGATCCATGCTTTCATGTTGCTGACGCCAAATTCTGACCCTATCATCCGAATGTCGCAGCAGAAATCGAGACTCATCAGACTAGGCAACGTTTTTCCAATCTTCTATTGTCCAATTTTGGTGAGCCTGTGCGAATTGTAGCCTCAGTTTCCTGTTCTTAGCTGACAGGAGTGGCACTCGGTGTGGTCTTCTGCTGCTGTAGCCCATCCGCCTCAAGGTTCGACGTGTTATGCGTTCAGAGATGCTCTTCTGCATGCCTTGGTTGTAACAAGTGGTTATTTGAGTTACTGTTGCCTTTCTATCGGCTCGTACCACTCTGGCCATTCTCCTCTGACCTCTGGCATCATCAAGGCATTTGCGCCCACAGAACTGCCGCTCACTGGATATTTTCTCTTTTTCGGACCATTCTCTGTAAACCCTAGAGATGGTAGTGCGTGAAAATCCCAGTAGATCAGCAGTTTCTGAAATACTCAGACCAGCCTGTCCGGCACCAACAATCATGCCACATTCAAAGTCACTTAAATCACCTTTCTTCCCCATTCTGATGCTCGGTTTGAACTGCAGCAGATTGTCTTGACCATGTCTACATGCCTAAATGCATTGAGTTGCTGTCATGTGATTGGCTGAGTAGAAATTTGCGTTAATGAGCAGTTGGATAGGTGTACCTAATAAAGTGGCCGGTGTGTGTGGTGTGTGTGTGTATATATATACTGGTCTGTACTGTATATATATAATATATATATATATATATATATATATATATATATATATATATATATATATATATATATATATATATATATATATACATATATATATACATATATGTATATATATATGTATATATATACATATATACATATATACATATATATATATATATATATATGTATGTATATATATATAAAACATGTATATGTATATATATACATGTATATATAATATATATATATATATGTATATGTATGTATGTATGTATGTGTATATATTATATATATATATATATATATATATATATAATATATATATATTGAGATATATATACACACAGTACAGGACACACCTCATTCAAAGAGTTGTCCTTATTTTCATGAGTATGAATATTGTAGCTTCACACTGAAGGCATCAAAACTATGAATTAACACATGTGGAATTATATACTGAACAAAAAAGTGTGAAACAACTGAAAATATGTCTTATATTCTAGGTTCTTCAAAGTAGCCACCTTTGGCTTTGATTACTGCTACACACACTCTTGGCATTCTGTTGATGAGCTTCAAGAGGTAGTCACCTGAAATGGTTTTCACTTCACAGGTGTGCCCTGTCAGGTTTAATAAGTGGGATTTCAAGCCTTATAAATGGGGTTGGGACCATCAGTTGTGTTGTGCAGGAGGTGGATACAGTACACAGCTGATAGTCCTACTGAATAGACTGTTAGAATTTGTATTATGGCGAGAAAAATGCAGCTAAGTAAAGAAAAATGAGTGGCCATCATTACTTTAAGAAATGAAGGTCAGTCAGTCCGAACACTTGGGAAAACTGAAAGTGTCCCCAAGTGCAGTCGCAAAAACCATCAAGCGCTACAAAGAAACTGGCTCACATGAGAACCGCCCCAGGAAAGGAAGACCAAGAGTCACCTCTGCTGCGGACGATAAGTTCATCCGAGTCACCAGCCTCAGAAATTGCAGGTTAACAGCAGCTCAGATTAGAGAACAGGTCAATGCCACACAGAGTTCTAGCAGCAAACACATCTCTAGAACAACTGTTAAGAGGAGACTGTGTGAATCAGGCCTTCATGGTAAAATAGCTGCTAGGAAACCACTGCTGAGGACAGGCAACAAGCAGAATAGACTTGTTTGGGCTAAAGAACACAAGAAATGTGATTTAGACCAGGGGAAATCTGTGCTTTGGTCTGATGAGTCCAAGTTTGTGATCTTTGGTTCCAACCACCGTGTCTTTGTGCGGCGCAGAAGAGGTGAACGGATGGACTCTACATGCCTGGTTTCCACTGTGAAGCATGGAGGAGGAGGTGTGATGGTGTGGGGGTGCTTTGCTGGTGACACTGTTGGGGATTTATTCAAAATTGAAGGCATACTGAACCAGTATGGCTACAACAGCATCTTGCAGTGGCATGCTATTCCATCCAGTTTGCGTTTAGTTGGACCATCATTTATTTTTCAACAGGACAATGACCCCAAACACACCTCCAGGCTGTGTAATGGTTATTTGACCAAGAAGGAGAGTGATGGGGTGCTGCGCCAGATGACCTGGCCTCCACAGTCACCAGACCTGAACCCAATCAAGATGGTTTGGGGTGAGCTGGACCGCAGAGTGAAGGCAAAAGGGCCAACAAGTATTAAGCAATTCCGGGAACTCTTTCAAGACTGTTGGAAAACCATTTCAGGTGACTACCTCTTGAAGCTCATCAACAGAATGCCAAGAGTGTGCGGAGCAGTAATCAAAGCCAAAGGTGGCTACTTTGAAGAACCTAGAATATAAGACATATTTTCAGTTGTTTCACACTTTTTTGTTCAGTATATAATTCCACATGTATTAATTCATAGTTCTGATGCCTTCAGTGTGAAGTTACAATATTCATAGTCATGAAAATAAAGAAAACTTTTTGAATGAGAAGGTGTGACCAAACTTGTTTGTATTTGTTTGTGTTTTTCAGGACGAGAGGAATGGATCAGCACAGGTCTCTACCTCTCTCCTGGTATGAAGACATATGTTGCCATACCAGCAGAGATCATCAACAAAGGATGGCAGGTACTTTACCTAAAATCCAATCATTGTTAGTTCACACTGAATGATGACCTCGCTAAGGTATTAAAACAAAAATTGTATTTTGTTGTTTTGATTTTGATACATACAAGCATATATACAGTAAGAAAACACTTTCTCTTTAGAAAATCACGTTAGGGGACCCAGCAAGCTGATTTTACTTGAAAAACAGACAGGATGTATACTCATGCAGAGAATCTGCAGTTTGCTGCTTAAACATGCATCTTTAGCCTCTTATAGTTTCTAAAAGGCGTTACCTTGATAACAGAAATAGGTGGCACCTGACTTTCTTGTAAACAAGAAAAAAATGTAGAAATGATAGGTAGTGCCCCTTCCCCCTGTTTTTTTTCATTTTTATACTCTAAAGAGCTACCTTCGGGATCAGCTGCAGTGATTATAGGAATGCTCTCAAGATAGATATTTTTTCTGGAATTAGGAAGGTTTCTCCATCTAACTGGATTCAAATTGGACTTGTTTGCTTTTTATATTTTTGAAGACATAACTCTGCCCCTGAAGGAGATTAAATTATGCTTCCAAAGCTTTAACCTGTATTTAATTCTACCCACAGATTCAGATAGGCTGTCAAACAGATCATCTGAATGCTGCAGAGTTAAAGAGAGCTCCATGTGTCCACGTTCGCCTTCCTGTCACCTCTGAGATGATACAGGTGTTGAACCTGTGGGGAGGACTCATTTACTTTGTGGCCCCACCCAAAACACAGGCACAAGGGTTGGAGGTTGTCGTGCAGATGGCTGTTCCTGCACCCTATTATAAATCAGGTGAGTGTGGTGATTGAAGTATGGGAGTCCCAACGAAGACTGTCCTGATGTAGTTAATAGGTATTAATTTACACATTTAACTCTGACCTAAGGTAAACAAAATTAAAGTAGTGATAAAGTCCCCAGCTTGAACGTTGGCTCCCACAAAAAAGATTTACAGTATCCTGTAAATTGTCCATTGAAAAAGAGGAAATCAGGAGAAGTGTTGTTTAAGGGTATAAGTAAACTAAGCAGCTGTTTAGAGTCCCCAAACCATTAGCGGCATCCCCTGAATGCTTACATTTTAACACAGACCATATATTTAAAATGTTTTGTATTTGTTTTTTGAGAATGAGAATACTATAAAATTTTATTTGATAGTTTTAGCATTCATAAATTAAAAGGATTTCAGTTCTTAAAAATTGAAACTTAGGAGTTAAAGAATTGGGTAGTTTATACATCTGCAAAGAATAATTTTGATTGTTTGATTGATGTGTAAATAATAAACTTGTCCCCCTTTCCCATATTCCACCAAATCTGTATTGAAAAGTTAGTGGTGATGTTCTTAGTAGGAAGAGGGGACCCACATCAATTCAGTTCAATTCAGTTCATTTATATAGCACCATTTCAAAACACATATCGTCTCAAGGCACTTTACAAAAAATAAAGTCAGTACAATCATATAGGCAGATTCGTAGTCAATTCCTAGTCAAATTTATCCTAGTCATCAAACAATTACCCTCCTTGAACCGCCACCTTAACGTGGTGGAGGGGTGGAGTGGTGGAGTGAGTGCTTTAATGTTCCTAGAGGCCATGTTGTCTGGGGCTTAAACGCCCCTGGTAGGGTCTCCCATGGCAAACAGGCTCTGGGTGACGGGTCAGACAAAGAGCGGTTCAAGACACGTTCAGAAGGACCACACAATCGAGGCACGTGACGTCGCCTGGTACGGCAGAGCCGGGGTCCCACCCCGAAGCCAGGCATGGGGTCGGGACTCGTCGGAGAGTGCCTGGTGGCTGGGTTGCACCCCGCGGGACCCGGTTGGGCCAAGCTCGAACAAGAGATGCGGGGCCATCCCACAGTGGGCCCTCCGCTGGCAGGGGGAACCATGGGGGACTGGTGCAAAGACGATTGGGCAGCGAACGAAGGTGGAGAACTTGGCGGCACGATCTCCAGATTCTTAGGCTGGCTCTAGGGACGTGGCATGTCACCTCGCTGGGGGGGAAGGAGCCTCTGCTTGTGCGAGAGGTCGAGAGATATCGACTAGAAATAGTCAGGGTCACCTCCATACACAGCATGGGCTCTGGAACCCATCTCCTCAAGAAAGGCTGGTCTCTCTTCAACTCTGGAGTGACCCGCGGGGAGAGGCGGCGAGCTGAAGTGGGTTTGCTTGTTGACCCCAAGCTGTCTCGTGTTGGGGTTTACCCCTGTGGATGAGAGGGTTTCGGCCTACGGGCTGAGCGGTAGGGGTGTCGGGGGTGCTGCATAGTGCCTCTCCTGGGGACTCCATTATTCTGCTGGGGGTCTTCAGCCCCCACTTGGGAAACGACAGTGACACCTGGAGAGGCATGACTGGGAGGAATGGCTTCTCTGATCTGAATCCGAGTGGTGTTTCTTTATTGGACTTCTGTGCTAGTCACTGATTGTCCATATTGAACACCTTGTTCAAGCATAAGGGTGTTCATCAGTGCACTTGGCACCAGGACACCTTAGGCAGGAGGTCGATGATTGACTTTGTTGTCGTGTCTTCAGACCTTCGGCCGCAGGTTTTGGACGCTGAGCCGTCCACTGATCACCACCTGGTGGTGAGTTGGATCAGCTGGAAGAGGAGAAAGCCTGATAGACTTGGCAGGCCCAAGCGCACAGTGAGGGTCTGCTGGGAATGTCTGGTGGAGCCCTCGGCCAGGGATGTATTCAACTCCCACCTCGGGGAGAGCTTTGACCAGATTCCGGGGGAGGTTGGAGAAAGGGCCGAGTGGACCATGTTCTCCGCATCTACTGTCAATGCTGCTGCCTGTAGCTGTGGCCTTAAGGTCTGTGGTGCCTGTTGCGGCGGCAATCCCCGAACCCCATGGTGGACACCGGCAATAAGGGATGCTGTCAAGCTGATAAAGGAGCTCAATCGGCTGTGGTTGGCTTGTGGAACTCCTGAAGCAGCTGACATGTAGGCCAAGCATGCTGCGGCCCAGGGTGTGGCAGAGGGAAAAACTCCGGCCCAGGAGGAGTTCAGTGAGGCCATGGAGAAGGACTACTGGTTGGCCTCGAAGCGATTCAGGCAAACAGTCCGGCACCTCAGGAGGGGAAGCAGTGCTTCACCAATACTGTTTACAGTGGGGGTAGGGAGCTGCTGACCTTGACTGGGCACATTATCGGGTGGTGAAAGGATTACTTCGAGGAACTCCTCAATCCTGCCATCACGAATTCCCTGATGAAAGCAAAGGCTGGGGACTCAGGGTTGAACTCTTTCATCACCCAGGCTGAAGTCACCAAGGTGGTTAAGGGCTTTATGGGCAGATGAGATCCACCCTGAGTACCTCAAGTCTCTGGATGTTGTGGGGCTGTCATGGTCGCCACGCCTCTTCAACATTTCATGTCGGTTGGGGACAGTGCCTCTGGACTGTTAGACTGGGGTCCACCCGGCCTTGCCACACTGGACCAGCTCTACACCCTCTGCAGGGTACTCGAGGGTTTATGGGAGTTTGCCTAACCGGTCCAGGTGTGTTTTGTGGACCTTGAGAAGGCATTCGACTGTGTCCCTCGTGGTGCCCTGGGGGGGGTGCTCCAGCAGTACGCAGTCAGGGGCCCCTTATTAGGGGCCATCAGGTCTCTGTACAAGCAGAGCAGGAGTTTGGTCCGCATTGCCAGCACTAAGTCAGACCTGTTCCCGGTGCATGTTTGTCTCCGCAGGGCTGCCCTTTGTCACCGTTCAAATTGTTCTTTGTCCTATTCATAACCTTTATGGACAGGATTTCTAGGCGCAGCCAAGGGGGTCTGGTTTGGAGACCAGTGGATTTTGTCTCTTCTTTTTGCAAATTACGTCGTCCCGCTGGCCCCCTCTAGCCAAGACCTACAGCATACACTGGGGCGGTTAGCAGCCGAGTGTGAAGCGGCTGGGATTAGGATCAGCTCATCCAAGTCCGAGGCCATGGTTCTCGACCGTAAAAGGGTGGGTTGTGCTCTTAGCTTTTAGGGGAGCTCCTGCTTCAAGTGGAGGAGTTTAAGTATTTTGGGGTCTTGTTCACGAGCATCCCCAGTACGGCTGCTGCAGTAATGGGGATGCTGTGCCGGTCCATTGTGGTGAAGAGAGAGCTGAGTCAAGAAGGGAAGCTCTCATTTTACCAGTCGGTCTACGTTCCTACCCTTACCTATGGCCATGGACTTTGGGTTATGACCGAAAGAACAAGATCCCGGATAAAAGCGCCTGAAATGAGCTTCCTCCGTAGGATGGCCGGGCACTCCCTTAGAGATAGGGTGAGGAGCTCGGACATCCGGGAGGGGCTCGGAGTAGAGCCGCTGCTCCTCCACATCTAGAGGAGCCAGTTGAGGTGGCTTGGGCATCTATCCCAGATGCCTCCTGGATGCCTTCCTCGGGATGTTCAAGATACGTCCAACTGGGAGGAGGCCTAGGACACACTAGGACATGCTGGAGGGACTATGTCTCTTGGCTGGCCTGGGAACGCCTTGGGCTCCCCCTGGAGGAGCTGGAGGAGGTGTCTGGGGAGAGGGACATCTGGGTGTCTTTACTGAGTCTGCTGCCCCCGCAACCCGGTCCCGGATGAAGCGGAAGACGACGAGTAAGAGTGCGAGTACAATCATATAGGAAGATTTGTATAGTAAATTAAAACATACATAGTTATTAAAAGATAAGTGTGGAGGTATTAGTTGTCTTGCAGTTGGAACGTTTTGGATTATTCCAACTTCCTCTCCCACCACCTGTCATTGAGTTCTTATTACATCTTGTGCAAGGTACCCAAGGAAAATCTAAAAAGTTACTTGCTATAGCTACTCACGGGATGGCTTAAAAGGAATTAAAAACAAAATCTCATAATTATGTTGGGTAAAATAATATATTTTATTCAGTAACATGATCCACAAACATCAGCAGAAGTTTTGTACTGACTGAGGGAATATAGAAAATAAATAACAGGGGAAGCCATATGTGTTTCCTTGGGAAACGTCATGCTTTCTCAAGACTGACACAGTCGTCTTGATGGTCTGGCTGCAGACTCTACTAGAGCTACCAGTCATTGCGCAGCATGAACTGAGGGTTAGTCCATTCCTTGTCCCTCAGATCTTTAGGAAACCAATATTGTAGATTGTTTGTTTTAAAATTGTGTTGCAAAACATGTTTTCAACACACAGAATGTTTTCGGCATCCAAGGCATGCCTCTTTCTCTATTTGTTTTCTCAAATCTTGTCCATTTTTCCTGACTGGCTGGATCTTTGGAAAAAGTTAGGGTCCCAACTTTGTCCTTTTTTGGCAACACAAATGGGCAGTGGCTGTCTTCCGCTCCAGACTGCTCATCACTCCCCATGTGAAAGTGTAAATAGATTGCTCTCTTTGTACTCAGCAGTCATATTTTCCCATTTCCTAGTCAGAATTTAACAAGAACGCTCCCTGAAATTGGATTTCCAACTCGGAAAGATAGCTCTCACCAGGCAGCCAACAGTTATATCCAGTATGGTTGCTGCACATATGGAATTCTTCTGGTTTCCTGAGTTGCAACAAGAACTTGTTCAACTCGGATATGACATAAATACTAGCTCCGAGTTTTGAGACAGATGGAGTTCATTTTCGAGCTCAATCTTCTTTTTAAAAGAAATATGGAATGCCAGTGTGTTTCTTCATTGCTTCCTTTTTATAGATCCTTCCATTTTCTTCTTTTCAGGTGTAACGACTGAAGCTGATTGGTCGTTGTTGCGCATGGCTCCTTCACCTTGGGCAGAGTTGGAGTTTGATAACATCATCCTCACTGTACCGTCGGTGGCAGTTCGAAAGCTGGAGCACCCCGATGAGTTAGCGGCCCTCTGGAATGACATCATGAAGGCCATCGCTGACCTGGCTGCCAAACCCCACAAATTCCCACGTAAAGAGCGTTTTGTAGCAGATGTTCAAATTTCTCATGGTTGGTATTTCTTGGCTTTCATACTGCAATCTTTATCCTGATGAGTCTTCCAAACAGTTCTTCAGCACTGATGCTTTTTTAAGGAGTTTATTTTCTATTCAGGTTGGATGCATGCAGGTTATCCTATTATGGCACATAAGGCTTCTGCAGAGGGTTTGGTCAGCGTTACACATGCTAGGACAAAGGCATGTGGGGTGCCATCCACGAGCTGGGACACAACCAACAGCGAGGCTGCTGGGAGTTCCCTTCACACACCACAGAGTGCACATGCAACCTGTGGTCAGTGTATGTGCATGAAATGGTTTTTGGCATCAAAAGGGAAAAGGTAAAGGAAATCAGTAGCTTTAACAGTTAAATAGTATTTTATGAACCAAAGTATTTCCAAAACCTACCACAGTTGCATGGCTTTATTTTCGTTATTGCAGGCTCATTCAGCAATGACTTTGGCAAGTCGAAATAAACGAGTCAAGGACTATATTAAAGGAGGCAGGAAGCTCAGCAGCTGGAGTGTGTGGGTGGCCCTGGAGACATACATGCAGGTAAAAAGATTTTATCTATAAACTGTTCTTCAGTGTCATCAAAAATCAAAACCCCAGTAACAGCTTTTCATAGTTATTCATAATGTTAATGAAGTGATTCAGTATTGCTTTAAGTCCAAATATATCAGATGCAAATCTTTGCTAATCTTGATGTTTTTGTCTTTTTTACCTCTTGTTTGTGCTCACAGCTCCAGGAGAAGTTTGGCTGGGATGCCATTAAGAAGGTGTTTGCTGCCTACCATGAGATGAACAGCTTCCCCAAGGACAACAAAGGAAAGATGAATCTTTATGCCGAGACGTTCTCCCAGACTGTCGGAATGAACCTGACTGGATTCTTCAAAGCCTGGGGGTGGCCTGTTGAACAGGCCACTGAGAAGAAACTATCCAGCCTGCCTGCCTGGACCGATCACCCGATGGTCTAGCATGACTGCTTGGCAGACAGCTAATCTTTTATGATCACTGACATGATTATGAGGAACAATTTCTTTAGATGAGCTATAATTTGGGGAAACAATTATTTATTAATACAATATTTTTATCGTATTCCAGGGAAGAGAAGGACAATATAAAATATTGAGTAATGTAAAATTTCTTCTTTATTTCTTTAAGTTTGAGGCAAAAATCAAAGGCTGACTTATGATCTCAAGAGTTATTTAGGTTTATAGTAACAGATTTCATACAAGGAAAGGGGCCATTATAACTTACATACTTTGAGGAATACACACACAGGAAGACCAATCTTCCCATGGGAGATATGAATAAATCAATTGATATATTCAGTTTTTTTACATATTACAGTCTGATGTGTTACTCATTGCTGGAAGAAATTTATTTTGGTGTCTTTACTTTCCAACAATACAATACTGTAAGTAACGCTATGATTGAAAACTAACAACGCCACCAACTACAGGCTCCTCAATTCCTTTTACAGGCTGAATAGATTCCACATGGCAAAAATCAATAAAAAGATCATAAACAATATCTTGACTTTTGAATATAGCTGCTTCTTTTCTTCTTTCCTGTCATAGCCATCTGTGCTGTAATGCTAATTGTAACAGGCCTTAGGTGTGAGACCTGTTGAAAAATGTTATTTGTTCTGTAAGCAATAGAGAAAATTATGAGTTTGGAAAATGTGGTGTGCTTCCTGCTTTCTCTTAAGACAGTTTGAGGGGAGATGGCTCCCGATCACACCAGACTGCACAGATGCAACGCCCCTCAGTGGCATTAATTGGTACTAAACCACCAGTAAAGTCAAACTTATTTCCTATTTCTGGAAAACTCAAGCTTGTTTCGTTTATTATATATACAAACAGTGCCACATCCATCACCAAATAAAAAAAAGCATAAGAAAATGTGGCAAAGCATTCATGTGTGTCACATTATGCTAGCATTATAACTAAAGTTAATCTGTTCATTCTCAACTGGAGAATCTTTTACAGATCTTGGACAATCCCCCTCTCAAATCAGCTAAGACCAGAAAGGTTAATCAGAGCGCCGAAGGCATCCCAGTTGTTATGACATTGTTCGGGAGTGGCTGCAGCAACATCAGACTGATGGATTACAGGCTATTGTACAGGAGGTGGGAGCTGTGTCTAATGTGGTGCGCATCCTACGCCGTGACATTCGGGCCATCACAGGAGGTAGCTGGTCAGTGCTGTGTCTGGACTGACAAAGGCCGTCATTGCCCTGGCAACAGTCGGGAGATGATTCAGTGTCATTGGTTCTTCAAGTGAGCTGCTGTCGAAAGAAGAGGGTAGAGAGAGACCACAGGTGGATGTCAGCACAACCGGCAAAAAAGCAAAGCCCTAATTGAAGAAATTATTTTGAGAAAAAGAAGAAAATTGAGAGACAGTCAATGGCACTATTATTATTCTTTGAAATTCCTTTTTATGGTTTCCTGTTCTCTCGTGGCTGTTAAAGTTCAGTTTTGTTAGTTTCAAAACATGCCACAAATTTAAGGTTTAGTCATGGTGTTTTTTGTTTTGGTTTGATTGCATTAAAAAAATTAATAAAATGCATACCTCAAATGGCTTATGAGAAATTGCTTTGAATCAGGTTCGCCCTTGTCTTCAATCCTGCTGCAATAATCTATCTCGTATATGGCCAGACATCATTTTTCCTACACATTCATGGCATCATGATCCAACCTGTGGTGTTTTGCTATGTTGTGGAACATGCAGCAGACAACTGTAATCTGCGCCTACTTTTCTGAGCTATATGGAAGCACCTGTAAGGAATTTATGATTATTTGATTATAAATATTGATCAAAAATTATAATTTAAAATCATAAGTCATAAATAGGTTTGAACTAAAATCATTCCTTACGAATAGATAATAGAGATACACTCTAGGGTTTTAGTTGTTGGGCTAACAGCACTTAATAATTATAATTAATTACATATCATTAATAATAAATAATTCTTAACCAAAACCACGCAAAATGTAACTGTGAACAAATTGTTCCCACTTACTATAAACTATTCAGGTTTATTGGACTTTGTTTTGATTTTGTGTGTGTTTTGATTGAGCAGTTTATTTAGGTTTATTTACTCCTGCGTTGTGCTTAGTTTGTGAGTTCTTCCTCCTGGCTTTAGACCCCTTTTTGTTATGATTTACCCAGTTGCTTGTTCCCCTTAATATTAGTTGTTCTTTCCCAGCCTTGTTCCTTAGTATAGTTCCTCATGTCCCTGCTTTGTCCAGTTAGTGCTCCTTCCAGATTTAGTTTTGTGTTTTATGTTAGGGTATGTTATCAACTGTTTTACCCAAAAGGGTGCCATGGGCCCTAACCGTAGTCAACAGAAAATCACTTTCACACATAATAAGCGCAAACACTTTCTTTTTATTTATGTAAAAATGTATTAAACAAATTGTTCCCACTTACTATAAACTATTCAGGTCCAACAAACTCTTCACCTAAAAATATAATTCAAATTTAATTAAAAAATCCTTTATTAATCCCAAAAATTAAATGTTGTTGTAGCTCATTATGAAGGTTTCTTCAAAGAGCCGTTGTAGATGCTGATGGCTGTGGGCAGGAAGGATCTACTGTAGTGGTCTGTCTTACAGCAGACCTGAAGAAGCCTCTGACTGAAGACACTCTGTTGTTGTACAAGAGGATGCTCAGGGATCTCCCTAATGTTCTTCTTTTTATGAAGAATCCTTCTTTGCACAATGATCTCTAGAGGTTCCAGAGGAGTCCCGAGAACAGAGCCAGCCTTCTTTATCAACTTGAGCTTTTTAAAGGTCCCTGGCTCTGATGATGCTACCCCAGCAGATGATGGCAGAAGAGATCACATTCTCCACATCAGACTTAGAAGATAGACTTCACTGATGTGTCTCTAGTCCAGTCTGTTGTCCAGGTGAACACCGAGGTATTTATACTCCTCCACCACCTCCACCTCGCTGACGACGTGAGAGGCTGCCCAGGGGACCGCAACTAATAACTCCAATAGTATCTCCTTTGCTAGTAATAATAAACTCTGCTACATAGGCAAATATTTAGATGCTTTGACTCAATCTGGTTTCTTTTGTGTAAGTGATTGTTTAAGACTTGATTTGAAGGTAGTTAATCTCACTGTCTAATCAATCTCTCAATCTCATGTTCTAACTCATCCTCCCCAACGGGGGGTTAATTGTAGCGCTAAATTGGTAATATTACCTTGAAGATAGGGGCAACTTTTTAACACTTAAAATATAATTGTTGTTTTTTTTTTTGTTAACCTTTATTTAACCAGGATAGTCCCATTGAGATTAAAAACTTATTTTTCAAGGGAGTCCTGGCCAAGAGGCAGCAACAAATAAAACACAAAGATACATAGTTAAAAAAAACAAATTATGAAAAACAGGTACATGTTATTGAATAAGTCTCAAGAACTTTTAGTTTGGAAGTAAAAGCACTCAGTGGGATAAGTTCAGTTAATTTAAAAGTTTTCTAAAGCAAGTTCCAGGAGGAAACTGAGTCTAGCATCTTGAGACATTGTGAAGAAGCAATCATGTACAAAAGATCTCTATAGTCCAATACAGACATAAAAGTTGCACTAACCAGCCGCTTTCTAGCAGCATATGAGAAACACAACTTGTTTTGAAAATAAAAACCCAGCTTCAATTTGAGGCTTTTTATGAGATTTTGATATAACCCACGGGTTGAGCTGTCAACCTGTGCACATGCTTTTACATACACATAAACATTTACAATGTATGTATAACAATATATGTTAAAAATTGTGTGTTGCAGCTTTTTCACAGTTGTTTCACAACAGTTTGTTGTTGCTGTCAGGATCTGGCATTTTGGACTTTGTTTTGGTTTTGTGTGTGTTTTGATTGAGCAGTTTATTTAGGTTTATTTACTCCTGCGTGGTGCTTAGTTTGTGAGTTCTTCCTCCTGGCTTTAGACCCCTTTTTGTTATGATTTACCCAGTTGCTTGTTCCCCTTAATATTAGTTGTTCTTTCCCAGCCTTGTTCCTTTGTATAGTTCCTCATGTCCCTGCTTTGTCCAGTTAGTGCTCCTTCCAGATTTAGTTTTGTGTTTTATGTTAGGGTTTATATTTATATAGGTTTCCTTTCCATGCCCCTGTTTAGTTCTTTCTAGAGTTACTATTTATGTTAGCTTATTTTTAGGTTTCTTTTCCCTGTTCTTCCCAGTTTAATTTAGTGTTTAGTTTCCCCTCCTGTCTCTGCTTTCCTAGCTCCAGTCACCATCGCAAACTCTATTACCTCAGTTCCCTTCACCTGGCCAGCACACCTGTAAGCATTCATCTGATTACTACTCCTCTCGTTCCCATTGTTTCACCGTTCACCTTCCCTGCATATAGCTCACCGGTTTCATTTGTTCCCCGTCGCATCATTCTGCCAGATACCTGCCATCGCCGGTCATGCTCCTGCTTTTTCCCAGAATCCACGTCAGTCTAGTTCCCGTTCTGTTTCTGTAAGTTCTGTACGTCTTGTTTACTGCTTCCTGCTCTACTGGCCGAGAATCCTGCGCTGTTTTAGCCTCATAATAAATATGGATCAAAACCTTACCTTATGACTCCCGAGTATCTCCCTGCAAGCTGGTCCGACCCAAAAACACACCATGACAGTTGATTTGTAGTGGCAGTAAGGATGATGGAGTCAGAATCTCAAACTACCCAAACAGATAGACTGGTAAAACTCTGAATCCCAGAATGCACAGCATTAACCTTCTTTTCAGGACAGCCCCAGAAAGGAGGAGTCACAGCTGGAATCCCCATAACATCCTAGTGCAAAACTCTGGTACACAGCCCTGTTTGCCCTTATTGCCCGCAGCCATTAAAAGGGACAGATCAAAATCCACTTTTTTAGCCCTTAGATACATTTTGATGTGTACTTGCAGTCTGTTGAATTGCAGGAAGGTGGAATTTAGTCTCGCCAGTTGCTGCATATATATGCTGTTTGAGTCAAATTTTTCAATGTTTTCAGTTTTTTCTATTCCCGTTTTTTGAAGTGTTATGTCACAGTATTTGCTGTAAAACTGCTCAAAAAGGTCATGGACTTCTGGCTAACCAATTTTGGGAATCTGCCATTTTTATCTCTCGCTGCGATTCTGTAGTCCAAGATCAAGTATGCTGAAGCTGGAAGTGGAGAAGTCTAAATGTTCGGTTGTTAGATTGCTTGAAATGGATGGAGAGGGTGTAAATACAGCAATAACACACCATTGTGATGCATTCATTTGAAGGCGCGGTTTTGCAGGTTCGTAGTCTTAATTCTCCTCTCGCTTTGAGAGTCTGTCCAGGCTCTGGCTCAAACTGCATGGACAATTCTTCCATTGTTTAAATCATTTAAAGAATTTGAGAATTATCAAAAGTTAACAAAAAATATTAGCTTCATCTAAACCTTCAACTTGTATGTTAGACCCAGTCCCAACCAAATTATTTAAGAAAGTGTTCCCTTTGATTACCAGCCCCATTTTAGATATGATTAATCTATCCTTAGTAAATGGATATGTACCACAGGCTTTTAAGATAGCTGTAATTAAACTTTACTTAAGGAACCTTCGCTTGATCAAGATGATTTACTAAATTACAGACCTATATCCAGTCTTCTGTTTTTATCTAAAATTCTTGAGAAAATAGTTGCTAATCGAGTGTGTGATCATTTAGACAGCAATGATCTGGTTGAAGAGTTTCAGTCAGGTTTCATAGCTCATCATAGCACGGAAACAGCACTAGTGAAAGTCACTGATAATATTCTTATGGCCTCAGATAAAGGACTTGTGTCTGTACTTGTTCTGTTAGATCTCATTGCTGCTAAAAAAAGTTTCTGGGCCGCTAGATAACTTTATCTCTATTATCAAATTGCAGAATTGGCCGAACATGGTGGAGTGGAACGCTCTGCGACCTGGAGTGGGACAGAGTGTGAAGTGCCTCAACAGCATTTAAAGAGACCGCACGAAAACGAGTTGCCCTCAGACACACCTCAAAACAGGGGTAAAAGAGTGGCCTGTGGAGCTACAATAACAAGGAATTCAGACCAAAGTATTGCAGTTCCACTTTATATAGACCACAGCTGAATGATTTAAATGTGTAAAGGAAATTTTTAAAAGCATAAGGGAGGACACGCATGGGAATATCTGAATGTCCTGATCTAGCTGGTGTTGTAATTATAGATTATTGATTAATTGAATATTTATCAAGAATTATAATTAAAATCATAATCTGACAAAAATTTTTTCCTAACCAAAATCCTCGTTTATGAATTGAAACCAGAGCTGTCCTCTGGTGTTGTAATTATGGCTCAAGGCCTCTGACAATTACAATTATTAAATGTCATTGTTTAATCAACCGTTTCTGCCGAAACGTGGGGAACTTTGCCTTATTTTGACTGACAAATCACTCTTGCACAAAATAAACACAAAACGCCTTCTCTTTATCTACGTGAAAATTTATTAAATCAATCAGCCTGATACAATTGACTCTCCGATTCAATAATCTTCACCTACTCAAACATGCAAAGTTCTACACAAAAGGGTAAAATATCTAACTAACAAAATAAAGCAAAACAGCAGTGGGTGTGTATTGAATCAACCAGCAGTTATGGCAAAAGTGGTAATATGACAAAAGGGATGTGGTGTGTTGAACGGGGTTTGAACAGTCCGCCAGAAAGCGTAGCCCAGCGGGACACGAGCTGTCATAAAACCCCCACAGCAAAGTTGTAAACTCGGCTTAGACAAAGAGTCATAAACCTTTTGGCGGCAAGTTAGCAAGCAGTGAAGTTGGAACAAAGAAAATGGTGAATTTCACCATGAGGTTGCTGTCATAGTCCAGTATTACCGGCGCTCCGGTGTTCGCACGATAAAGATACAACTTGTGAGACGCGGTCTCAGCACTCAATACAATGTTGCATGCAAATACAATTTCATAACATCAGACTATAAGTAGCGATTCTAATCGCACTAAAATTCCTATCTCTCTCTACCCTGCCCAGACTACTCCTAATAAAGAAATCAAAGAAAATAATAAAGGATGGGTATTACTTTGTGGAGCAATTCTTCAGGGCTGCCAGCGTGAGGGGGAGAGAAGGAGGGGGAAAGTTGGAAGTTAACGTGCGTCCACGGTTAACTTCGGGAAGAGCGGTCAATCTTCGTCCTTTGGCCTCCTTGGCGAAAGGGAAAAATATTATCTGACCGTCAGCAGTCGACAAGAACAAAAAAACAAGGTGGCGATCCGTCGCCTTGAAACTCCGTGGTTTTTTGGTTACGTGTTAAACTAACACCTTCGATCGGTAAAGTTGAAATTTTTGGCCTTCTTATTCCAGGAATTTCTGTCATGAACGTTCTTTTCGTTGGCCAACGGGAGAATGTAAGTCCACGCGGGATCTCGTCTCCAGAGTTGCTGCTCCAGTTGCGTGGTAACCGTGTCGAGGTCCCCAGCTGAAAGCAAAGGTTTAAAGCGTCCGCCTTCCCATATAACCGCAGTTATGTGAGACGTCAGACCTCTTGTGACGTCAGACTTGGGACGTCCCCGTCCTACCAGCCACAGTGCCCACTGGGATTTGTAGTGGCGGACAATACTGGATACAAAATGGCCGATGATGTCGGAAGGCCTGGTGGTGTCCAGCAGTGTGTAAATGGTCCAATATTCAGCAAACAAGTGGTCCAACACTGGCCGAGTAAAGGATTCCATCCAGTATTCAAAGTTGAGTACCATCTGATGGTTGTGTATCTGTCAATCGTAAATCAGCCAAAATAAGACAAGTCGTCTTAACCATTTTTTCTGAGCTTCTGCAAAAAAGGAATCTGAGCCTAAGATTCCACAAGAAGAGACGTCTCTTATCACATCGAGGAAGGGGTTCTTCCCCACCGCAGCACTGCATGCCTAACGTGCAGTCGAGCAGAGGTTTTCCCTCCCAGCTGGTACTGAGAACGGCCACCACAGCTTCTTTGCCCATTGGCCATACTGAGCATCAGATGGCTCCCGATTTACCAGAACTGTTCACATAAGAGGTTTCCCGTTTTCCCTAACCTATATTAAATATGTCCACACAGCCTTGCAAGCATGCTAAACAGCATCTCCAGTGTTTGTCATCTGTTAGGCTAAAGCAAAAACTCTGCTATTTCTAAAACTAAAGCCACGGTAGCTGTGTTTATAGCACAGCTACTTCACACTGCGATACAATCAGCTGTATGGCCTCCATCATTCATATGCACTGTTAATATTTATATTAACGGTAGTTAAAAGTACATAAGTGACCTAAAACGGTTGCTAAATAAAGGCCGCTGTTTTTCCTTTGTGTAGCTGAACTGCTAACCCGGATAGGACATCATCATGTCTGTCCGTTCATTCGCCTTCTTGTGAGAGACTAAAGCATTCTTCGCTGCCATGCCAGTAGTCCATAACTCCATCTCAAAATGATCCACTGTGATGGTTAATTAATCGCATTAAAAATCTATTTTCCAAAAGATTATTGATTTCTAATTCAACAAACAGTTAAAATATTATTTTACCAAAATAATGGTGGCTATTTGAAACAGCATTAAGAATCAACTTTCCAAAACATTGGATTGATTTTTAATTTGGCAAATAATACTTCTCAAATATTATTTTATTGAAATAATATTTTGTTTACCCATCTGATTTGCGTTGTGAACTAGTTGTTGGAACACATACAAATTGTTCTTCATTCATTTTAAAACTAATTTGACTTCATTCCAAATTCTTCAAGACAAACCTTGGTTCTTAAATGAACATATTCACACTGAGCTGTGATATCATTGCATCATTTTATTGTTATGTTGTTTTTTTTATGTTTCCTTCTTTTAGTTAATTAGTTCTCCTCTTTCTTCTCATTTCTACTTTGTAGTGTAGTTGAGTTTTGCTAGTCTAGTACAATAGTTTGTTAACTGAAGTATTTTTGACTTGAAGTTTAATTATTTTTGTTAATAAATTCTTACATTTTGGAGAGAAGTTGTTTGTTTATTCTATATATATGTGGAGAACCTGAATCTCCTCATTCATCTATGATAATTTTGGATAGATGCCAGTCCCTGTTGCCCATCAATGGTGTTCTGATTTGTTAGTCTGGCTGAAAGTTTTATATTGTAACTTTATTATTAATTTTAATATTTATCAATTATACTTATTTATAGTAGCTAATAGTCAAACCAACCCTTCTGTTGCACAACATTTATGATACATCCTGCTCCGTATAACAAGCAACCACCTTCACTAAACCAAACACAAGGAGTGTTCAAATAGATAATGGCTCATGGCCACAGAGGAAGTTATATAATGTGTGTGGCCTTATCAAATAGAGCTACAATGATTAACTAATAGAATAATTACTCTACAACTTAATGTTTCATATTATGAAAATTCTAAGAAAACCAAACAGTGGTCTTCAAAGTTACAGTTGATTACTCCTTTTTTAATCATTAATCAAGACAAAACACTCATAAAAGACAACTTGTTTTAACTAGCAGGGATTATTTTTTATGTTTATTTGCATAGAAATGGCAAGTTATTTACATAACACAGCTGCCCCCCTCAATGTTACCATGAAAAAAAATAACTGTTTTAAAGCTCTGTATACATCATGTAATCCTCCTACAGATTGACATTTAACAGTCAAAAAATATTACTAATAGAGAATAAAAACATATTTTGCCATACAAATGGAAAATTATAAATGTATAAATTACTGTGCTAAGTGGAACATGGTTTTCTTAAAAGTTAGACAGATGCTCCAAGGGATTGTATGTACAATTTTTAATCAAGCAAACTATAATACATCTGTGTTTCATACTCTCTATACGGAAATAAACAAATGCAAATGTAGCGTCTTTTAAACAATTACATTTATCACGCAATTTTAAACCGCGGTTATAAAATTCTGAATTACGCGTCTGAATGTGTCAAGGACTGTTCGGCAGTATAATATTTTCCTCTATCCAGTCAGATGAGAATAGGTACCATTGCGGAAACAGGCAAAGAGAACTAAATTAAAACAGACAGAAATATTAGTTGGTTTGCGTACTTAATGACATGTATATTGCATGTTTTTGATTTCATAAACAGCCGCCCCCCTCCAAAACATTGTCTTTATTTGCACTGTATTTTTTAAGCGTGCTTACTCTTTGAAGAGTACTCTGCATGTTAAATCAGCTTTTAAAACTCTAATGCTTGTTTGAAAAAACTATAAAATTTTTATTAAAAAAAAAAAAAAAAAAAATCATGTCCTGGGTGTGTTTCTTTACTATACTGGCCGAGCTTTTTTTACTGTCATCAGACTAAAATATTGGTTAAATCCCACATGATAACTAGGTTTGCAAACAGGGGTACATTCCTTCCCCTATTATTGTCCGGTCACTCCCTGCTCAGCTGTCATTTACATTCCTGCTTCAGTGCTGACAGCTAGTGTTTTGTGAAGCTCCTGTCTACCTATCAGGAATACAAATTCAGGTATGCATATTTTGAAGCAAACTAGTGAACAGATATTTCATATTTTATCTTTGTGGGTTTATATTTTTGTGTTTTATCCCAATTGTCTCAAGTTCTATCAGTATTGGTTTGTATTTTAATCTTTTCTCCTTCTGTAGGTCTGACAGCCTGAACCTGCATTCATCCATCGAAGAGCACCTGTTAAACTTGGCATGTTGACAGATTCAACTGAAAGCATCTTTGGAGACTATCCTGCACTACATCTTCTTCGGTGATCTTTCAAGTAGAACTAGATCACACCATGTCCAATCCGACCGTCCAAAGCAACCATGAGATGTCCTACATGTCTCTAATGAAAGGCCTGAGAGAGCTGGACCTCCGTGGCCCCTATGTCCCAAGCGACCTGTTGCTGATCGGAGACCATGCCTTTCCTTTAGCCATGAACAGCAAAGGTCAGGTTCTAGTGGCCGCGTCTCTGTATGGCCGTGGGAGGATTGTTGTCCTGGGTCACGAGGGCTACCTGACTGCTTTCCCTGCTCTGGTGGAGAACGCCCTGATCTGGCTGCGAGGCGACGGATCAGACAACCCTTCTGTAGCCGTGCATCAAAACGTAAAGGTTGTCAGCGATAACCTCAACAGCTCCACCTTCCAAGTAGAAGTGGTGGGGGGCTTTAGTAGTAATCTGAAGTCTGGTGTGTACGTGACAGATGCATACAGTGTTGGTGCTGACCCAAAAGACTTGGTGGCCTTTCTAAAGGCTGGAGGAGGGATGCTATTAGGAGGCCAGGCTTGGAGCTGGGCTGCGGATCACCCAAAGGAGAATACATTGCATTACTTTGATGGAAACAAGGTGTCTGGGGTTGCGGGGATCTACTTCTCTAAGAATCAGGGTGAGGCGGAGCACCTTCCAGTCTACCCACAGATCCCATTCTCCTGGATGGCTGTAGTGTGAGCATATACTCGATTTCTTCTGCTTTACTCTGAAAGTCAAGTTTTCACTTTGAATCTAAAAGATCAGATCAAAACATTTTATTTTGTGTTTTGACTTTAAGACAAAAATATTCCCTAACAGTTAGGCTTGTACTCGTACTCGTCATCTTGAATTTATGTTGTTAGATATAGGAGTTTAAAGTGAAATGTTTTTATAAATGTGTGCATAATTTTTGGAATTTTGATTTTTGAAAATATTAGTTAACAAATGTAGGCAAAGCTATTGTCTTGAACATTTTTAAGTCTCAGCTGACAAATTGTAATGAAGTTGTGTATTAATATACTGAGCTAATAGTATTTAACAATTCTGAGTTATCAGCCCTATACTCACTGTTGTAGTGGACCTGTTCACTTCTGCCACTTTTCTGAATCTCGTACTCGTACTACTACTTGTACTCGTCATCTTCCGCTTCATCCTGGACTGTGCCGCGGGGGCAGCAGACTCAGTAGAGAGACCCAGACGTCCCTCTCTGGGACGTGCCTGGAACACCTCCCGAGGAATGCGTCCAGGAAGCATCCAGTATAGATGCCCGAGCCACCTCAACTGGCTCATCTCGATGTGGTGGAGCAGCAGCTCTACTCCAAGCCCCTTACCCTGTCTCTCTGGGAGTGCCCGGCCAGCCTATGGAGGAAGCTCATTTCAGCCGCTTGTTTCCGGGATCTCGTTCTTTTGGTCATGACCCAACGTTCATGGCCATAGGTGAGGGTAGGAACGTAGACCGACTGGTATATCGAGAGCTTCGCTTTTTTGGCTCAGCTCTCTCTTCACCACAATGGACCGGCACAGCGTCCCCATTACTGCGGCAGCCGCACCGATCCGTCTGTCGATCTCCCGCTCCATTCTCCCCTCACTCGTGAACAAGACCCCAAGATACTTGAGCTCCTCCACTTGAGACAGGAACTCCCCTCCAACCTGAAGATGACAAGCCACCCTTTTCCGGTCGAGAACCATGGCCTCAGACTTAGAGGAGCTGATCAACGTCCCAGCCGTTTCACACTCGGCTGCGAAGTGCATGCTGTAGTTCTTGGCTAGAGGGGGCTAGCAGGACCAGGTCATCTGCAAAAAGAAACAAAATCCACTGGTCCCCAAACCAGACCCCCTCCGACCCTTGGCTGCGCCTAGAAATCCTGTCAATAAAACTTATGACCAGGACCGGTGACAAAGGGCAGCCCTGCCGGAGTGCAACATCTACTGGGAACAGGTCCGACGTAGTTCTGGCAATGTGGACCAAGTTCCTGCTCCGATTGTACAGAGACCGGATGGCCCCTAATAAAGGGTACCCAACTCCAAACTCCTGGAGAGCCCCCTACAGGGCACCACAACGGACACAGTCGAATGCCTTCTCCAGGTCCAAAAAACACGTGGACCAGTTGGGCAAACTCCCATGAACCCTCGAGTACCCTGCAGAGGGTGTAGAGCTGGTCCAGTGTTCCACGGCCAGGAAGAAAACCACACTGCTCCTCCTGAAGCTGAGGTTCGACTATCGGCTGGACTCTCCTCTCCAATACCCTGGCATAGACCTTACCAGGGAGGCTGAGAAGTGTGATCCCCCTATAGCTGGAACACACCCTCCGGTCACCCTTGTTATGAAGGGGGACCACAACCTCAGTCTGCCAGTCAAGAGGCACTGTCCCCGACCGCCACGCAATGTTGAAGAGGCGCGTCAAGCATGACAGCCCCACATGATCCAGAGACTTGAGGTACTCAGGGCGGATCTCATCCACCCCCGCAGCCCTGCCACCATGGAGCTTTTTAACCACCTCAGTGACTTCAGCCTGGGTGATGAAAGAGTCCAACACAGAGTTTCCAGCCTCTGCTTCCACTAGGGAATGCGTGACGGCAGGATTGAGGAGATCCTCTAAGTACTCCTTCCACTGCCCAATAATGTCCCCAGCCGAGGTCAGCAGCTCCCCACCCCCACTGTAAACAGTATTGGCAAAGCACTGCTTTCCCCTCCTGAGGAGTAGGACGGTTTGCCAGAATCACTTCAAGGCCAACCGGTAGTCCTTCTCCATGGCCTCACCGAACTCCTCCCAGGCCCAGGTTTTTGCCTATGCCACAGCCCGTCCTGCGTCACGCTTGGCCTCACGGAACACATCAGCCGCCTCAGAAGTCCCACAAGCCAACTACAGCCGATAGGGCTCTTTGTTCTTGACAGCGTCTCTTACTGCCGGTGTCCACCACCGGGTTCGGGGATTGCCACCGCAACATGGTGTTCCTTATGGACAATCCGTGACTAGCACAGAAGTCCAATAAGAGAACACCACTTGGATTCAGATCGGGAAGGCCATTCCTCCCGATCACGCCTCTCTAGGTTTCACTGTCATTTCCCACATGGGCGCTGAAGACCCCCAGCTGAATAAAGGAGTCCCCAGGACGGGCAATATCCAGCAAGAAGGCAGGGTACTCCGCATTACTGCTCGGCCCATAGGCAGAAATGACAGTCTCCGAATCGAAGGCGCAAGGATGCGACCCTCTCGTCCACTGGGGTAAACCCCAACACGAGACGGCTGAGCTGGGGGGCAACAAGCAAACCCACCCCAGCCCGCCACCTCTCCCTGTGGGCCACTCCAGAGTAGAAGAGAGTCCAGCCACTCTCGAGGAAATGGGTTCCAGAGCTCACGCTGTGCAACTATTTCTTGTCGATAACTCTTGACCTCCCGCACAAGCTCAGGCTACTTCCCCCCAGCGAGGTGACATTCCATATTCTTAGAGCCAGCCCAAGCATCCAGAGATCAGGCCGCCAAGGTCTCCACCTTCGTCTGCTGCCCAATCCTCTTTGCACCGGTCTCTCATGGTTCCCCCTGCAGGTGGTGCATTTACGCCCCAGACAACATAGACTCAAGGATCATTCGAGCACTCAAACTCTCAACCACGTTAAGGTGACGGTTCAAGGAGATTTTCTGAATCTAATGATATAAAATATCTGATCCAATTTTTTGATTTTCAATGACTCTTCCTTAACCTGCTTCTGTTTTCAAATACAAAACAGGGAAGGATTTTGAGGATGACTTGCAGTTCTTACTCCACGGCGTTTCAGAGCTTGCCATCCCAAATGGTTCACTACCTTCAGAGGTTCTGGTCCATGGCCCACTATCATTCCCGATTGCTACAGCGGGAGGTGGACTGGCATTCCTGGCTGGAGCCTACTATGGTCAAGGTCGGATCATCATTGCTGGACATGAAGGAGTTCTGAGTGCTGAGGTAAAGTCCACGACAGACTTGAGTCAAAATGTTTTGAAATTTATCAGAACACATGGGTAAATTTGTCTCTTTCTCTTGCAACATCTGATTATAACTTAGGAAAATGCTTCATTCTGGAAGAAAGCCCTTCATTGGCTGGATGAAGGCCGCAGGGGCATTGTTGGCGTAGCACTGAAAAATGGCATTAAGATAGCTACTGACTCAGATCTAGAAATGGAGAAAACAGGCTTTAAGAAAGACCTGAGTGTGTTTGTGTCTCCATCAAACTTTGTAGCAGAGGGAGGAGGTCTTCTGATTGGTGGACATGCCTGGTACTGGGCACAGTCGCATGGTGGAAAAAACCCAATAACAGATTTTGGAGTTAATAAACCTGAATTAATTATAAAACTTCAAGATGAATGCCAAGTATATTGTGGAGGTTCTGGGGGTGGTTGAGGGGGGTGCGAGCTAAACAGCACAAACACAAAGACATGGTTTTATGTTTCTTTTATAGCAATATAAAAATCAATACAGCAATTGATGCCAATAATAATCCTTATTATTTTTTATGTATCTTTATCTACGTATGTATTTATATCTATCTTTCTGTCAACATCTTTCTATCTTCAGCTATCTGTTTGCCTCCATTTCTCTATCATTATGTGTTTTACATGTATTTACATACTTACTTGAATATTCTTGTACAGCCAGGGGGAGTACGTCCCCTCTGCAAGCCTAGCTGAATGTGTGTATATTACTGTTTGTGTCTCAGTGTTGCTCTGTGTTCTTCTGACCTGTTGGATGTCTTTCAGGGAACAAAATCCTGAACCAAATGGGGTTGAGCCTGTTAAAAACAACTGTTAAAGCAGTTCATACAAGGTTCCTGATCCCATCCAGGTCAATAAAGAGACCTACCATTTCCGGCACCTTCTGCACCGCTTTGCTAAGCATGTAACTGTGGACGAAAAACTCAGCAAACACGAGGAGGAATTTTTCAAAAAGCTGGGCAGCGATTGTTCCACCTACTTGAACATGAAGGCTCATGACTCCTGCCACTACTCTCAGGTGGTGGCAACCCTCACAGACATCTTAAAAAAGTCCGGCCTGCCACAGGTGAGCACAGAAGAACACGTTTAATATATGATATCTGAAATTACCCTGATCATAAGATATGTACTTGCAGCACATACCCAATGATCAGTGGTATGATAGCATAACCTCTTATTTGTCTTATTTCGTACTGCCAAGGTAAGTGGGAAATACCCTGTCAAAAGTCCCAAAGACCACCTACTTCTCAACATTGGGGCAGAGGTGTATAAGGTTTGCCCAAATCCAGATGTCCTACTGCCTTACCTCATCAAGGATAATCCACTGTTGTCAGTTGTCCACAATCAAAGGGTCAAGATGGACGTCAAGACTGCAGGTGTTGTTTTTGTAAATTACTATCCAATAATACCACAAGTTCATGTGTGTGTGTGTGTATATATATATATATATATATATATATATATATATATACTGAAACACCTGTCATTTTAGTGTGGGAGGTTTCATGGCTAAATTGGACCAGCCTGGTAGCCAGTCTTCACTGATTGCACATTGGACCAGTAAGAGCAGAGTGTGAAGGTTCAATTAGCAGGGTAAGAGCACAGTTTTGTTCATAATATTGAAATGCTCACAACATTATGGGTGACATACCAGAGTTCAAAAGAGGACAAATTGTTGGTGCACGTCTTGCTGGTGCATCTGTGACCAAGATAGCAAGTCTTTGTGATGTATCAAGAGCCACGGTATCCAGGGTAATGTCAGCATACCACCAAGAAGGACGAACCACATCCAACAGGATTAACTGTGGACGCAAGAGGAAGCTGTCTGAAAGGGATGTTCGGGTGCTAACCCGGATTGTATCCAAAAAACATAAAACCACGGCTGCCCAAATCACGGCAGAATTAAATGTGCACCTCAACTCTCCTGTTTCCACCAGAACTGTCCGTCGGGAGCTCCACAGGGTCAATATACACGGCGGGGCTGCTATAGCCAAACCTTTGGTCACTCATGCCAATGCCAAACGTCGGTTTCAATGGTGCAAGGAGTTTAAATCTTGGGCTGTGGACAATGTGAAACATGTATTGTTCTCTGATGAGTCCACCTTTACTGTTTACCCCACATCTGGGAGAGTTACGGTGTGGAGAAGCCCCAAAGAAGCGTACCAGCCAGACTGTTGCATGCCCAGAGTGAAGCATGGGGGTGGATCAGTGATGGTTTAGGCTGCCATATCATGGCATTCACTTGGCCCAATACTTGTGGTAGATGGGCGCGTCACTGCCAAGGACTACCGAACCATTCTTGAGGACCATGTGCATCCAATGGGTCAAACATTGTATCCTGAAGGCGGTGCTGTGTATCAGGATGACAATGCACCAATACACACAGCAAGACTGGTGAAAGATTGATTTGATGAACATGAAAGTGAAGTTGAACATCTCCCATGGCCAGCACAACCACCAGATCTAAATATTATTGAGCCACTTTGGGGTGTTTTGGAGGAGCGAGTCAGGAAACATTTTCCTCCACCAGTATCACGTAGTGACCTGGGCACTATCCTGCAAGAAGAATGGCTTAAAATCCCTCTGACCACTGTGCAGGACTTGTATATGTCATTCCCAAGACAAATTGACGCTGTATTGGCCGCAAAAGGAGGCCCTACACCATACTAATAAATTATTGTGGTCTAAAACCAGGTGTTTCAGTTTCATTGTACATCTACAAAGAATAATTTTAATTGTTTGATTGATATTTATAATTACAATCTTATGCTATTAGTTTTTTCTTCGATCTTTTCTCTGTGTTTGAGCTCAGTTTTTTCACAAAGACCTCTCAGCAAATAAACATAACATATCTGTGACTGCTTTGAAGCACAGCCAAATAAACTTGGCCCCCATATTCCATATTCCACCAAATCTGAATTGTCAGTACAATCATATAGCCAGATTCATGGTCAATTCCTAGTCAAATTGATCCTAGTCATCAAAGAATGACCCTCCTTGAACTGCCACCTTAACATTATGGAGGAGTTTGAGTGCTCGAATGTTCCTGGAGTCTATGTTGTCTGGGGCTTAAATGCCCCTGGTAGGGTCTCCCATGGCAAACAGGCTCTGGGTGACGGGTCAGACAAAGAGCGGTTCAAGACACCTTCAGAAGGACCACACAATCGAGGCACGTGATGTCGCCTGGTACGGCGGAGCCGGGGTCCCATCCTGGAGCCAGGCCTGGGGTCGGGACTCATCGGAGAGCGCCTGGTGGCTGGGTTGCACCTCGCGGGACCCGGCCGGTCCAAGCCTGAACGAGAGATGCGAGGACATCCCCCAATGGGCCCGCTACTGACATGGGGAGCCATGAGGGAACGGTGCAAAGAGGATCAGGCAGCGGACAAAGGTGGAGACATCGGCGGCCCGATCTCCGCATGCTTAGGTTAGCTCTAGGGACATAGAATGTCATCTCGCTGGGGGGGGAGGAGCCTGAGCTTGTGCGGGAGGTCAAGAGATGTCGACTGGAAATAGTCAGGCTCACCTCTATGCACAGTATGGGCTCTGGAACCCATTTCCTCAAGAGAGGCTGGACTCTCTTCTACTCTGGAGTGACCCGTGGGGAGAAGTGGCAAGCTGGAGTGGGTTTGCTTGTTGACCCCCACCTCAGCCATCTCGTGTTGGGGTTTAACCCTGTGGATGAGAGGGTCGCATCCCTGCACCTTCGGGTTGGGGACAGGTCTCTGACTGTCGTTTCGGCGTACGGGCCAAGCGGTAGTGCGGAGTACCCAGCCTTCTTGGCGTCTCTTTGGGGGTGCTGCATAGTGCCCCTCCATTATTCTTTTGGGGGTCTTCAGCGCCCATGTGGGAAACGACAGTGACACCTGGAGAGGTGTGATTGGGAGGAATGGCCTTCCTGATCTGAATCCGAGTGGTGTTTCATCATTGGACTTCTGTGCTAGTCACGGATAGTCCATAATGAACACCTTGTTCAAGCATAAGGGTGTTCATCAGTGCCTTTGGCACCAGGACACCCTAGGCAGGAGGTCGATGATCGACTTTGTTGTCGTGTCGTCAGACCTTTGGCCGCAGGTTTTGGACACTCGGGTGAAGAGGGGCTGAGCTGTCCACTGATCACCACCTGGTGGTAAATTGCATCCGCTGGAAGAGGAGATAGCCTGACAGACTTGGCAGGCCCAAACGCACAGCGAGGATCTGCTGGGAACATCTGGCGGAGCCCTCGGCCAGGGATGTATTCAACTCCCACATCCGGGAGAGCTTTGACCAGATTCCGGGGGAGGCTGGAGACAGGTCCGAGTGGATCATGTTCTCCGCATCTATTGTCGATTCTGCTGCCCATTGCTGTGGCCGTAAGGATTGCGGTGCCTGTCGTGGCGGCAATCCCCGAACCCGACACTGGACACTGGCAGCAACGGATGCTGTCAAGCTGATGAAGGAGTCCAGTCGGCTGTGGTTGGCTTGTAGAACACCTGAGGCGGCTGACGGGTACCGTGAGGCCAAGCGTGCCGCGGCCCTGGCTTTGGCAGAGGCAAAAACACGGGCCTGATAGGAGTTCGGTGAGACCATGGAGAAGGACTACCGGTTGGCCTCGAAGCGATTCTGGCAAATGGTCAGGTGCCTCAGGAAGGGGAGGCAGTGCTTCGCCAATGCTGTTTACAGTGGGGGTGGGGAGCTACTGACCTGGACTGGGGACATTATCGAGTGTTGAAAGGATTACTTCGAGGAACTCCTCATTCCTGCCATCACACATTCCCTGGTGAAAGCAGAGGCTGGTTGAACTCTTTCATCACCCAGGTTGAAGTCACCGGGGTGGTTAAAAAGCTCCATGGAGGCAGGGCTTTGTGGGTGGATGAGATTTACCCTAAGTACCTCAAGTCTCTGGATGTTGTGGGGCTGTCATTGTTGACACGGCTCTTCAACATTGTGTGGCGGTCCGGGACAGCGCGTCTGGACTGGCAGACCGGGGTGGCGGTTCCCCTTCATAACAAGGGTGACCGGAGGGTGTGTTCCAACTATAGGTGGATTACACTTCTCAGCCTCCCTGGTAAGACCTATGCTAGGGTGTTGGAAAGGAGAGTCCACCCGATAATCAAACTTCGGCTTCAGAAGGAGCAGTGTGGTTTTCTTCCTGGCCATGGAACACTGGACCAGCTCTACACCCTCTGCAGGGTACTCGAGGGTTCATGGGAGTTTGCCCAACTGGTCCACATGTGTTTTGTGGACCTGGAGAAGGCATTCGAAAATGTCCCTCGTGGTGGCCTGTGGGGGGCTCTCCAGGAGTTTGGAGTCGGGGGCCCCTTATTAGGGGCCATCCGGTCTCTGTACAAGCGGAACAGAAGTTTGGTCCACATTACCGGATCCCCAGTTTGAGGGGATCACATCAAACTGCACAGATGCAATTCCCCTCAGTGGCATTAATTGGTTCTAAACCACCAGTAATGTCATACTTATTTCCTATTTCTGGAAAACTCATGCTTATTTCATTTATTATATACACAAATAGTGCTACATCCACCAAGATAAAAAAGTAGAAAGAAAATGTGGCAAAACATTCATGTGCGTCACATTATGCTAGCATTATAACTAAAGTTCATCTCATCTCAGTAAGAGAGTGGTAAGGGAGGTAAAAAAAAAATCTCCAAAACACCATCTTAGAGAGCTGCAGCAAATAATGGCATCTTGGACTCCCTAAAGTATCAGACCCAATCTAAATACCAACCAGGTGTTTGGGAAACATGCCAGGGATAAGCATTTAGTGTCATGTATGGTCTTATGATGGACCCAAGAATAGACAGACCACAGGCAGAGAGGTGAAGTGGAAGGTTTTATTAATGACAATAAAGACTTTGTGTCACAAAGAGACTGGGACATGGAACCGGTGTGAGCATAACAGAAGAATCCAGCAATAAATAATGAAAAACAGGAGCTTGTATATACAGGAGATGTGGTTAGTTGCATGGGAACTAGGTGAGTCTAGTCAAGAGAATGTTGAACACCTGGCAGAAGAGAGTACTGAGCACCGTAACCAAGTGAAGAAGACCAAAACCAACAAAGCTGAACCAAAACACACAGGAAGTACAAGACTAACACTAACATAAGAACATCAAAATAAGAAAGCTAAACACAAAGGAACAAACTAAAAGAACAGGATCTATCCAACAATAATGAATACAAATATGATCAGAAAATAAACAGAAAAGAAAGGTAGAGGATCTGTGATGCTGTGGGTCTGATTCTTTTCCAAAGGCCACTGAAACTTTGTTAGAGTGCGTAGTCTCAAAAAGTATCTTGAAAAACCCTGACAGTAAACTGAAAATGATTTGTCAGTGGTCCGGATTGGAGAGGTTGTGCAAGGAGAATTGATAAAAGACGTCTCCTTCTGTTCACCCCAACTTTGGCAAATGTTAAAGAAGTTCTGTCCTAATGGCAAAAAGGGCTATACAAATTATTGATAGCAGGGGTATCAATAAATGTGGCACAGGAGAATTTATTTCATCTTAATGTTGCATTTGTTTTCCTCATGCTGAGTAACTATACTCCAACAAAGTGGGATTTTTCTAAATAGTTCATTCTGGTATGATGCATCTTCATAACAGAATAAACTATTTTTAATGCATTTAATATACTTTGTATTTCAATTCTTACTTTAACCTTTAAAGCTTTAATCAAGAGTGTCTGCCTCATTTATTCAAGTCTTTCATTTGCATACCTTGATATTTGTCAAATTTAACTTCACCTCAAACACACAAAGTTAACTCTTGACCTGACTCAACTCTAGTATGAATTCAGCCTCATCTGATCCCTTTTCCTGGAGAATTTAATCCCTCAAACACATTCCAGCTTAGTCCCATGACCTGGTTGAGTTCTCCAGGAATGCAAGTGCCGGATGATGACTTGAATTAAAATGATCAGGAGACCTTTTTTTAAATTTACTCCCCTGACAAATGTCAGTGTTTACCATCCTTGTGATGTGTGGTTTTAGTGAACTTCATGTACTCTTTAAGAATATATCAGCGACAAGATATGGATTTTAGGCAAAAGGAAAAACTGCAGGAGGCTCAGAGGCTCATAAACAGACATATGCTCACAGATGTTACATTTATTGTTTTGCTAATAATTGCTAATAAGACACAGAATCAAAAGTATTGTTCCTTATTTTACCATAATCTTTTTAAATCTGTAGGATTTTCAGTTCTTTTTGGTTAGTATTACAAGGCAATCCCACAAGAAATATGAGAAATTCCACTATTGTTTAGCTCTCTGATCTTCCAAGTTATTTGCTCATTCATGAAATCATGCACAGCTGTCACTGTAAATGTTGCCATTATCACGTCTGTCAGAAGGAGGCACATTCTCCTGGTTTCAAAATAATCAGGCCAACTGCAAAAACTTTTATATTAAAAGTGGTGACAGGCAAATTTATCCAGTAAGGAGCAGGAAGTCAGGTGAAATGTTGTCTGTGTGCAGTAGTGTGTGATGAGCTGTCTGCCTGTAATTTAAAATGATGGTGAAGGACATCCTGTGACAAAAGCTGTTTGAAATTCCTGTCTGCATTCAGATTAGATATTGCAATTTTTGCCTTAGTTCTGACCAGCTTTGTTACTCTGTTGCCCATGGAGACCAGCACTTACACTATCTGTCACCAGAATACTCCATATTAAGGAACCATGCAATGATTGTGCAAGTCCCACTTTTCTCCATGTATATTCAGTCCATGTTTCACTTGTGGCAGTCTATGTGACAGCAAAACTGCACAACAGTAATGTAGCTTTCAACATGTTGTTAATAGGACACCAAAAGGCCACTTTCTAATGCTATACATGTGGTGGAGGGGAGGGAAGATAAGTACTTGGATGACATCTTCTATCAATATGGCTCAGACACATAGAAGACATTAGTCGATGCTGCAGCTATTAATTGTGGATGAGCAGGAGGATCGTTTAGAGAGAGTGATTATTGTTCTAATGCAATCTGTGGAGATGTGCAGATACTAAAGATGCTATGTACTTACAAGTCCATTTTGTTTTCCTATAGCACATTTAAAAAGAGTAATAGTTGACGAAAGTGCTCCACATGGTAAAAAATCACTAGTAAAACAGTTGTGTTTTATTGTTTTATTCTACTCGTTTTTTAACTAGGTAAAACAAGTAATCAAATAAGTATGGCAATTAACACAGTAAAAGCTATAATATTCTATAACTAAAAGCCAGAGTAACAAAGGGGGTTTTTAAAAGAGCCTTAAAATGCTTAACCCTCTGTGTAGCTGGGGGTTCATTCATCTGCTTATCTCTTCCATACCTGCAAACTCACTAAATACTCTCTGCCTGCAGCAGGCTCTCAATCTCAGTATGAACAGTTTTGATTAGTCGCAAAAGCTCTCAGAATATAATTTTAAGTTAAAAGTGAGGGAAGAGGCATATATTATCAATGTCGGGTCACCACAAATGCAGAGATTCGTCTGTGTAACAGCCTGTACCATGCACACATACCCAGCCGTTTTCAAGCTATTACCTTCAATCTTGGAAAATGTTGCTATTCTTTTCTGCTAAACTTTACGTTAAACATTTTGCGGTTTTAATCTGTCACTAAATCCAAAAAAGAGCAACATTTAATGATGCCAGAGAGTTCAATTTATGCAAATAGATAATAACATTAAGATAAAAGATCTCCAAAAAACACTTAACACCGCTGATGAACAAGCTCATTTCATATGACTGTGAATGATTACTCATCACATCTACCGGCTACAAATGGATATCTAAAGAAATCAATTAATTATTGCCTGAAATATTAATCATTAAATAATGACCTACCAATTAGCCCCTCATTCATTCACTATTGGTTCTTCTTTTTTAAGTTTGACATGATTTGATGTATGATATGACCTTCTCCAACAATTGTAAAGCCAAATCTTGTACATAACCAGGCGTATAGTAATACCATGAATCTGTGACTCTTTCAGGGTCTGTTGGAGGAGGCCCTGCAGGCTATAAACCAGCAAAACCTGGAGGTAAGTGAAAGACACCTTAACACTACTACACTATTGGGATTTTTACGCTATTAAACAAATATTTTTAGGAATTATCTCTTATTTCTTATAGATAAATTAAAATATAAAGCTGCAGTTTTTAAAAGGTATTTAAAGATGTTTTTCTTTAGAAATCTTTTATTATTCTGATGGCTCAAATGGTCAGTGCATTCACCAGGAATGCTGCAAAGCCTCACATATTCTCTCTGCTGCATGTCACTTCACACATCTATCACTCACAGTTCTGCAGCACAGGCCACTAGCAGCAGATCACCCTCCGTAATCAGAATGTTGGCCAGCCTTCGGCTCCCATTGGCTGAACAAGTTTGACCCTGTGCAGTTTGACCCTTTTAAAGCCAAAAATAATAAAGCTAAGGCTGCAGTAAGACTGATGTGACCTTTGAGCATTTGACATATTTATATTTGTTGGAACATTTAGCAGTAAACAAACGTAGTAGAACAGTTTGCTGCTGTGAAGAGAAATTGTCCTATTTGTAGTCAGTGGTTTGATCAGGTCAGGGACTAA
Source organism: Crenichthys baileyi (assembly GCA_036173005.1). Taxonomy (NCBI): domain Eukaryota; kingdom Metazoa; phylum Chordata; class Actinopteri; order Cyprinodontiformes; family Goodeidae; genus Crenichthys; species Crenichthys baileyi. Next base: position 93,701 of record JAHHUM010001541.1, read on the forward strand.
AGAACCGTAGATTTTCTTCTTACACTGAGAATCTACATGTTATGATTCTGGCCCGTCTGCCTGCTCTGCTCTCACTCATGCAATTAACTCATCTGCTTCACCTGTCTGCTGCTGCGCAATCACCGTCATGCCACACACCTGTGGAGCTGCAGTTATATACAGCCCTCTGACAGGCAGACGGTGCCAGATTTTCAAAAACATTTGTGAGTAGTTATCCAGCGGTCCTTCTTGACTGATCTCGTTCCATGACCTTGCCTTACCTTACGGATTATTCCCTCTTGCTTGCTCCTTGTCTGACGGATTGGATTTTGGATTTCGACTCTGTTTTCTGCCTCTGGTTTATGTCTCTGCCTGCCCCTTGTCTGACGCCTCTAGCCCTGGAATTTGACCTTGTTTCTGTCCCTGGATTTTACGTCCCCAGCCTAGCCACTGGTTTATTCGCCTGAGTCCGCCTGGCTCTCTAGTCTGCCTGGATTTATTGTCAAGAGGACAATCACAGCTCTCTGTGTTTCCTGTCACAGCGTCAGCTGGTTCCCCCCGGGGATTTGGATCAGGCGGCAATCCGACTTCAGTTTTTGGGACGCTTCCCCTTAACTGTCTGGATCTCTTCTCCTCTGGATTCTGTCCTCATCACCAGACTGAGAAGGTTAGTGGCTTATCTAACTCCTTGCAGATCCTGATTTATTCAGCCACTAACTTCTCTGTTCTCAGTGGTTCCTGGAAGCTGACTGCTTTTCTTCTGCTCTCTGATCCTGAGTTTCTGAATAAACCTTTTTACTTATCACTTTGTGTTTGGCTGAATTTGGGTTCTCTGTCTCTGGTCGTGATACTACAACTGATTTACTGCAGCTTTGGCTAAACCAAGCATCCAGAGCCAATCACTGTGAAAAGAATGGAAGAGTTTTCTCAAGAGTGAGTAATAAGAATCTTACCAATAGCGGATTACTCTCTGAACAACCTCAATTTGGTTAAACAAAAGAAGGCATTGAACAAACTTGGCAATAATTATAACATGGAACATTGACAAGTCTGTCTTCGGTGTAAATAACTTGAGATGCAAATAACCAGCTACTGCAACTACATCCCAAAGGTCTTAAAATCAGCATTTGGATGCGCACCTAACTAGTAAACGGCTAAAGAGAACTACATTCTGTTTCTCAGGACCTCTCTGGTCCCCTTTCATAAAAACTAGGTCCACCACTATAGTGTGCCACTCAACTGGAGTTGTCTCTACTTTTCCTCCATATAACATTGAAGAAGCGAGTCAATCATGACGGGCCCACACTGTCCCGAGCCTTCAGCTTTTGGGGTGAATCTCATCTACTCGGGTTTTTTTTTGTGGTTTTTTTAATGACCTTTTCAACCTCTACCATCGCCAAAGACTTCCCCAAATTGTCTGAGGACTTCCCCTGAGCCCTCAGCCTCCTCTGAGAAGGACATGGTGACCGGGTTGAGGAGATCATGAAAGTGCTCCTTTTGTTCGACAGTAACCTGTCAGGGTCAGCATTTGCTGTCATAAACGATACTTGGCATTAGATAGTCCCTGTCTGAGTTAAACAGTTTTCCAGAAATTTGCAACCAAAAGTCCTTCACATCCTCAAGTCCTCCTATGCCCAAATTTTTGCTTTTACAACTACAGCAGTGGCGATTGCTCCAAGACTGCAAGGGAAGCTCAGCTTCCCCTAAAATGTCAAAAAGTGATCAAATGTATACTGTTGTGTGTACATGTCACTGACTAAATATGCGCTACAACGCGCTCAACTTTTGTTCAGAATCAGCTTCTTATCACTGGTAACGACGCGGCTTTCCTCTCACTCATTCCCGCAGCTTCACAGTGCTTTAAACGGTGAGTTCAATAGCGACGCAAAAATGCTGGGCTTTGTCCCGCCCATCGGACGCCCAGCGTCTCTGGGGGTCTATGGGGCGGTGGGACGCTCAGCTTCTGCATGATGATTGGATGATCTAAGGCTGAATCCCTTTTTGATTGACAGCGAAATGAGCGAATCAGCGATCTTGAAATTGAGCTTCCCCTCGAAAGACCAGCATCCGCCACTGAACTACAGACAGTCTTTCTGCCCACCGGGTACCTGTCTGCTGTTTCAGACAAGGTCTCCCATTGCAGTTTGACAGCTTTCATCACCGCTGCCTACGAGCACGATCCACTGGTCACTGCCAGGTCAGGCATCATTGACCTGCAGGCCACAGCTTCTGGAATCCTTATCTACAGAGACCGTTCTGAACATAATACAAAGTATTTATGAATAAATAATACCACATACTCTAACGCCCTCAACATTAAAACCGTCATTCTCTAGAGAATAGTTGAGAAATCTTTAGGTTCTTGTCATATTAATATTTAGAACTCTGGATTGTTAGACAAAGTAATGGCAAATGTCAAGCATGGTTTTCATAATGATACTGATTAGAGTCACACATGTGTTTGTTTGAACCCAGCAGTAGGAGGTTGTAGAGGCCGAGGCCGAGATGTTGGACCCGGCGGTTTGGTATCAGGAGGTTTTGGAACAGGTGGCCTTGGCTATAGCAGGCTGGCAGCAGGTATGATATTAGAAAAACTACCAAACATCTTCATTAAAGCAGACTTCGACCTTTATGTAAAGTCAAAACAAAGTAGATTAAGTTGTGAATTTTGAGTTTTGCCAAAATAAACATTTTTTTATATAAAGATTTTATGCAGTTTACATTAACCCAGCTTATTTTTACCTAACAAGACAAATAGGAAAGGCTCCATAACAAGGTAAACCAAGACATTTATGCAATCTTTTTCCAGTGTTGTGGAACACATTTTTTTATTTTAATGTATACATTAAAGTTGTTAAAGATTTTCATTTGTGTTAATGTTTTTTTCTTGTTCAGCTTAGACAATCCAGACGTTAATCATGAATTGGTGTTACAACATGGAAAGCTTCTCGCCATAACATGAAACATGAAAGGAAAGAAAGCTGATGTATTGTTATTGAATTGATAAAGGAAACTAATGTCTAGACGTAAATCTCATCAGGTTACCTCGAGCTGCACAGTTGCAGGGAAAAGGGTCTTTGTAACCAAGTTTTTCTTATCACCTGGTGTGAGTTTGTTTTCACTGGCCTCGCAGCTGTTCTGTGCAGCCTGAGTGGGACTACTATGAGACTGCACCACTCCTTCACTTCTGCTGTAACAAGAGTATCAAGGAACTGATGGTTGTCAAAATGCAAACAGTCATCTGCAGGTGCCAAACAATTAATGTTATTGTAATCTTAGACCTTTACAATATATGGAGACCTACTTGTTAGAATTCAGCATAGCCCTTTTCTTCAATACTGAAAATATTTTCCCATCTCTATTTTAGTATTCACCCATATTGGTGTTTTAGTGCAGAAGTCCCAGGGAGCTGCAGCGACAAGCCCACACACAGGCCCTGCCGGCAGATGTCTACACCTGAGTAGATCCAGCCATGGACCCAGAGACCCGAGACCTCGGGACACAGAGCCCAGGGGTCCAGGCCCAGCAAGCAGCCCCCTGGAGTGAGCCGGCACACACCAAAGAACCCAGCCCCAGACATCGAGAACTACAAGTACACCTGCAGGCAGAGACACCAACCACCTGCAGGTAGTGTCGGAGAAAATAGGCCCCACATTGATGGTGGGCCTAAACTGATCCAGGAGAGGGAGCAGTCCAAGACCCAACCTGACACAAAAAACAGGCACACACAGTCACAATCACACATTCCAATCCCTCATGCGTACACATAAAACACTCACACCCACGCACCCAATGCAAAGACAAACAACAATGGACGTAATACACTTACTCACACTCCCCATACATACTCTATACTCCCAGGTCCAGGTGCCGATACTCCACAGGGGCAACCAGCCCCTGGACCCAGGAGGTCGTCCCCTTCCCTCCGGGGGTGAAGACATGTAGACCGCTCCAGCACCTGAACCTGGACTGGGCTAGCCTGGGCTGGTGCCTGAACCAAACAGTCCCAACACCCCAATGAATTCCAATCCTAACCCCATGAGCCCCCCACCCCAAATGAACCCCAACATGAATTTCCCCACAGGGCCACCCCCAACCAGGACACAGATATCGAACACATGCCCCCGAAGCCATAAATCCCCTCCAAACAGCACAGCGGCACACCCCCACAGGTGAGCGCTATCTCTGAAAAGCCGACAAAGCCACACCCACACAGCACCGCTCCAAGCACCCCGCCGCTCCCTGCCCCCACCACACAGCGCGCTGCGACGGCAAGGCAAGTGCCCCACGCAACGCTACCCCAGCTCCTGCCCACAGGCGCAACAGGGCAGACACCACCGAGCACCGCACCCACAACGGAACACCTGACCCCACACCAAGACGGGACAAACTCACCTGGCAAGAGGTCCCCGGCCAGCGCCAAGCACCCGGGGCCGGTGTCCCCCACCACACCCCCCGCAACCACACAAACACACCACATCACCGCCACTGCAACAATACCCCTGGAAAATCATTATCCAGCTCAGCTCTACCATCGCCGCTCAAACGATCCAAACGCCTGTGACCCCACATCCAAGAAGAGGACACAACCCCCCCCACCCCAAACGTTGCAGCACCTCCACGCCACCCTCTAGCCTGCCACCCCAATTCTCCCCCGGACACAACAGCCAGCAAAGTAGCACACCGCCAAGCACGTCCAACCAACCGCCCAGCGCCAACAGTCCCAGCCCGTCAGCTCATAAGAGGGAAACATGCACCAGCCAGGTAACCGGGCCGGGCAGGCCAGCCGCCCCAATGCAGGCAAAATACATGCTCCACTGCCCCACCCACCCGACCGCCACCCGCAACCCGGCACCCGGCCAGGGGCTAGAGCCACAGAAGGAAGCATTGGAGGAAGGCCAACACGGCCGCAGAAGGCCGCACTAAGCAGTCTGGCCGGCCAGTCCCTCCACCAAAGCAAACCCACATCCCAATCAGCACTACACACTGTCCGGCCAAGAACCGGAGCTTGGCGCCCCTTCATTTTCAAGAAGATATTTCATCACATTACATGAAAAAAACTAACATTTCAGTGTTCATCCCTGTTGGGCCACCGTTGTTTGATTTGGTATGAACTAAGAAAACTGCCAAGGACAATTAGTAATAAAGTTTGTTAATTTAACAAAAATTACAAAGTTGGGACACCACCTGATTATCAGGTATTAATAGCCAAGCAGCTCTCAGTCTCTGTCAGTAATTGTTTTATGAATTCCTGCCTGGTGTGGTGTGGTATTATAGAATAATAAATGAAGGAGTGAATTCACTCACTGGTGTTCTCAAACAGCAATAAACACAAGCAACTTCTCTCCAAATACAAGAATTTATTACCAAAATACTTCAACCTACACTTTAGTCAAGAAACTCTTTAACTAGGCTTGAAACATTCAACTAAACTACTAAATAAACTGGAAAAAAAACAACTAATAAACTAAAGAATGATGACAAGAACAGGAATTAAAGTGAAACACGAATGACTAATAAAATAATGCAGGGATATTAAAGTTCAGTGTGAATATCAATGAGGCCTAATTAGCTTTAAAAGCTGGTAGGTGTTCAAACAACCAATTCACAGTGCAAAGCAGAAGGGAAAATAAAACTTTATTTTAATAAAATAATGTTTAAAAACGTAATTTACTGAATTAGAGATCAATAACCTTTGGACAACTGATTATTAATATTGTGTTAACTAGCCATCACAATGACTGATTAAATGGTGTGATGGAATACCAAGATGGAAGCAAAAAACAGATATGAACTCACAATTTTGCAGACAGATGTCAGCTGTGATGATGTCACATCCAGGATTAGCGACCTGGCTAACAACCCTTCCCACGTGTACCTTTAAGTATCACTAATACAGATGCTAATGTGTGTATGAGCGCTTGCAGGGTGCTACGGCTGATCACCACGCAAACAGAATAAGCTGGGGAGTAAACACAACAGAACTAAGGGTGACTTCCGTCCTAGCATTAGCAGAGCTTTAGTTTTACCACTGGCAGCTGGGATAATTGAAACACAACTTATCACGTATGGACTATGTGGACATCTATTATGCAGGCTAGTGCACGTTGAGTTCAGCAGGTCCGATTAACAGAGAAGACGCTCAGAGCTGCGGTTTAAATGCTGTCTTCTTTAGGCAGTGGGAAAAAACAGTTCAACGTAATCAGAGACACCATCTCTTCTGCGAGAAGCTATGATCAGATTCTTTCTGCAGGAGGTCAGGCGGCTAGTTTTACTTTCAGCCAGGGTGCGATTACCAGATACACATGTTCAAGATGTTCATGCATGTGTCCTCCCCATTGCAGCCTGTGGAGAGCTGCAGGCAAAAAGAAACAAATGCTTATTTGCAACGTGTTTTGTAGCTCTGTGACCTCACTAGGATTCTAGGTGTACTCTTCCTAGCTGTCATAAAAATAGGTTAATACTGTGTATTCTGGGATTCAGGGTATCTTTTGTTCTATCTTTTGTTCTCTCCTATGTGTGTAGTTCAGTCCTTGTTCCTCCCATGGCTGGGCTCAACAGCGCCCCTTGAACTCCTTCCCACGTTGTCAAATTACATCCACAAACTTCAATGTATTTAATTGGGTTTTTATGTAATAGACCAAGACAAAGTAGAGCTTAATTGTAAAGTGGAAGAAAAATTATACATGGTTTATACATACAAATCTAAGAACTATGGTGTGCAATCCGTCTGAGTCAACACTCTGTTTAACATCCTTTCTCTGCAATTAAAGCGACAAGTCCAAAATATTTCCCCATTCTTCCTCGCAAAATATCTCAACTTCAGTAAAATTGAATGGAGAGCATCTGTGAACATTAATGTTCAATTCTTCCCATGGATTCTGAATTGGATTTAAGTCTAGACTTTGACTATGCTATTCTAACAGATAGATATAATTTGATTTAAATCATTTTACTGTAGCTCCATTTATATGTTTTTGTCCTGCTGGAAGGTGCATCCCCACCTTAGTCTCAAGTCTTTTTGCAGCCTCTAACAGGTTTTCTTTTTGGATTGCCCTATATTTAGCTCTATCCATCTTAATATAATTTTTGCCCATTTCGATCTCCCTGTGCAGAGAATAACCCCCACATTGCTACTGTAAAGGGTTACAATGTTTGCAGTTAGATAAAAATATGTTAAAAAGTAAATGAATTAGTACAGCTTATAATACTACTGCTAACTGGTAAAGTAAACAAGGTGTAAAAGACAGCCATATATCATAAATTGTAATGATATTGTGTCTTAGATGAATACTAAAGTGCCAATTTCCTTGTATGGTACTAGTTGCGATACTTAAAGAGTCCACTAGGTGGCAGATAGCGCACAGGAGACACTTTAAAGCCATGGGAAGGAAGCGCTGCAGAAAAAAACACTGCAGTTGAGCTGAACGCCTGTTTAAGTTTCTGCCTCAACTGTTTCTGCATGCAGGTGGGTGATTGTTCTTAAAAACCGCAAGACTATAGGCCAGTCTAAGGGATAAGAGTCTCGTGAATCCTTAGCAATGACATGTTACGGTTAGAAGTGAGTAGTTTTGCCGTAATGTGTTGAAATAGTGAGGTTAATCCATGAACGGCCATGCTAGACCAATGGGCCTGTTGCTAAGGAGTAGCTCATAAAACAAAGAAAGATTAATGGTCCCGGTTTCTGTTGTTACCTGAGCTGAAAAACACCCAGTGCTAATGTGTGTATAACACATGATGTTAAATGGTTTTCCTGTATATGTAAGCATCGTAGATGACTTTAAAGGTGATTGAAATACGGTAGGTTGTGAAGTTGTTACAAGTAATGGTAATATAAGCGGCAGATTTATTAGTTGAAAATGTTGGTACATAATCAAGAACAAATTACCGAGTTTATTTGTTCTTCTGGTCAATATCAAAGTCACGTCACCTGAAGCATGAAAAGTATGAACATTTATAGAGTTTATTTTGCTGTACTTCTTTGCATTATTATTGTTTTTGTCAGACGACCTGATGACATCTTAAATACCATAAAGAAACAGTTAAGCACCTGATGTTGCAACAAGCACTTTGCTTTATTATCTCAGAGAATCAAATGTTAATTTCTTCCCTTGTTGAGGCGGAATAAATCCTGCAGTTGAGCTGAACGCAAGCTTAAGTTTCTGCCTCTTTGTTTCTGCATACAGGGTCAATCTTTTCGCCACAACTTTGACCTCCGCTTCCCTTTGCATGTTTGTGGTTTCCAAACTAAAACACAATGTTTAGGTTTACACAAGCAAGAAAAATGCATCATTCGTCTTTCACTTTGCACACTAGTGCTGGTTTCCAACTGTAAAAAAAATGGATGAAAGAAATATGTGAGTTGAGCCCCTCTCCTGTGGCATTTTACTAAACAAACAATTAGTTTCTATAAGCTTGCCTGATTACAAAAGGGATTGAACAGAGAAAACCATTTGAAACAAGTCACAGAGATTTCCTGGACACCCCAAGAGCTCCAGCTCTAGAATTAAAGTGGATCTCTGCCATGAAATTCTTCACTCTCTTCTCTTCTAGAATTGTGACGGCGAAACAAGTAAAAGAAAGAGCCCGAGATCGAGGGCGCTGTTTTGATTAATGGTTCTTGTATCCCTCTGGTCCTCGAACAGAATTACTTCACCCCAGTGGAGAATGAGAAAGGTTCAGTGCTGATTGAAACCAGATATTTCTGTTGACACTGGTTCGCATCCATCACTTGCACTGGACCCATGTTTGAGAACATGGCTAGTGACTAAAAGACCTACCTATACAGTGTCTGGACTGTCTGACCCCAGTCTCAATCTTCACTCTGAGCAGAGACGTGTTTGGTACAGCAGGGGGGGCACTGTGGGTACTCGGGTACATTGCTCTTTATTAAAAGAAAGAATTACTTGTTCCTACTGAGATCATTTCTAAACAAGAAACAAATGACTCACCCCTGTTGGCCAATGCTTAGTTGGAACCCTGTTTCCCAAAAGTTGGGGTGCTGCGAACAATATATAAGAACATCTTACAATCATTTGGTGTAAAAAAAAAAAAAAAAGGAAATCTGTACAAAATAAAATGCAAATCAAATGATTCCAGAGACACATGTTGAACACTGTGCTTCAGGGTTTTTTTTAAGCAACAAACTTCAGGTTTTTCTACCATAGCAGTTCCAGTGCTTAACCAGGACCGGTGCTGTAATTAGTTCTTAACCAGTTCTTTTCCACCATCAGAGTCAGTTAAATCTCACATTAACACATTACAAAAAAACGCCTGATTCAGTTAGTTTGATCATCTGTTAGTTTTAATACAAATCGTGGTGGACATTTGCAATGCAGTAAGAAAGCTTACAGTGTTTGCGAACGCTTACCAACCCTGACCTGCTGATCTCTGATCTGATTGCTACCAGCTGTAGGGAACAACAAAAAGACTTACAAATGGACTTCTCCATTAAACGTAGCAAATAACGGCTACTTTATCATGTTTATAATAATCTAACATAATAAAGTCTCTCAATAATCATTCTAAAAGGCTACATTCTTTATGTCAAGGAGCTATTCTACTTTATAGAAAGGAATACGATTTTTATGTTATGAAAATATATTTATTTTGAGAATCACAATGTTGACACGTCAACTGGAAACTGAATTATTTTATTGTAATGATTTATTAATGGAATAAACAATTAACCTTTTAGTAATCACACTAATATTGTGAAATGATGAAGTAAAGAAAGAAAACATAATATAAACAATTAAACATGAAATTTAGATACATAAAGGGACATTTTATTTGGAAATTGAGAATGAACATTCAGAGCAATATTAGCTGATTGAAGGTCTAGCTTTATACAGTGGCTTGTAAAAGTATTCACACCCCTTGAACTTTTCCACATATTGTCACATTACAAACACAAATATATTTCAGTGGAATTTCATGTGAGAGACCAACACAAAGTGGTAAACGATTGTGAAGTGGAACGAAAATTATACGTGATTTATTTTTACAAATAAACTGAAAAGGGCACTGTACAAAAGTATTCACCCCCCTTGAGTCAATACTTTGTGGAACCACCTTTTGCTGCAATTACAGCTTTAAGTCTTTCCAGGTATGTCTCTACCAGCTTTTGAACATCCAGTAACTGAAATGTTTGCCCTATTCTTTTTTTAAAAAACCCAGCTCAAGCTCAGTCAGATTAGATGGGAGGCGTTTTTGAACAGCAGTGTTCAGATCTTGCCACAGATTCCCCCGATTGGGTTTTATGTCGGGACTTTGACGGGGACATTCAAACACATTAATAGTTTTGGGTTTTCCCCATTCAATTGTAGCCCTGGCTTTATGTTTGGGGTTTGGGTTTTTCCTGCTGGAAGGTAAACCCTCTAAAGGTCTTTTACAGACCCCAAACCGGTTTTTTTTCCAAGATTGCCCTTTTTTGGGCCCCATCCTTTCTTCCCATCAACTCTGACCCCCTTTCCCTGTCCCCGTGCTGAAGAGAAGCCCCCCCCAAAGGAGCATGATGTTGCCACCACCATTGGGATGGGGGTTTTTCAGAGTGATGTGCGAGTGTTAGTTCTCCCCCCCACACATAGAAAATCTTAAAAGCATTTGGGGCCAAAAATTTCCCAATTTTGGGTTTCTTTTCTGACAACAGCACCTTTAAAGTTTTTTTGCTGGGTCCCCAACATGGTTTCTGGCAAACTGCAAATGGGGACTTTTTATGGTTTTCTTTTAACAATGGCTTTTTTTTCTTCCCACTCTTCCATAAAGACCACATTTATGCAGTGCAACGACTAATAGTTGTCCTTTTGGCAGATTCCCCCACCGGCCTTTGCATCTCTGCAGTTCATCCAGATACACTATGGGGCTCTTGGGGCATCTCTGATCAATTTTGCTCTCCTTGTTCAGCCTGTAAGTGTAGGTGGACGACCTTGTCTTGGTAGGTTTACAGTTGATCATACTCTTTCCATTTCCGGATGATGGATTGAATAGTGCTCCGTGAGATGTTCAAAGCTTGGGACTTCTTTTTATAGCCTAAGCCTGCTTTAAACTTCTCCACAACTTTATCCCTGGCCTGTCTGGTGTGTTCCTTGGACTTCATGATGCTGTTTAATCCCCAATATTCTCTTAACCAACCTATGAGGCCGTCACAGAGCAGCTGTATTTGTACTGAGATTAGATTACACACAGGTGGACTCTGTTTAGTCATTAGCAATCATCAGGCAACATCTGAAGGCATTTGGTTGCACTCAGAGTAAAGGGGGCTAAATACTTTTGCACACCCTCCTTGGAGTTTAGTTGTAAAAAATATTTTAAATCTTGTATAAATTTCGTTCCACTTCACAACTGTATACCACTCTGTGTTTGTCTTTCACATAAAATTCCAATAAAATATGTTTGTTTGTGGTTGTAATGTGGCAATATGTGGAAAAGTTCAAGGGGTATGAATACTTTTACAAGCCACTGTAAAATGTTCTCTCAATGTTTCGCTTAGAGAAGGTGTCCCATATAATGTGAATTTCTTTTAGCTTACTTAAATCTTGGGAACGTTTGGAGAGAAAAAGTGGAAATTAAAAGGTATTGGATCTGACACCAGAAAACAACCTTAGATAAATTAAGGAAATGCCTTAATTTTGGCTTGGGTGTTGCTGTACCACCTTACAAGAACTGGGTCTCTGAACCTGTGGTACTGGCAACCCATTTTCAGCAGTGTTGACCTAGGAATCTTGACCCTACATCTGTTTGACCCAGCCTCAAGGTGGTCGTTCCAGTGCAAGACATCTGGAGTATTGGCTGTTCAGTGGATCCTCTTTAGAACTCAGAAACAAATTGGTAAAGGTAAAAAAAATCTGGCTAAATAAGCTAGCTCATAGTTGTGAAAGAAAAACAAAACAAAGCTTGCTGGAACCCTTTTTCAGATATTCAGTGAAGGAACACATGAATATTTGGCTGGAAGCAGAGGTCTAATAAAAGTTACATGGCATGCAAGCCTTCTAAATGAGAGAGAAAAATGGTACATTTACTTTTAAAGCTAACTGAACTGCAAAAATTAGCATTTCCTGTGAAAATGCAAATTGAAGGCTGTAATCTGAAATTCTTCAGCTAAATACTACTGAAAAACGCTAAATATACTGAAATAGGTATGTGCAAGATGAAAACCGGTGAAAAAGCTGTAGTAAATGGAAAAGCAGTTGTGCAAACATAATGACAATTCAGAAAAAGTACAACTAGAATTGTGAGCTAACCTGCAGAAGAATCAAAACTGTCAGCTTAAAACCGGATGTTAGTGTCTGTCAGTGATCTGCCAAGTTGCTTTACTTTCGGCTGAAGACTTCTCCAACAGCTTTCAGCTGAGCTGCTAAATCAACTGGATCACCCGCTAAAACTTGCTTTAAAAGCTGATCATAAAAAAAATGAAATATCTGCAGAACTTTTAGAAAAGCAAAGGTACTCAACTGATATGCTGAAGTAGCAACGCTGTCTGCTGAAAACTGCAAAAGAACAACTGTCAACTAATCTTTAAAAGTAACTGGACTGTCAGTACTGTGGAAATTAGTTGAAAGATTAAAATAGCAAACATTTTATGAATAATATCCTGAATAAATACATCAAATGAATATGTAAGAGCAGTGGGTGATGTATTATATGTAGCTCAAGTGAATTGAGTTTTCAGTAAGTGAATTTAAAAGGCAATAGTGACAAAAGTAGTCTGCTAGTTTGTGGATATCTTAAAAATGAGATGTGATCTAAGATCATTATTTTACAGATTAAAATGTGTCCAGTCATTAAACAACCAAAGCAAAAATAAAGTCATTTGGTTTTTCTGTTCCTTTTATTTATTAGTATTTGTCGTAGTGTTCCAAAAGTTACTACCTCTCGAAACTCGAAACTAAACTTAAGTTATAGTAGAACTCTATAGTCCAGTATACATTGCTTTATCTTCAATATTAAGGATCCCTGTATAACTCTTATTTAATCCTCGGAAATCCCATGTGAGAACATCCCTCATTTTCAATGGTGCCGAGTCCAGCACAGTAGCATGCCTTACAATCAACAAAGAGTTAACAGTACAAAAGACACTTCAAATCAAAAAGGTTAAACTGAATCTGAAACACTAGAATCACTGAAGTCACACCAGATGTGGGGTGCATGACATGGCAGATCTATACATTTTTGAGCTTGAAAGGTGAGCCGTGATGAACAGATAAAATATTCCTGGAAAGTAGATCTGATAAGGATGTACCTTTCGTTAAATCACAAGACTGTTCAACTTACTTGTAAAGGAATGGGATTCGCCTGGGCATAGATTTTATTCTTTAAGACATGCTTCTGTCAATCCTGGAATCCCTCTGTTGCAGTTCGCAGTGTTGTCATCCTCCTCTTGTGAAAGAAAATATTTATCATTGTTAAAATAATGGAAATAGTCATATTATTCATGTATTAGATGCAATATGTTAAATATTTTACTGTAATGGCTTGCAAATAAAATTCTCTTAATGTTGTACTTAAATGTTGTCTTCTTTTTACCCTGATGTTTCAGAGTATAAAATGAACATTTTATTTAGTCCGCCACTTTAATCTAGGCTCTGTGCTACAATTGTAAATACAGATAAATGTTAAATGAATGCAGAAATGCATTCAAAGTAAATTTTCTGATTGAAGTGACAAAGCTTTAACGAAGCCTCCATCATCCGTTACTACCATTCAGTGCCTTAAATACTTACAAGATGGACCAATTCCATCCTTTCACAAACATCCAGTGCAGTAACCAAGGACTACTTAGATGCAATGTCTCTTTCAGCAGCATTTTGAATGAGCTTCAGCTTCATGATAATGGGAGAGCTGTACACACAGTCATCCAACCTACAAAAAATAAAAGCTTGCACCAGTCTCTGCCATTTTAATACAAAACCCATTATTCCATTATTAAGTTTTATGATAGGCCAATTTAATAATCGACTTGGTTGAAATTCTGCTCTGAGTCTATGATGAAATCATTGTCTTTAGCCCAACGGAGTCAAGTGGAGATCTTTTTTGGAACCAAAAACTTTCATTTTTGTATTTTCTGCATAAAGGTGGAGTAAATTCTGACCCATCCACTCATGGATATTTTGAACAAGATTTAAAGTTGGTGCACAAACCTTGAAGAGAAATCAGAAAAAACAAACAAAAAAAGTTTTTTTATGTATTTTGTTCAGCTACTGGGGACATGCAATCAAATTGACACTCCGGTAAAGACAGCAGCATAGTTCAAACCTATACTAATGTGTAGGATTTTTCACAGTGAGGGTTTTTACAGGAAACTTCGTCCTGTCTTCGTTTAAAAGAGATTGTATTGCATATTTGTGTATGTGTATACACATACAAGACTGTATCACAGCATGTGGACATCACTAGGAACACATTACCAGCATTCACACATCTTTTTCCCAAATAAAATATATCGTAGAGTTCTCAAATTCCTTTTCTTGGGTACTAAAGCATTTAGCCCTTACTGGAGTTTTGTGTTGTGTGGCTCAGCAAGCAGCAAACAGGTCTATCAAAAAACAGCAGGAAACAGGAGGAAGGGTTAGGATGTTTAGTGAAGGGCTTTAGAAACTGCAATATAAAAACAGACGTACGCAGTTAAAGACTTCAATGTGTCGGCATTGTTTTGACACAAGTTAACTTTTGATACGCCCTAAAAATTGAGTGCTTTCCCAAGCTTCTTGGCAACGATTAGCATCATAGCTAATTTAACATTGAAAATGCCCTTGACAAGCCAACAGAGTTAGCATCATCAGAAAAACTATATTCAGAAATAACAGTTTTTTTCAATCAGTACTAATAGCTCTCATGTTGTGAAAAATTTCACTGTTACAGACATATTCTTCAAGGTTGGCATCAGATTAGTGGGAAATAGCATCAAAAACACTTTGGCTGTTGACACGTTTCATTAATATGAAATAGTGGCAACTCAACAAGAACAAGAGATCGGGGCGGCCATAATTACTTTGTTCCGTTAGAGGAGCATTACACAGCTGGAGGTCAGCCCACACAGAGGAAAATACAATTGCTGCTACTGTCTTGCACACTTAAAATGCTACCAGTGATGTTCACAACTGCCAAACATTTCTGGTTATTGTTCTACAAGTTTTGTTTCTTGAACAGAAACAGCAGTCCAGAAAAAGTAGGCAGACAGGAAATGGGGCGGAGAGAAGGAGAAGACCTGCAGCACAGGTCTCCGGGGTCGGGAAAGCTGCGCCGAAGACCGAAGGCCCTGCACATGGGTGTACGCCCCCCCCCCCCCCAATAAACACACACACCCTAATTATTGTGTCTTGCTTAACTCTGTATTTAATAAGCGTGCTTGCTTTCCCAGAGTATTGTGCATGTTAAATTACTGTTGGTGTCTCCCAACAGCTCTTCAAACTGGAATGCTTGCTTGAAGAAAGAAAAAAAACTCATGCCCAGGGTGTGTTTCTTTATTTTACTGCCCAAGCTTTTTGGTATGTTCATCAGCCTCAAATATTGGTTAACTCCCACACGACAAACATGTTTTACTTGATGTCTATATCAGGGTGTGGTAAAAGAGGAATATTCCTCCTCCCAGTATTATTTTCCTTCAGGTGGTCACTCCCTGCTCAGCTGTCATTTATATTCCTGCTTCTGTGCTGACAGCTGGTGTTTTGTGAAGCTTCTGTCTACCTATCAGGAATAAAAATTCAGCTTTCAGGTATGCATATTGTGAAGCAAACTAGTGAACAGATATTTCATATTTTATCTTTGTGGGTTTATATGTTTGTGTTTTATCTTGATTGTTACAAGTTCTATCAGTATTGGTTTGTATTTTAATCTTTTCTCCTTCTGTAGGTCTGACAGCCTGAACCTGCATTCATCCATCGAGGAGCACCTGTTAAACTTGGCGTGTTGACAGATTCAACTGAAAGCATCTTTGGAGACTATCCTGCACTACATCTTCTTCATCGATCTTTCAAGTAGAACTAGATCACACCATGTCCAATCCGACCGTCCAAAGCAACCATGAGATGTCCTACATGTCTCTAATGAAAGGCCTGAGAGAGCTGGACCTCCGTGGCCCCTATGTCCCCAGCGACCTGTTGCTGATCGGAGACCATGCCTTTCCTTTAGCCATGAACAGCAAAGGTCAGGTTCTAGTGGCCGCGTCTCTGTATGGCCGTGGGAGGATTGTTGTCCTGGGTCACGAGGGCTACCTGACTGCTTTCCCTGCTCTGGTGGAAAACGCCCTGATCTGGCTGCGAGGCGACGGATCAGACAACCCTTCTGTAGCCGTGCATCAAAACGTGAAGGTTGTCAGCGATAACCTCAGCAGTTCCACCTTCCAAGTAGAAGTGGTGGGGGGCTTTAGTAGTAATCTGAAGTCTGGTGTGTACGTGACAGATGCATACAGTGTTGGTGCTGACCCAAAAGACTTGGTGACCTTTTTAAAGGCTGGAGGAGGGGTGCTATTAGGAGGCCAGGCTTGGAGCTGGGCTGCGGATCACCCAAAGGAGAATACATTGCATTACTTTGATGGAAACAAGGTGTCTGGGGTTGCGGGGATCTACTTCTCTAAGAATCAGGGTGAGGCGGAGCACCTTCCAGTCTACCCACAGATCCCATCCTCCTGGATGGCTGTAGTGTGAGCATATACTCTATTTCTTCTGCTTTACTCTGAAAGTCAAGTTTTCACTTTGAATCTAAAAGAGCCCTTTCCTCACTATTGAAGTGGACCTGTTCACTTCTGACAACTTTCTGAATCTAATGATATAAAATATCTGATCCAGTTCATTGATGTTCAATGACTCTTCCTTCACCCGCTTCTGTTTTCAAATACAGAATAGGGAAGGATTTTGAGGATGACTTGCAGTTCTTACTCCACGGCGTTTCAGAGCTTGCCATCCCAAATGGTTCACTAGCTTCAGAGGTTCTGGTCCATGGCCCACTATCATTCCCGATTGCTACAGCGGGAGGTGGACCAGCATTCCTGGCCGGAGCCTACTATGGTCAAGGTCGGGTCATCGTTGCTGGACATGAAGGAGTTCTGAGTGCTGAGGTAAAGTCCAAGAGAGTTAAAACTTTTCAAAATTTATCAGAACACATGGGTAAATTTTTCTCTTTCTCTTGCAACATCTGATTGTAAACCAGGCAAATGCTTCATTTTGGAAGAATGCCCTTCACTGGCTGGATGAAGGCCGCAGGGGCATTGTTGGCGTAGCACTGAATAATGGCATTAAGATAGCTACTGACTCAGGTCTAGAAATGGAGAAAACAGGCTTCAAGAAAGACCTGAGTGTGTTTGTGTCTCCATCGAACCCCAACGAGCACTGGGAAGAGATCCAGAACTTTGTAGCAGAGGGAGGAGGTCTTCTGATTGGTGGACATGCCTGGTACTGGGCACAGTCACATGGTGGGAAAAACCCAATGACAGATTTTGGAGGTAATAAACCTGAATTGATTATTATAAAACTTCATGATGAATGTCAAGTATATTTCTAGTGGGTCTGCATATACAGCACCGTTCACCTTTTATTCGCAGCCCTGGTAAAGATATGTTAGAAGCCTTAAAATAAATACCCACTCCTTGATATTCATTAAGTACTGTTATGAAACATGATTCTGGGAAGGCCTGAAGTATTCTTGAAATATAATATGACATCTAAAAATGTGTACCAGCAGTTATGTAGTACACAAGTGGATCAGGTAGTGCAGCTCATCCAGGATGGCACATCAATGCAAGCTGTGGCAAGAAGGTTTGCTGTGTCTGTCAGCATAGTGCCAGAGCCTGGAGGCGCTACCAGGAGACAGGCCAGTACACCAGGAGACGTGGAGGAGGCTGTAGGAAGGGCAACAACCCAGCAGCAGGACCGCTACCTCCGCCTTTGTGCAAGGAGAAACAGGAGGAGCACTGCCAGAGCCCTGCAAAATGACCTCCAGCAGACCACAAATGTGCATGTGTCTGCACAAACGGTTAGAAACCGACTCCATGAGGATGGTATGAGGGCCTGACGTCCACAAATGGGGGTTGTGCTCACAGCCCAACACCGTGCAGGACGTTTGGCATTTGCCAGAGAACACCAGGATTGGTAAATTCACCACTGGCGCCCTGTGCTCTTCACAGATGAAAGCAGGTTCACACTGAGCACATGTGACAGACGTGACAGAGTCTGGAGACACCGTGGAGAGCGATCTGCTGCCTGCAACATCCTTCAGCATGACCCGTTTGGCAGTGGGTCAGTAATGGTGTGGGGTGGCATTTCTTTGGAGAGCCGCACGGCCCTCCATGTGCTCGCCAGAGGTAGCCTGACTGCCATTAGGTATCGAGATGAGATCCTCAGACACCTTGTGAGACCATATGCTGGTGCGGTTGGCCCTGGGTTCCTCCTAATGCAGGACAATGCTAGACCTCATGTGGCTGGAGTGTGTCAGCAGTTCCTGCAAGATGAAGACATTGAAGCTATGGACTGGCCCGCCCGTTCCCCAGACCTGAATCCGATTGAGCACATCTGGGACATCATGTCTCGCTCCATCCACCAACGTCACGTTGCACCACAGACTGTCCAGGAGTTGGCGGATGCTTTAGTCCAGGTCTGGGAGGAGATCCCTCAGGAGACCATCCACCGTCTCTTCAGGAGCATGACCAGGCGTTGTAGGGAGGTCATACAGGCACGTGGAGGCCACACACAATACTGAGCCTCATTTTGACTTGTTCTAAGGACATTACATCAAAGTTGGATCAGCCTGTAGTGTTTTTCCACTTTAATTTTGTGTGTGACTCCAAATCCAGGCCTCCATTGGTTAATAAATTTGATTTCCATTGATGATTTTTGTGTGATTTTGTTGTCAGCACATTCAACTTTGTACAGAACAAAGTATTCAATGAGAATATTTCATTCATTCAGATCTAGGATGTGTTATTTGAGTGCTCCCTTTATTTTTTTGAGCAGTCTATTTTGTCAACCAATTCTGAAAGGGCTATGCTCTAAACTGAAATACAACAACAAAAATTAATTAGGGATAAATCTGGATGGAGAAAACCTTGTGATAAGGATATAAACCAATTGTGCAACGGACATATGAACAGACTTGTAGGCTATTTCTCAAAAGAAACCAATGCAAGACTGAAATCTAAGTTTGTTATAAGGACACCTTGAGGACAATGTTGGAATTGCAAGTTACATGTGAGAAATATGAAGAGGCACAACTAGAGCTCAGCTGCTTGGTGGTGCAGTTGTGTGCACAGAGCCTTTCTACACGGTGTTTGCATGTTCTGTCTATGCACAGTCCAGAAACTCCCACAATCCAAAAATATGCATGTTAGGTTATTTGGTTTTGAGTGAATGTATGGATATTGCAGTTTGTGTGTCTCAGTGTTGCTCTGTGTTCTTCTGACCTGTTGGATGTCTTTCAGGGAACAAAATCCTGAACCAAATGGGGTTGAGCCTGTTGAAAACAACTATTAACGCAGGTTCATACAAGGTTCCTGATCCCACCCAGGTCATTAAAGATACCTACCATTTCCGGCACCTTCTGCACCGCTTTGCTAAGCATGTAACTGTGGAGGAAACACTCAGTGAACAAGAGGAGGAATTTCTCAAAAAGCTGGGCAGCGATTGTGCCACCTACTTGAACATGAAGGCTCATGACTCCTGCCACTACTCTCAGGTGGTGGCAACCCTCACAGACATCTTAAAAAAGTCCGGCCTGCCACAGGTGAGCTCAAAAGAGAATGTTTTTAGAATATAAAAAATATTTCTAAAACTGCTAAAAAATGTGATATTTAATGTTTTTTTTATATTAAACCAAGTTATCATAGTTACATACATACTCTATGACCATGGGTATCATACAATAACCTCTCATTGTCATTTTCCCTCACTCAAGGTGAGTGAGAATTGCCCTGTCAAAAGCCCCAAAGACCACCTACTTCTCCACGTTGGGACAGAGGTTTATAAGGTTTGCCCAGATCCAGACGCCCTCCTGCCTTACCTCATTAAGGATAATCCACTGTTGCCAGTTGTCCACAATCACAGGGTCAAGATGGACGTCAACACCGCAGGTCTTGTTATTGTACATTTTTTATAATTTTCCCCAATTCATGTGTAACTCATGGCATAAATTAAATATACATGTTTGGTCTTTTATCCGATATTAATAAAAGAAAATGATATACAGATGGTCGCCCATGCTGGATACTGTTCTCTACTTGTACTTCTTAAACTTGGCTCCACCTTCAATAGAATTGATCCCCACATCTTTATAAATAGGTTAGGTGAATGTGTGGGCTTATCAGGTGTGGCCCTAGACTGGTGTATATTTTACCTTAAGGATAGGAGTTGTTCTGTCTCTCTTTCAGACTCTCTGTCTGATCCCTCACCTCAGGTTGTGTTGTTAGATAATGCCCCTTTTCCACTAGAGCGGTTCACTATGGTTCAACTTGCTTTTTAGGCTTTTCCACGTAACAGTTACTATTTTTAGTACCCGCTTGCTTGTGGTTCCAACTGCTCAGAGTTGCACAGAAAACGTGATGTCAGAAGACTGTCAGCTACTGATTGGGTGGGGGGGGGCATCAATACTAACAGTCTATTTCAGTACCTAATATTTTCAACTGTTAAATTGTTTTCTGCTGTGATAATTGTGAATATGAGAACTATTATAGCAAGCTAGCATTAGGTAGCGTTAGCTTACCCTCATACATCCTCTTTCGTATCCTTCCGTTTGATACAACATGGCTTCCCTCTCTCTCCTGTACTTATCCTCAGTGCTTTGGGTCTCGCTGCACATAGCCTTCTCTGGCATTTTTCTTTCACTTTGACAGCAGCCATAAACGGAGCAGCATTCTAGGCTCTTCCTGTGTTTATCAGAAGCAGAATCACCTTAATTGCCAGGTTTGTACAGACAAACAATGAAATTGACTCGGGTACACTTTGCTCTCAGTGAGGATTTTTTTTGTATATATAACAGTGTTTTTGTCTCTAAATCACATCACTTCAGACTGTGGGGCTGCCTTGCTATTAACGATCCCACCCCATTGAGATGGTACACAACTATAATGGAAAGTGAATCAAACCGTGTTAAACTGACCCAGTCCAACCCGACTAGATTAGGTTCTAATGGAAAAGGGGCATAGGGGTCGGTGCTGGGACCAATACTGTTTATCCTGAATATGTTGCCTTTGGCTAATAGACCTTAGTGTCTATAGTGTATTTAAAATTGAGGTGCAGGATGGGACCAAGCATAGCAGATGAGGGGGCACTGCATGGTACCCCCCATGCCTGCAGGAACCATCTCCCCATACCTCAAGACCCTGCTGATATGCGGTGTTGCATATGTTAGGGAGGAAGGGAGGGGCGCCAAGGCGCCAGCACGAATCCCCCTAGGTGCTACCTCCCTACCTGGACCCCTGCTTGTCCCACCCATACCCACACCAATACAGCGATATCAGTCAGGAGCAACAGCAGGCTAGACACAAGGGCACATTGCTCCATGGCCCAACCCCGTCTCTTTTCGTTTAAGCAGACAATCTTTCCATGGAAATAAATCTTGTAACAATTTTTTAAAATAAATTATATTTAAGCTTTGTTTACTCTTCTTCAATATTGTTTTAATTTCCAATGCTTTGAACTGCAAGAAGGGTGTGGCGTCTATTTGTTTCCAAATCTACTAAGCAAAGTCAGGGGAAGATGGGGACTGTGTACTCTAGGCATGCTGACAGGTCTCCACATACTTTTAGCCAAAAGCCAAATACAGGCGGACAATGCCAGAGAGCATGTAAATAGTCATCAAGTAAATCTCCCATTTAGTTTAGACATGTGTTAGGAAGTGAGAAACCCATTTGGAACGTCCTTTGTTCTGTGCAGTGTGTTCCAGTAAGGATTTTCCATTATATAGACTAAAGGATGTCATTTGGGTCATTCTAAAAGCATTTGTGCAAATTTTACTCTAAAAGTTAAAATCTGTACTGGTAGATAAATTAACTTCCCATTTACTGATAGGAAGTGAGATTGTTAAATCTACTTCTGAGTTTTATGTAAGGTTTTGAGAGTAGCTTTGGGGGTTATGCTTTAAAGAAGCAAGTTATCAATAGAGGAATTTCTAGGTTTATCTGTTAAATCTTAAATTGGGACTGGATAATAGATTTTAGTTAATGATACTCAAAGAATGAATTATGAATCTATTATATGAATCTTATATGATTTTTAAAGGGTATAAAGTATTTTACATCAAAAATATCCCCTAAATGTTTTATTCATTTACTGCTCCATGTTAAAAAGCCCCTTTTTATTATTTCTGGGTTGTTTCAAATGGATGTTCGTCTGCATGGGAGAGTTGAAGACCTATTCATTTTGATATACAGTATATCCTACCAGGCTATCAGAGATTTACTAATAAGGGTACTTTTGAAACAGATGTGCTGCTTAATTAAAATGCTGATAAATGGAATTTATGAAATACAAATTTCATACATACTGTTTGTTCAATTTCTATCCATAGACAGCCTGAAGGAAACTGAATCTCAGAAACCTCATCATTAGCAGTTTGCTTAAGCCTAAGAAACCTAGGGGTGGTACTTCATTCGAGTAGTCATTCTTTAATGCCTACATAAAATCACTATGAAGCTAAGGAAGGTACCTCCACAGATATGGAGATGCTCATTTATCTCCTCATCTCATCCCATATTGGTTACTGCAAAGTAATGTTCGCATCACTCATTATAACTGTCCATTGAGAAAGCTGTAGCTATTTACCCACTAGGTCAAATAGGGTCGTTTGCTCTGTTTTTGTTTTTTTGTTTTTTTACTGTAAAGCCTTTTGTGAAAAGTCCTGTCCAAGTAAGTTACTTGCTTTCTTAATAAACACTCACATAGATATTGCTAACTTTGAACTTTTATGTTTATGTGTGTTTATCAGAAGGAGAGGAGTGGATTAGCACAGGTCTCTACCTCTCCCCTGGTATGAAGACATACATGGCCATACCAGCAGAGATCGTCAACAAAGGATGGCAGGTACTTTACACAAAATCCAATTATTTTTTTGATTTAACAGCCCAACCCGCAGCTTGAGCAATGATTAAATTAAATCAATGATTTAATCTTAGTCTGAAGTAGTGAGTGACATTTAAAGTCAGTGTAAGCTAAACAGTAGGTTATTTTAAAATATTCAGCTTCTTATTTTTTTTAAAAAGGTGAAGAATTTAGTAAAAGCAAACATGTACTGAAATTAAACATGCTTATTACTGAGATTATAATGCCATTTGCCAATTTTCTCTTTAGATAATAGAGTTGGGGGGTCTAACAAGCTGATATTAGTTGGGAAGATAGGATGTATGCTCATTTAGTCTGCTTGTAAAAAGACATGCCTCTCTAACCTCTTATCGTTTTAAATTAGCATTACCTTTATAACAGAAAGCAGAGGAACTCTTATAGTTTCCAAACACACCCAACATTATTGTAAACAAGAGAAATATATAGAAGTGATTGACAGAGAAGCAGATAAAACTGGGTCATTGTTAAGTGACTGTGCTCCAAACAGCCAGAGAAAACTCAGGTCATTCCTAACTTTCTCTGCGATAACGGCATGACAAAAAGCTTTAATGATTTTGAAAACCCTAACTTTATGAAACCTTAATGTGTCTTGATACTGGCAGCAGGCCACCACATTGTCTGTACCAATCCTACCACAGTTCTGGCTACAACAGTGCCACACGGGGGTGGTGTTTGTTAATTTTTTCACTCTGATCAGCTGCAGTGGTTATAGGAATGTACTCAAGGGAGACATGTTTTTCTGGAATTAGGAAGGTTTCTCTATCTGGATTCAAACTGGGCCTGTCTGCTGTATTTGCTTTTGGAGACATAACTCTGCCCCAGAAAGAGATTAAATTATGCTTCCAAAGCTTTAACCTGTATTTAATTCTACCCACAGATTCAGATAGGCTGTCAAACAGATCGTCTGAATGCTGCAGAGTTAAAGAGAGCTCCACGTGTCCACGAGCGCTTTCCTGTCACCTCTGAGATGATACAGGTGTGGAACCTGTGGGGAGGACTCATTTACCTTGTGGTCCCGCCCAAAACACAGGCACAAGGGCTGCAGGTTGTTGTGCAGATGGCTGTTCCTGCACCCTATTATAAATCAGGTGAGTGTGGTGATCGAAGTATGGGAGTCCCAATGAAGACTGTTCTGATGTAGTCAATAGGTATTAATTTACACATTTAACACTGACCTCAGGCATCAAGGCACAAAACAGTGGCCAAACAAAGTGAAGGTAGTGATAACAAAGTCCCTAGTTTGAACACCGGCTCTTGCAAAGAAGATTCACAGTATACAGTGAATTGTTGAGTGAAGAAGAGGAATTCAGCAGAAATGTTGTTTGAGGGCGATACCTTTGAAACCTAACAGGCCAGTGACCCATCCAATGATTTAAAAGTGTGTGATGTTGAGCCCAGTCTTCTATAAATTACCTCTGTAAGGAATTACCACTTTTGGCAAAAATTCTTAAAAGATAATTGGAAGTACTATTTGTCATACTGTATGAAAGTTGAGGGTTTGATTCATACTTCCTCCACTACCTTTAAATGTGTCCCTAATTCATCTTGGTCAAGGAACTCAACGACAAGTTGACTACAGATCTGCATAACGGTGTATGAATGTCTGTGCGCTGTGAACGGGATTCCGTAAATAGGGCTTTAGTTAAAAGTGCTTTGAATGGTCGGTATGACTAGAAAAGCATTAAATAAGGTTACAGTAACATGAGGAAGCCTTTACATCACCTTCAATCATGCTGAGTTTTGCCTGGCAAGAAGTGTTAAAAATTTGGATGAAATCTGTCCTTGATAGAAGCTGTGGTCACTTCCTGTTTAGTGGTGAAGGATTAATAAAGACTTCTTTTTGTGCTTTAAAAATATCATGTCCTTAGAAGATACATATGTGTAATGAATTTCATAATCCTCGGTCACAGCACGGCTTGGGGGGGATTTTTAAAAATCTTCTTGGGGGTGCTGTGGAGGAATTAGGCCACGCTCACCAAATATGTCATTGGATATCTTTTGGGGGCTGGACTAAGATTTATCATATTGAATTTTGTGCACATCGGATGATATATGTGGAAATTAGAGCCAAACGTATGGCCACGGCGTCACGTCTCATTTTGTCATGCCGCCATGGCCACACCCTCCAGAGTACAGTCTGAGTTCCAAACGACGTTAGACCAACTTGTTATCTGTTCTGACACACTTTCAAGTTGATTGGGTCAAGACGGTCAGAGAGGAGCCTTTCCAAGTAAAAAAAAAAGTGAATTCATCTTCTCAGAAGGCGGGGCTTTGATGATGTCAGCATATGACCACATACGATTGTCGGGCATCCAAAGGGCATCAATCACACTGGTCTCAATCATCCTTTCTATGTTAAAGGAGCATAGCGCGAGATCTATGATTCTTGCAAACGTCCGCCCCCTCTGGCGACAAGTTTAAATGACACCAGTGTTGTTCACGCGCATCAAAGAAGAGAAAAAAAGCTGCCATCTGCCGCTGCGACTTCAGTTGGTTCTTTACAGGTGTAATGTCTTCTGAGGTAAGAAAGTTAGAAGTATTATTTCATTATCTAATGTTATATAGAAATATTTTAGTTTGTACGGAAATTTTTCATTTCGAGTCAATAGTCAAATAACATTTTTTAGGGGAAAAATGTAGCTACCCTTTTAGTTGGTCAATAAGGTATATATTTCACTTAATAACCTTTATCACTTGTTTAGTTCAATAGTATATAATACGTGTATTTTTAGTATCTTACCTTTTTAGTAAAAAGAGGGCCAACTGCTGGTCCTTTTTCATTCCCAGGGCAGATCTGAGCTCCCTCCATTGCTTGAAAACTGCCCCGATATTTACTCAAATCTTGTTCGGTTGCCGATCAGATTCCAACTTTGCCCTTTTTGTCGCACTAGACAAAAGTTTTTTTTTTACTCTTGTGTGGATTCTGTGATGGGGTTTGAGATGCCCTTGGCTGGTGTTTTATGTTCCATCTTCAAAAACAGCACCCAATATCTGTTTTAGGCCTGATAAATCACATTGCTAGTGTTAAGGAATTACATTTGCCTTTCCTCCTCACATATATTTTTGCATTTGGGTCATTATGTTATGTTTTGCATATTCATGAGGGCAGACGTGCTAAAAAGTCTGCGGCTGCTGTTTTTGCGGATTTTACACATGCAATTTGATTTAGTCGCCTTGATGTTTTGGCTTCTGTCTCTACCAGAGCCATGGTTTCCCAGACCTTTTGGAAACCAACACTGTGAAATGTTTGTTTCAAAATCTTGTGCCAAGAAATTTTTCGAACACACAGAATGTTTTCAGCATCCAAGGAGATGCCCTTTTCCTCTATTTTTTTCTCACAAATCTGATTCATTTTTCCTGACTGGCTGGATTTTTGGAAAAAATTTGAGTACCCATTCGCTCCTTTTTTGATGTAACAACAATCTGTTTAGAAAATGGATAGTGGCGGTCTTCTGTTCCAGGCAACAAGTCATCTTTTCCCATGTGGAGGTGTAAAAAAATTGTTCTGTTTTCCAAGTTCATTGTCAGAATTCAAGGAGAGTGCTCCCCTAAGCCAGAATTTCAACTGGGAAATTAGTGAACATGTTCCTTGAGTATTTGAACACATAAAATGGAGAAAAATATATTATCAGGATCTACTGTTAACAGCAGTTAGCACTAAAACAAATGGATTTATTTTGTTTATTTGCTGCTTGTTAGGGCTGTGCAATTAAATTGGAATCTCAATTATTCTGACCAGTACTGAAAACTTGGCATAATTGCTCATTTCATTTGAAACCATTCGACATTTATTGCAATTATAGACAACATATTTCTGTTTCTGTGACTGGTCATGGAAACAGAAATACTCCATGTTGAAATGTTATTTCAATAATAAAATTCGATTAATTTAGTGCAAACCTGCTGTCCAAATGTCAAACTGATGATTAACAGTCACAGACCTGTTTCTGTCTCAGCCCACAAGTAAACTGAGAGATGTTAAACCAGATGCTAAACGGTGGCAGGCAGGGTCACGTTCTTTTTTCTCTCTGCTGCCCAAACTCAACCTGGAAGGAGACAACTCTTCTGGGACATCTCTTTGTCTTTGCTCCTTATCTCAGTGGTGCTGGATCTGCCCCCTCTCTGGGCCACCCTGGAGTAACATTGGCCACCCTAGTGAACTGGTGAACTAGTCAACTGGGAAATTAGTGAACATGTTCCTTGAGTATTTGAACACATAAAATGGAGAAAAATATATTATCAGGATCTACTGTTAACAGCAGTTAGCACTAAAACAAATGGAAAATTGTTCTGGTTTTCTGAGTTGCAACAAGAACACTCTCAACTCTGATAACCAGCTCTGACTTCTAAGACAGGTTGAATTCATTCATGAGCTGTATTACACCAGGGTTTTTGTTCTTTTTTTCAGTGTGTTTCTTCATTGCTTCCTTTTTATAGATCCTTCCATTTTCTTCTTTTCAGGTGTAACGACTGAAGCTGATTGGTCGTTGTTGCGCATGGCTCCTTCACCTTGGGCAGAGCTGGAGTTTGATAACATCATCCTCACCGTACCGTCGGAGGCAGTCCGACAGCTGGAGCACCCCGATGAGTTGGCGGCCCTCTGGAATGACATCATGAAGGCCATCGCTGACCTGGCTGCCAAACCCCACAAATTCCCACGTAAAGAGCGTTTTGTAGGAGATGTTCAAATTTCTCATGGTTGGTATTTCTTGGCTTTCATACAGCAATCTTTATCCTGATGAGTCTTCCAAACAGTGCTTCAGCACTGCATGCTTTTTTTTGATTTTATTTTCTTTTCAGTTGGATGCATGCAGGTTATCCTATTATGGCACATAACTTCTGCAGAGGGTTTGGGCGCGTTACACATGCTAGGCAGAAGGCATGTGGGGTGCCATCCACGAGCTGGGGACACAACCCAAAGCGAGGCTGCTGGGAGTTCCCCCTTCACACCCACAGAGTGCACATGCAACCTGTGGTCAGTGTATGTGCATGAAATGGTTTTTGGCATCAAAAGGGAAAAGGTAAAGGAAATCAGTAGCTTAAACAGTTAAATAGTATTTTATGAACCAAACCTTGTACACAACGTCTCTTTTCTCAATATTTAATTTATAATTACTAAGTTCTATTACACAGTTGCACATCTTTACTGTTATTGCAGGCTCATCCAGCAATGACTTTGGAAGATCGAAATAAACGAGTCAAGGACTATATTGAAGGAGGCAGGAACCTCAGCAGCTGGAGTGTGTGGGTGGCCCTGGAGACATACATGCAGGTAAAGGGATTATATCTGTAGACAAACTGTTCTTCAGTCTCACCAAAAAATCAAAAACCCAACAGCAGCTTTTCATAATTATTAATGGTTTTGATTAAATAATTCAGGAATGTTCTGTCTTTTTCCTCACAGCTCCAGGAGAAGTTTGGCTGGGATGCCATTAAGAAGGTGTTTGCTGCCTACCATGAGATGAACAGCTTCCCCATGACACAAAGGGAAAGATGAACTTTTCCGAGACGTTCTCCCAGACTGTCGGAATGAACCTGACTGGATTCTTCAAAGCCTGGGGGTGGCCTATTGAACAGGCCACTGAGGAGAAACTATCCAGCCTGCCTGCCTGGACCGATCACCCGATGGCCTAGCATGACTGACTGGCAGACGGCTGATCTTTTATGATCACTGACATGATAATGAGGAACAATTTCTTTAGCTATAATTATGTAATGAGCTATAATTTGGGGAAATTCAGTTGAACGGCTTGTTGATTTTTCTGTGTATTTACATTAAGACATTAAAAAGACAAGTATATCTCACAGACACTTTTTATTTTATTATTATTGTATTCCAGGGAAGAGGAGGAAAGAATATAAAATATTGGGTACTGTATAACTCCATCTTTATTTCTTTGAATTGGAGGCAAAAATCAAACCCTGACTTATGATCTCAGGAGATATTTATGTTTATAGTAACAAAGATCTCATAAAGGAAAGGGGCCATTATAAGTTACATACTTTGAGGAATACACACACAGGAAGATCAATCTTTCCTTGGGAGATATTGATAAATCCTGTATTAATGTTCTACACAAATGACATTGGCATGTACTTTTACTGATGTGTTTGTCGATCGATAAATTACATTATTTTACTTGTTAAAGTCTTATGTGTTACTCATTGCTGGAAGAACTAATAAAGTCACCCACTACAGTGTTTAACTGACTTAATAGTTGCCACTTTGCAAAAATCAATAAAAATATAATATCTGGACTATTTTAAACAGCTTCTTTTCTACCTTCCTGTCATGGCTATATGTGCTGCAGTGCTAATGCTAGTTCATAAACAAGAATGAACAAAAGGGAATCTACTGATTGGGATTTTTGATTTATTTTGTTTATTTGCTGCTTGTTAGGGCTGTGCAATTAAATTGGAATCTCAATTATTCTGACCAGTACTGAAAACGGCATTATTTAGCATAATTGCTAATTTCATTTGAAACCATTCGACATTTATTGCAGTTATAAACAACTCAATGTTGAAATGTTATTTCAATAATAATAATCGATTAACCTGCTGTCCAAATGTCAAATTGATGATTAATGCAGTTACAGACCTGTTTCTGTCTCAGCCCACAAGTAAACTGAGATGTTAAACCAGATTCACATTCTTTTTTCTCTCTGCTGCCCAAACTCAACCTGGACGGAGACAAATCTTATGGGACATCTCTCTGTCTTTGCTCCTTATCTCAGTGGTGCTGGATCTGCCCCCCCCTGGGCCACCCTGGAGTAACATTGGCCACCCTAGTGGCCACCCCACGTGATAAGCTGTTTAACGACTGAAGCTGAGTTGTCCATGTGTCAGCGAACGCACCTGCCTTTTCCGATTACCAGTCAACGTTGGTTAGCGTCTGCTCTGCTTATAATGGTTTAAGTTACTTGTTTACACTTTTCTTTAAATTATCGGCGTCTAAGCTGTCGTCCCGGTAACATGTATAACACGGTAAGGAGGGTGAGCTCGGTAATCTGTAAAAGGGAAAATTGCACTGCAGAGGACTGCAGCTGGTTCCGATCAAGCTGGTGAGTTGAAGTAATTTGGAAATCCGATGGTGTCTGCCAGTAATGTTGCTGGGTCTACTATGTTCACTTGAAACGGATACAAACCGTCTCAATGCATATTTACCCCTTGCATACATGTGGTATTTTAGCTCTCATGCTGATTCCACCTGTAAGAGACCCACAGTTACCGCGGTCAAGTTAGTTTGAAGTTGGATATTCAAGCTCCGCGGAGTTAGCGGCATCTAGCTCACGCTTGGTCCGATTCAGGCACTCAGATTTCGGCTAGCTGCTCTCTGTTGCTCCCTCTTCTGACGCGCTGTGGTTCACTTAGGGACCGTCAATAAGTTTCCGAACCAAACAATCGTGGAAAATAACAATAAATAAATTCCTTGTCTTCTGACCAATTGAAACAAAAACAATGGTAAATCATGCATGCTACTAGATTACATCAATGAGGCACACTCATTCTTATTCCATTTTAAGCCTTTTTACATTTTTAAGGAATTTATTTTGTCCAAAATTAGCATTTTTCTTCAATAGCTTCCAGGTCATGTGACCTACTGACACAAAATCTGTCTGAAATTGTTCTATGCTAACAACAGGATAAACTTAGAATCTGTCATACGTTTAGCTGTTAAAGAAGAAAAATGTTTAAAGTATCGCTCGCAAACGTAGTACAGACGGTTGTCAATGAAAGACATCTCTCCAAGATGCTCCGAGATTTAATAACGTTTTTTAGAAGGTGGGACGTGATTGGTCAAAAGTAAGCCAAAGTAACTACTTTCTACTCACAATGTTTAATTGAATGAAGATTATTTAGTATAAGTATTTTAAATAGTGGTTTAATTTAAAAACATTAATTTTCATAGTGACCTGTTTATGGGAAACAGAGAATCTAAGGTTGCAGCTCAGTATTTCTAATCAGAAACATCAAAATAATTAGTTAAGAAAACACCACCAGCTCATTGTTTGATAACAACAATTATTTATCATGAGCAATAAAAGATCTTCATAAAAATACAGCACATTTGACTGTCTGAAATACTTTTAGTTTTTACTTATATACATTTAAAAGTGGTACATAAAGTACAATTTTAATCTGATACTTTTACAACTAATGTGTTGCTGTCGTATCTGTACTTTTACTTAGGAAAATCAAGTACTCCTTTTACTGCTGCATATCAGTGTTGAAGGTTTGTTGAAAGATATCGCCATAAGAAAACCATCGCCGCATTTCAAGATACACCTGTATAACTGTTTTTTCTTTTGTTAGAGTTTTTTCAACACATCTGAGTTCACATGAATCATTCTTCGTCCAAGGGCATTCTCAGGATCTTATGACTGAGTCGGTCCATTGCCTCAGCGCTTCTGTAGGTCCTCAGTTCAGAGTTTCCTCTCACTGCTTCCTCCATCCGGTCCTGGTTCCAGCGCATCAGACCTTCCAGGAGGTACGCCTGGAAGTGGGCGTCACTGGCACTGGTCCCTGCAGGTTAAACAAAGAAAATGACATATACTCTCTGCGTTCAAAAAAAAACAAAAAAAAAATCTAATAACCCACCTGGGATGAAGCGATTTAGGTGGAGGTGGAAGGACTCCAGGGAGGTGGATCCACAAGCACACCGGTAGCAGCAGAGCTCCACACCACCCTTCTTCAGGGTCCCTGTCTTCAGGTACAGAGGAAAGCCCTCTGGGTCCTGAATACAGACAGTGTGTCTCTGCTGGTCTTTCCAGACCTGCTGGATGCGCTCGTGGTCCAGCAACGGTACTCCCAGAGTGTCCCTCCCCTTCTCACTGTCCATCTCATCAATGAGGGCCTTGATCCTCCTCGCCGTCTCCTCTACTCCTCTCGTCCTCTTGCGGCAGTGCAGCGCCAACTCCTTCCTGCTGATCATCTGGTCCAGAGCCTTCTCAGAGACTGGACCAGAAACATCTTCCGGGTCCAGCTCAAAGAAAGATGCATCTGGACAGTGTTCATTTTCACATGCTCTGTTTTAGTTTCAGACTTCAGGCACACAATAAAAAAACTTTAGTTTTAGCTGTAATTTAGTTCAACTGTTATTTTTTTTAGTTGTACTTTGATTTTAGTCAATGAAAATGCAATGCAATTTTAGTCAATTTAATTAATTATTATTAATTGTGCTCACATTCTAATTTAATCAACTTTACAGTTATTTATTGATTACAGTATTTTACTCAACCATATTCAATTATATTCTCTCCTTCATGGAGCTTTGCACACATGAACAAAGCACAGACCTGTTCCTTTGGCAATGATTTGAAATTATATGAGGCTGAAAATATTTACTAAATAACTGTTTACCCGGAGAGTCGAGCCGTGAAGATGCCGTAGAGCTGATGATAACTCCTGCTGCAAAGCGCCGCATGAAGTGCCAGATGTCCAGGCGCACTTGGAGCTCGTTCCACTCTGCAAACATGGCCCTGACCTGCGACTGTCCGTGTGCATGTGGGCTGCAGCAGTCTCGGTCCACATACATAATGGCAGGCGGCGCCACTCCTGCCTCCCTGTACCTCCTCATGAGACCCGCTGCCATGGGCCTCAGTCCATGCCCCTCTGCGGCTGTGAGCACAGACACCAGAACCTGGCCGTGCTCATTGCCCACACTTGTAAGCCAGCCGGCAGTGTTGGCAGCTGTACCGGCCAGTTTTTTGGTAACCTATGTAAAAAAACAAAACAAAAAAACAGTAAAATAAACCATAAAGCTAAAAACATAAGCACCCAAAATCATTCAAACTTGATTTTCTTTTACCTTTTTGGTGGAGTCCATCTTAAGGACAGAGCCAAAGACAGATGTTATTTTTGGCCCTGACCTCAGGTAGCCGTGAGAGGACGTCCCTGGCGTAGACAGACAGGAGCCACTTGGGTTTAGGGAGGGGCGGGAGCGGTGGAGGCGCAGAGAACACTGGAGGCTCAATGATGGAGGAGTCAGTGAAGGGTTCACAGGCAGTGAAGTACTCCAGCGTGCGCCGTGTCCATGCTGCACTGTGCTCTTCTTGCAGCTTTTTATAAAGCTGCGTGACACTTTTGCCATGGGTCCTCTCCCGCGTCAATAATGTGTTCTGACATACCTGTAGGTCAGAATGGCAGGGAATTTTCTGCGGTGCCCCATGTCCAGCTGTCCCAGGATTTCCTCAGACCAGGCTGGATACTTCCTTGCACCCTTTGCATTCCAGAAACTCTGGTGGGCCATATCATACCACCATCGATGTCCAGGACCTTGCGCACAGTGCGGTAGAGGCCAGCAGCAGTCAGCCCCCCCCCCCCCCCCTGGGGTGGTTGTTGCAGGCTGGCTGAACACAGGCCAGTGGAATGAGCCACATCTTCAGCGGCATCCAGAGGAACAGAGGGCGGCAAAAGAAGACGTCAGGAGAGGAAGGAGGCTGGGTAAAGATGGTCGGGGGCTGGGGAGGGTACCACCAGAAGTTGGGATGTGCCATCACTTCTGGCTTCCAAGTTTTCTTGTCAGCCCTGAACAGACTCTTCCTGATCCAGTCCTGCTGGAAGGATGGAAGTTGCTCCTCCCAGTGTGCAGGAAGCTCTGCAGGTGGCTGGAACGTGGGGCCGGGAGTCCACAGCGCTGGAGGAGCAGGGTCAGGGGCAGGGCCTCTTGAGGCAGCAGCGGCTGGAGTGATAAAAAGCACAATTAGTTTGTTGTTGTTAAATAAAGATTGTCACTGCATGTCTTTTTCAGCACTGCTAGACAGCCACTAAGGTTACAACATTTAGTGCAAACATGATGTTTAGTAGAGAGGCAGTATGATGATGAGACAGTTAAGTTATGGAAGGAAGCAGTAAAAATCATTCTGACTTTCATCCAAGCACCATTAGGTCAAATACAAGAAGAAAGGTGAGATGGGATCAGCCAAGTGTGAAGCCAAGCAGTGCAAACACCATGAGCACCTCTAACTACAACATTCTGCAGCCACTTATTCCAGGGGGAGCGGGGGACATGTGAGATGACAAGGAGGAGCTTTAGTCAGTGATTAGGATAAAAATTAAATTAAAAAAAGTTCACATACACCTTTAAATTCCCTTTTTGCTTTGAAGAGTAAATGTAGACTGACACTCGATCAGTGCCAATTCTCTACAATAAAATGAACATTTTGTGTCATTTAAAAATATTTATATCAGAATTATTTGTAAAACATTGTTTGGGATTTACATACCTTGAGGAAGTTGTTCCTCAGCTTGCGAGGCCACAGTCATCATCTCCTGGTCATCTTCCTCCTCTAAGAATTCCCCAACAGCAGTGTCTGTAAAATAATACAGAACTAAGCACATGTCACCAACACGTCATTCACACATCTGTGTGCATTAACTGAAGCTCACCACAGGTAAAAAGCTGTCTCCAGGCAGCAGACTCAGACAGAGAGGGCTGACAGGGTTTGGCTGGTGACATTATCTTTTGTGCCAGCTGTGAAGGGGACAAATGCTTCCCCCGTGCCAACAGGGCCTTCACACTGGCAGCCGTCAGTGGCCTGCTCTGAGTGGTAGTAGGTGAAGGAGGAGCAGCAACAGTGGGCACAGAAGCAGCAGCGGCAGTACAGGGGGCAGACACAGTGACAGTGGGGAGGTGGGCTGGAGCTGAAGCCTGCCTCTTCAGCACGTACGCCTTGAAAAGGGCCATGTTGGTGTTTGGCCTGGCCTTTGCCTTCTTCAGGTAGGTGATCAGAGCCTGGGCCTCTTTGCTTCCGTCCTCATACACCTCCTTCATGGACTTGCCCTTGAAGTCCCCCGAACTCCACCATTAGACGCCCAGAATCACCAGTCCTCTGGGCCTCCTGGAGCATGGCCTGTTTTTTCTGGTACACCTCCACAGCCTCTCCTATCTCCCTGATCTGGGAGGTGTACCTGAGGAACAGGTGTTTATTGGCCGACAGTGGGTTGTCTCTTTCTTCCTCCCCCATAATGCTGCTGACCAGATAGATTGCGTAGCCGAGTGAGTTCTCCAGCAGCCACCGGAACCTCTGGCCATGGTGTTTTCCAAACTGGATCTTTCAGTGATCAAGAACCAGGAACTGGTCACCAGGATCCCCTCCATTCTGTCTCACAAAGGCAGTGGCCTCGGGCAGAACCTCCTCCTTACGCCGGGCCCTCCCGGCCACCACAATCTCACTCATATTTACATCCTCAGTTGGCCCCATGAGGAGCCAACCCAGAGGAGTTCTTCGGAATAAGGGGTGTGCATACATAATCTGAAAGGAAACAGGCATAAATACAAAGTTACTTGTATAAATATTGTTTGAAATAATAAAACAGTCATTACACTGGATCTCTGTCCTTTTAAATCAACTTCAAAGAACTTACAAATGAGCAACATTTATTCACTATGGATTCACTGCTGCTCTGAAGCAATACTAAACGGTAGAATTCATTATTAGATATTCTACCATCTTAATTTTAGCTCTGTTGTGCTACCAACGGCACTAAGCACCCAAACAAAACCGCGTTTTTTTAAGCGGGACATAAATCAAATTAATTATTTTGGATATTAACAAAAATGTGAACATTTTATTAATAACAAAACATAGCACTAGTTGGTATATTCTTATTGCTACAATATCAAGAGTAATTTCTGTGTATTTATTGATTTATTTATGGCGGGGTGGTTGAAAATATCAGATATTAGGCGCGCATGTTTGATGATTCATAGAAATATGATCATAACCGTGATCGAAATAGCACTTAAACATACTGTATTCGGCTGGGCACAACCTCCATAAAGCACAGATAAAACGGGGTCAATGTACATTACAGAAAAACTTTGTATTAAGTATTTCTAATAAACAAGTCTAATGATTTATATGCACTTGACGCTGCGTGATGTTGCTTTTAATAAAAAAAGTTATGCTAACAACAGGATAAACTTAGAATCTGTCATACGTTTAGCTGTTAAAGAAGAAAAATGTTTAAACGTATCGCTCGCAAACGTAGTACAGACGGTTGTCAATGAAAGACAGCTCTCCGAGATGCTCCGAGATTTTACAAAGTTTTTTAGAAGGTGGAACGTGATTGGTCAAAAGTAAGCCAAAGTAAGCCACCAGCTCGGGACGTGATTGGCCCACCGGAATGTAAGACGCTCACCGATTGGTTGGTTGGGCTAACTTTGTGCTTATTTTGCTCTGACATTGGGATGCTGCATAAAGGACCATACGAAGCTGAAGTTAGCTTCCGATTTCCGCAAACAGCTAAAAGGGCCATTTCACCTAATTTTTCATTACCTTAAGCATCTTCAATCTGCTCCAACTCAAAAACTACAGTACTTAGACACGTCAAACCTGGACTAGATTGTTTTACACCAATAGCAGAATGTTTAAAACCCAGTTTGGAATTTGTGAAATTTGTTCCAAAAATCTTTGAACTGGAAAGTAAAATTAAATCTTTTTTTTCTTGTTTTTTTTCAACAACTTTTAATAAAACGCAGAGTAAATGTAAGCCTATATGGAAGAAGCTTTTTAATATTTCATCTATAAAGTAATTCAGGCATCAATAACTGCTTTAGAAAAGGCCAGAAAGCTAACCAGGGCTGACGCAGTGGATCACACTGAGCGTGGCCAAATGGAGGAGAGGTATAAGAATAAGAGTCACAGCAGAAAGAGGAGCATCAAAAACAATCATGTAAACAATGAACAACAAAAAAGTCTGAAAAAAAAAATCATAGCTGTATGCCTTTTTTTGCAGTGATAGAGCGGAGATTCTGATGCCACTGGGAGCAGAAGCAGAGAGACATTTTGTTTCATTCTGTTTAAGATTTAACTGCATTAAAAATAAAAATATTTTACAAGTTTACAAGTAGGGCCTATTTTGTTGTGACTCATTATGTACTATTAGTGTTAAACAATCTAGTCAAGGTTTGAAGAGTATAGGTACTGTAGTTTTTATGCTGGATCAGTTCTAATGAGGTCCATATGCCAAAAAAACACTAATATGGCCTTTTATTAAACTTTCACAAATTAAACAAAGCTTTCACAAATCTCATATTGGTTCATAAGATACTGCTATTTGTGAAGAGCAATCTTGTCCAGGTTTGAAGTGTCTAAGTACTGTACTTCTTGAGCTGGAGCATATTAAAAATGCTAAAGGTAATAAAAAATGAGTTGGAATTGCCCTTTAACTCATTACCATGTCGGAAGCTAAAATGAGAAGGCAGCTTCTGCTTCGCTACCCGTTGATTTGAATGGCTTACTGGCGGGTGTTCCCCTTACCAATTTGGCAGACGTTTTGCTTCAGAACCAAAATACACAACGACGTGTAAAATAACTTTCCTCCCAAAGGAAGAAAACGAGCAACACACGATGCACGTTGAACGAAAGACAAAACTGGAGGATGCGGGCATCGATCCCACTACCTCTCGCATGCTAAGCGAGCGCTCTACCATCTGAGCTAATCCCCCATAAAACCTCTTGTGTCGTCATCATTTTTTATAGTCCGACATGACATGTCTATGGTGTCGCACAGTGATGGTAGTATAACGTGTATAAATTGTTAGCTTCATAAAAGTAAAAGAAAAGTTTACTTACGAGAGTACGTTTTTGTATCCACTCCAGAAAGTGTCCATGGTGCAGCAGTTCTAACAACATTTTATCATTTTCTTGCAAGGTTGATGCATGACATTCTTTTCCTTACGAATAATTAATGTATTTTGGTTCTGAGAACCGAAACATATAAACCACGAGATTACATGTACAAAAAATTTGATTTTATTTGTACACGAATGTGCACAAGCGGTCAGACAGGTGTCGCCAACGATGGCCGACAGCTTCAAACACGTAGCAAACGTTGAAACGCTACGCAAACAGCGAAACTGCCCTGCATACACATGAATGACGCAAACTCCAAAAAACACAAACACAAAATCAAATACAAAAGAAAAATGCTGCAATCACAGGGAATAGACTGAATCAAAAAGAAAAATGCTCCAAATACGAAAACAACAGAAAAATAGCAAAAACAACAGCAAGTTGAGAAAATCCGCAAACTCGCTCCACAAAACGGAAGTGCACAAGACCACTAGGGTGACCAGATGTCCCGATTTGTGTGGGACTGTGCCATATTTTTCACTCCTATCCCAGTGTCGCTCAAACAGAAACAATGTCCCGCGTTTGACTGGTTCAAATTCTGATAAGTCAAAAACTATTTGACTGGAGCTTTTCTGAAATGTAACGAAAGCTGCAGTCATTATCACAGAGCCGCAGCAGCGTCCAACGTCATGACAAACCTGCGCGCCACGCTTGTATAGCCTACATCAGTAGGCTATACAGAATATAATGGAAAGTATGTCTCGAAAAAGTGAAGCGATACTGTCAAACTGAATCACAGAAGAAATGCACAGCTGAAAAAGCCGCCTGCTGATCTATGGACTCATTTTTACTCAAACTAAGAGATGACTGCCAGACATACAAGGTAACGGCAGCCGAGATTACCAGTGTTAAACTTTAAAAGCATCTAAAGTTTTTTTTTTAACTTTTGCTAATTCAATGTTGTGCACTAACAGGCAGGAATTGATGAATGTAATGTGAGATCTTTGTTAAATTAAAATGTATGACGTCATCATAGTGTTGGTAATGTGTCCAATGATGTCCCTCATAAACATCCTTGTTGTCCTGCATTCGGTTTTATATCTGGTCACCCCTAGTCATATGGGGGCACATCCTCAGCAAAGACATGGTCGTAATATGGTCATAATATTTCACAGTACTACAGAACAGCATTATTTACAGCAGTAATATTAGTGGTCGACTCCCCCTAGTGGTCTGGTGCGCTTCCGTTTTGTGGAGCGAGTTTGCAGATTTTCCTAATTTGTTTTTTCCCACCCCTAATATGAAATGGAGGAGCAAGAGAATAAATAAATAGCACCCATCCATTGGATAAATAAAATGAAGAGATACGAAAGACAGATTTGAACGTAAAGTTACAAACCTTTCTATGGATTTACACAGTATATCAGAAAGCTAAGAGCACATTGCATGCATTAGATTGTCAAAATACCCCTCAGTGATTCTTGAAATGAGGGAAAGAACATGTCTGTTGGATAAAGTATGGATTTTGAATAAAATATACACAAAATATAATTTCTTCAAATAACTGGAAAAACAAACCTGGGCAGTGTCAGTATAACAATGTATTCCTTCATGATATTTGATGAACTTTTAGATTTTAAATCATGTAGTGTGTGGACGGTGTCTGTAAAAGCCCTTGTCCTGGAGCAGAACTCAATACATTACAATAGTTTAAAACAATTACAAGAATTCTGAAATAAAATGCCATAACTAATAAGTATAAGTATTCAAATGAATAATTTCAAAATTATCAATAAATGCAATAAAATAACATCTTTATGTATTTTCCAACTCAACTGAAATTGTGTCTTGAGTTTTTAAGAAAATGTAAAAAAATCAGGCATTATTGGGGGGCATCAAAAACTCTGAGGACCCCATTACCACTTCCTTTTTCTTCCTTTAGCTAGGAGGGCTAGCAAGCTCTGGTAAGGTTATGTTATTCTTTTGTTTTTTCTTCCTTTTTATTCCAAAGTTGTATGTCACAACCATAGTGTGTCAACACCATAACTGATAATTTACAAATATTTAATGAAATTTTGTGTAAAAAGTGGTTAATTTTGGTATATTACAAAGATTTTAAGGCACTGATGATCTACAAAATGGCCTCCTTCACTTAAGTGTACAATTTATGGGCTTTATGTTGTTTTTTGTTTTAAATAATATTTGTTTTGTTTCTTGAGAAGCATTTGTTTGTAAAACTGCAGAATTTCTCAAATTGGTGTGTATGTTTTTTCAGTTCTAAATTCTACTGTTTATTGTAGTGATTAAATGCAAAATTGGTTATTTTGTATTAACTGAACAGGAGTAAATAAATACCAGCTAAATACATTTTTATAAGGTGGTATGATTCACTTAAAAACATGTACATAATTAAAAGAACTAAGAAACAACATAGAGTAAAATATCAGTAATAGGTTCATTTAAAAACAAATTCTATATTGATTTATTTTTGCCTGACGGTGTTGACAAAGTTCTACTTCAGGTCCAATAAAAATGTAAATTTCATAAAAATGTTGCAGCTGGGAGCTTGTATCTTAACATTTTTACATTAACAAAACATTATTTGTCATATTTGAATACATCAGCTTTATGAATAATTAAATTATTTTTTTGGGAAAATGTGAATCCATTTTGTCCCTTATCTCGAGAATCACTGCCCTCATGGAGCATGAGCAGATGGTGACACACTCACCAGATTTGTAAAAAGGAGCAGTGACCGCTTCCTGAACCACGACCTCTTCCTCTTCCACCGTTACGTCACGTGGAGCCAGTAGGTAGGTTGATAACATGTGGAGCTCTCCATAACTCCTCTAGATACAACTCATCACTTTTGCAGCCTATCTGGGTCTTTGGAAGACACATTTCAAGTATTACTGGATTTAAAATACTGCATTAGGTGAGGTGCTGCTGTATGTTGTGGTATGACTTTTCTGCCTACTGAATGCCCTGTATTAAAGCAGAAATGTCTGGTAATATTAGAATTATGTATTTCATTTGGATGTTGTGTGGTTCAAAAGAATTTTTAGGGGATCAAATTAAGACGGTGCTTGTTTGAGTTCATGTACACTACCGTCCCTCTCCTGTTAATAAGCTTTGGTGGTAAGATCATTTCTTTCTTCATGCCAGGAGAGAGATACAGTCCTGTACTGATCCACTCCTCGTTTTCTGTGACGCAAACAGAAGAGAATCTTTGTGAAGCTCATACTTAGAAAACAAGTCAACTCGTTAGATTTTCCATGTTATTGCTATAATATAAAAATGATCTTTCATGTTTTCCCTTTGTTAGATAATAACAGTGGGATTGGACCTCCTGTTTGAGCAGTGATCTTGATCCGTTGGTTCTTGACCACAGGTAGTGGTGGGTTATCCTTGATGATGTAGGGCAGAAGCCCCTCTTGGTTTAGGGAAGCATCGTACACGTCTGTTGCCAGACTGAGTAGCATGTGCTCTTTGGGACTCTTCACAGGGTTCTGCTTACTCGCCTTAAAATACAGTTCAAATAAAGACTTATTAGAAACAAGAACTGTTAAACACGAGGCATCAGCATGAAAGGCAATATTTAGAACTACTGATTATTATTATTGAAAATATTTTAAGCAAATGTCACAGTACAATATTAGAGATGCAAAAAATTCACAATGAGTTGTTTTTCTATAATTTATGATCCTTAAGACATAACCTTTGCTCTTTAAGTAATAGGCTAGCGGTTAAATAAAAGCATAAAGGTTGTGATTGATTATATAACAGAACTGATGCCTTTTTGCAAGCTTAAAAGATTTAATTTCACTTTTATAACACCACATACACAGGCCAAGAGGATGTTCTAGCTGATCGTTTGGAGGGTGGATCAGAGCACCTGATGTGTTGATATAAAGTGCTTTGGAAAAGTATTCTCCCCTATTGAACATTTCCACATCCGGTCATCAACCACAGTCTCCAATGTGTTTTTATTTGGATTTTAGTTGATGGGTTAACAAAATGTAGCACATCATTTTAAAGTTAAGGAAAGTAACACATGGTTTAAAAAAAAGTTCTGAATA
This sequence comes from Crenichthys baileyi, assembly GCA_036173005.1. Lineage (NCBI taxonomy): Eukaryota > Metazoa > Chordata > Actinopteri > Cyprinodontiformes > Goodeidae > Crenichthys > Crenichthys baileyi. The sequence goes on from JAHHUM010001541.1 coordinate 135,383, forward strand.
AAAATCTGAAAGGTGTAATGTGCGCTTGTTTTACCCTTAAAAAAATGCCTTTATAACCTAATTAGGAGCTACCTGAGGGTGATTGAACCTCAGTATAAATCCATCTGTTTAGCCTGTAAAAGGCAAAAACTAACAGGCATCCTTCCTTTTGCAGTCTTTTTCAAGCCATCAGGAAAAATGAGTAGTAAATGGAGTTTACGGTCCGTTGAAACATCACATTCAAACAAACGAGAAATAACTGTAGTAACCTCCTAAAAAATCCGGAGTTCTGTACATTGCCACAGAAAATGAACAAGAGTCCCCTTATGCATCAAATTTAACACAATCATTAGACCTCTTTAAATACTGTGAATTTCCTGTTGAATACACTAAGAAATAAGTAAATCAAGGGAAGAACTAGAATAACAGCAACTAAAGAACATAAGCATCAGGGAGAAAACAAATCCACAAACATATTGAAACACCAAACACAGACGAATCTTGACAGATTCAGCTAGCTGCCGAGAGCGACTGAGCGAAGAGACGACATAAATTCCTATCATAATGAGGTGTGGTTCACCTTGTTGCTAGGTGACACTGTCTTCCAAGAGCTGTCATTGGTTGTTACAAAAAAAAACAAAAGAGATGCAATCCCAGTAATCAATCGAGAGAAATGAACAAATCATAGAATTTCAATCGTAATACAGCATCAAAATATTTGAACCTACTCATCATTATTTTGATTTGCTTATGTTTACTTGCCATGCTGGTTGTTGGAAGATTTGTACATGAATTATCATTGCTTAGTTTAAAAAGATTATTTTTCAGGCTGTTCGCACCCCAAACAATGCCAGATGTGGACGTGTGTGCTGTATCAGTATCTGGCCAGAACCCGTTTTATTCAGTAGGACTTGTATTTGTGAAACTGTGTGTAGCCACACCCACGATGCTGAAACATGAATGTTTTTTCTTTCTTTTCTAAAAGGCTGTGACACAGGGCAGCTCCTCTGAGAGAATGAATTGTCTCTCCCAGGCCATCCAAAGATAACTTTGACTCGCTTGTGTCTTCATTGCATACCTTCTCTGTGTTTATCATTATGTCTAACTCTGACACTGGTCATTTTCATACTCCATCTATTTGATATTAATGTGGACACTCACTGGTCAGCATTTTACTGTGATTGTTTTCTTGTATAAAGCAGTTTGATTTGGTAAAACGACCAAAACAAATGGAGAAAAAAAAACTGTGGAGAAAACCAAACTGGACAGAGGAGCAGAGCCTGCTGTTAGCACCGCTGTGTTGAAAGGTAAATTTAGTCCCAGGATTGAAAAGAGGGAACAAAGAGGCAGACTTGGGAGCACATTGACAAGTAGATCAGTGCGCCATTCCCTCTGCTTTCACGCAGCATCCTGGATTGTGAGAAGCTCTGGTACCCGCTACAATCACAAGTGAACTCCTTCACCGACAGGGGGTGTTGATAACCATTTAGGTTATGGCTACTGACATCAACATATATAATACAGCAAAGACTTATTCCCCTCATTTACATCTTTCTTCTGTGTGTATAGTGTTTAGATTATTGTACTTTATCTTGTGTAGCCTATCTTGTAACTATTCACATTTGTTCACTTTAAGAGCTCTCTTAAATCCTAAGGTGCTTTGTAAATAACTTTTATCTTACTGAGGTAAAATTCAAAGAAAAATCGTAGAATTTGAGAACTTCTACGATTTTACTTAAAATGATGTGACTAGGAGCTACTTTCAGTCTTAGGGTTCTTTGTAAATACGGGCCCTAGAGTTTTCCTGTTTTCTCAGCCTGATTGTAATAATATTGTTTCAAGTACAGTAAACTAGTTGTTATTTTGGTGGTAGTAAGTTCATTATATTCAGATTGTATTAGAAGAAGGCTCCTACATTTTTCAATGTCATCACAGTAATACAGCTGGTCTTGATTTGCTTTTCAATCTCTTTCAATTTGTTTACATTTATTTTTGATTCATACCAAGTGTGGCTCATTATTATTATGTAGGCTTATGCAGGCTTTAAATGCTTCCATTTTATTGATGCAATGGTTTGGTCTGTATTAAAATTAAAATACTCTGTTATTTTCTCTTCAAGAAATTCCTCAAATTCAGCAGACTTCAGCCATTTAGCTTACATCAAAAATGGGAGTGGAGATGAACAGTAGTTGGGGAATTTAACTGATATGATAATTGGGCATGGTCAGAGAGTAACAAGCCAGTAAAACGATTGGAAAATTTATGAAAGATATTCATTTAGTGGAGGCATGGAGGCAACTTTAGCTGACTGAGTCTGAGGCATCTAAAGTCCTAGTCAAAAGTCTTAGTCTTATTCGCAAATATTTTTTTTGTTTTGTTTGTTTCCTCTGGTCTGGTATTTATGGTCCAGAAATGTTGGTATGAAGTTATGGTGTCACAACTATTTGAACAGTCTATTGCATGACTTATCACACAATTGGAATCTCCACCTTTTGTGAACTGGCCATTATAAGCTGACATTATAAGTTGATCGCTGTGGAGTTGGAGCTGAAGATGCCATCATACATCTGCTTCAACAAACCCTCTTGTCATCTGGACAAAGCCAGCATCACTGTGAGGATCATGTTCTTTGATTTCTCCAGTGCATTTAATACTATTCAACCTGCTTTGCTTTGTCAGAAACTCCAGAAGACTCAGGTGGAGGCCTCAACAATCTCCTGGATCAAAGACTACCTGACAAACAGACCACAGTTTGTGAGACTGAAGGGTTGTGTGTCTAGCCAGGTAGTCAGCAGCACAGGAGCACCACAGGGGACTGTACTCTCACCATTCCTCTTCACTCTGTACACGTCAGACCTCCAGTACAAAACAGACTCCTGTCATCTGCAGAAATACTCTGATGATTCTGCAGTTGTGGGGTGGATCAGAGATGGACAAGAAGATGAGTACAGGGAGCTGGTGGACCGCTTTGTGGCATGGTGTGGAAACAATCATCTCATCTTGAACATGAATAAATCAAAAGAGATGATTGTAGATTTTAAGAGAAACATAAATAAGTCAAAAACTATTTCCATCATGGGAGAAGAGGTGGAGGTGGTGGAGGAGTATAAATATCTTGATTTTCACCTGGACAACAGACCGGTGTGGAGATGCAACCGGAGCTGTCTACAAGAAGGGACAGAGCAGACTGTACTTGGTGTACGGTGTTTGCAGCAAGATGCTGCATATCTTCTATAAGTCTGTTGTGGAGAGTATGATCTCTTCTGCCATCATCTGCAGGGGAAGCAGCATCAGAGCCAGGGACTTAAAAAGCTCAACAAGCTGATAAAGAAGGCTGGCTCTGTTCTGGGGACTCATCTGGAGTCTGTGGAGATGATGAAAGATTCTTCATAAAATGAAGAACATCATTGAGAACCCTCAGCATCCTCTTCATGAGACTGTTGTACAGCAACAGTGTGTCTTCAGTCAGAGGCTTCTTCAGATCTGCTGTAAGACGGACCATTTCAGGACAAGGTTTTAATAGTTTTGCAATTTTCATTTGTTTGTATTTTTATTTAGTTTTGACTTCACATTTTCAATTCTATTTTAGTTTTAATTGGTTTTTAGCATTTGTTTGCTAGTTTATTTTATTTTTTATTTTTTTGAAAATGCTTCGTTTCAGTTTAGTTATTAGTTTCAGTTATAGTTTTAGTCTTTATTCTGAAATCAAATCCAGGGACATTTCCAGCTCAGAGATTAAAATAATTAAATGCTATCAAGATATAATGAAAACACTGGTACAGTTACATTCATTTTAAAATATTTATTCATAATTAAACTATAAAAATCAAGTGTAATAGCAGTGAAGTCTATCCACACTGTTGTTAGCATTTTCTAAGAGTAACAAAAACAAATAAAGAGCAGTACACTCATCTGCTCTTTCCCTGCTCTTAGTTCACTTTTCTTTCTATAAGTCTTTCTATTTTCCTCCTCTCTCCTGTTCTATAAGATGTTCACTATTCTAAAAGAGACATAATATAATCACAATCCTCTCCAAAACATTACAGCGTATAACATACTGAAAAATTACAATTTAAAATGTAAAAAAAATAAGATTTTTGTTTCAGGTACGCTTTAGTAGTTGGATATTTTTAGATACTGGGAAACTAGGATAATCCTTTTAATATCAACTTTTCTTTAATTATTTAATTATTTTCCTCAGTTGATGAAGTACCAAAATTGCCATATTTAGCAAAAAGAAAAATAACAATTTTTACTTGGAGCTACAGGCTCTTACAACAGAAAATATGTACATTTAACCAAGTGATTCTCTCTCCCTTCTCATCATTCTCAGTTCATGTAGATCTTGCCTCATTCACTTTCCCTGTTTCTGACTCCTTTCAGTAACTTTCATATGTCCAAACAGAGTGGAAAACACCCCTCAGCCTGAGTTCACAAATCACTATAATAAATTAGCAAAACAACTAATAACTAACTCAGGAAATATAAACAAAAGGTCACCAATCAATTCTAAAACAACCTACTTTGGACGAATCCTTGTTGACACTGTAGCTCCAATTTCCCAAATCGGGAAGTTCTGCTCTTGTCTTCCTATTTGCTGTTCTTTTCGTTCATAAAAACTTGGTTTATTAGCATTTGTGTTCTCACCTTTAGTAAAACAAAACACATCCAAGACATTTTTTTTGTTTTACGATTTTTTTTTTTTATGTGGACAACTCTAGTAACGTTTCCTACCATTGTTGAGCGCAACATGCTCACTCGGGCTTTCTACCCCCGGCTGCCGTAGTAAGTCGACACACATCATTTCTCATTCACAAAACGTTAAAGTCGGGGACATTTCCTGGGACAGCTTTAGCCGGGGAGAGGTCGGCTAAATTGGGGACGTCTGGTCACCCTACACTACAAGACACTTGGTTTTATCTAAAACGCAGTCATATTCAAATGAATCCCGAACTGGACTCTGTTGCTTTATCCCAAGTTTTGCTGACATGACGCTAGGTGTGGACGGACCGCTCAGATGATTTGACTATTTGCTGGTGGAATGTGGCACAGCAAGAAAAAACAACAACCTGAGACTACTAGACTTCATACTTATGCATGAGACACACAAACGAAAACTAACAACATTGTGTCTATAAATTCAGTTAATTTTAGTTAGTTTTGTGTATACTCATAACAGTTTTAGTTAGTTTTCATTTTTGCAAAGAATCGTTTTTATTTTTATTTCAGTTAACGAAAATCCTTTTTTTTAACTTCTAGTTTTCGTCAACGATAATAACCTCGCTACAGGAGATCCTTCCTGCCCACAGCCATCAGCATCTATAACAGCTCTTTGGAGAAACCTGCATATTATGAGCTTCAATAACATTTAATTTCCCTTTGGGATGAATAACGTATTGAGTTGAAATTTTTTGAATTGAATTTAAAGGGTGGTTTTAAAGACATGCATTTTCACCCTTTTTTAAACTATTTTAAAGGTGAATTTGCGTCAAATAAAGTACTTTTGTGTGTCAGGTACAGTGCTCATTGTTTTTGCATTCACTGAGTAATGTTGAAAACAATACAGTCAGCATGTTTTGTTTTAAATGATGTGGTTTGTGACACCTACCTGACTCCTTCATAGCCTTTTCATAGGCCCAGACGACGGTTGCCTTGGTTTGATGAGAGGGAAGTAGTTTGATGTCAACCCTTTTTATATCCAGGAAACCGACCTGGTACGACTGATGCATGGAGTTCCACAAAGTTAATGATGAAGGTTACCACATGCCAGATATTGTTGTGAGACAGAAGCCTCTTGTCTGTATGTGGACGACCACCAGACTTACTTATGCGAGGAGTCAAGCCAAATTCTTTTGCAATGCTTCAGAAGTGCTGTTAATATATTCAGGCTGATACGGGTGAAGAAAAGAAAGACAAATAGGATTGACTGACATGTAAAAATCAAGAATCATGGTAAAAGATTTTCACCTGAGTATGAGATTAAGATTCTGTCATGGTTTTTAAGGCCGACTTGACCCACATGCAGAGGACACTCAAACAGAGAAGCGTTGATTCAAAGTTTTATTGCTAAGTTCAGGAACGAGGCAAGCAGAGTGGTCAGGAGTCAGGCTCTAAGGGAAGGACAGAGATGAGCTGAGGAAACAGATCGGATTAATCAAGTCAGATCTATGCTCACTATTCAGGAGGCGATCGATCCGCCGGGGGGGGGGGGGGAGACGGGTGCAAGTCCGTCCATTCTTGCTGACCAGCAGCTGAGCGCAACTTGCTCAGGTCAAGCTCTGCTAACGACTTCAAAACCGAGTCACAAAGCCATTGCCCTATAAAGAAATCAAGTTGTTCTTACATTCCTAAAAATACCTTGTCTAGCACTAAAACACAAAATTAGCATTTTCCACATCTCAACATGGGCACTGCCACCATTGAGCTACTGACTCACAACATGGCCACACTGAGCACTTATATGACATGCTGGTTTGTTTACAAGATTTGTGTGCTGTTATTGGCTATCTGAATTTCTAGAGCAAATCAGAGGCCAGATTAGGTATGGGATTTCCCCAGTGAAAGCTTGTAAAATCCTGGCGCAAGCATTTTGGAGCAAAAGTCTGAGTATTTTTTGCCATGTGAGATAGCACACTAATAAATAGCTAAAAATACTAGTTTGTGTTTTGATGTTTCCGCTGTGAGAGTTCAGGAGATGTTAGTTTAATAGTTGTTTTTGCAAATGAAACCAAAAACGAAATATAAATGTTTTCAGTATTTTGTAATTACTGCGGTCTGCAGCTCAAAATGAGTATGTGTGACTTCTGACTCACTTCGCCAGATCAGGTCACATATTGAGAGCACAGTAAGGAGCAACTTATGCGTACATGTATTGAATTTTGTGCCTTCAGCACATTGTAGCCCTTGTAGTCATTGAGTTGTGTGCACATGGCGCTTTCGTTGCATGTGCATAATATACGCGCTCCTGAATTAAAATAAACTGTTTGTGTTCTTATTTGTTGCTCCTATCCCCTTTTGGCATTAAACATTCTTTTAGCAAACACATGGCAGTAGTTGTCCCAGCATGTCTTTCGATGTTTTTTGATTATGAGGCCCGAGCAGGAAGCCTGCAAGGGCCTATTGTAATCGCTCCGTTTATTATTACTCTGGCGACAAATAAATAACCTTTTTCGCGGATTTAACATATTGAAAAACTCACCAAATTTGGCGGAGCCATCAGTTGTGTGTGAAATTTACGTATTTTAAGGGTTTCGTGAAAGTCGCAATAAAAACGGCTCTACAGCGCCCCCTAAATTGAGATAGGCCAACTGGTAAGTCCTAGAGAGTTGAAATTTGCTACATAGGTAGATCCCCCAAATCATGAAAAAAAGTCTCTTGGTGGTATGCCCTAAAACACACAGGAAGTCGGCCATTTTGGGTCAAAGGGTCATTTTTGTCGAACTTTAACGAACTCCTAGGGATTTTGAGCTACCGGCTTTATATTTGGTCAGTATGTAGATAAGGCATTTGGATTAAAAGTTATCTAGATTGTGAGTTTTTGAGCATGTTGAAGGGGTGGGACCAGGCCTCAAAGTTAGCCTTCTCGTCGCAAATTTCAAACAGCAATAACTTTCACATAAATTGGCTGAAATACACCAAACCTGGTATTATTGATCCCTCTCAGGTCACCAACAATCCTATCTGGTGTTGGACCACTTGTTTGCTGAATATTGGAACATTTGCACGTTGCTGGACACCACCTCGGCATCATCGGCCATTTTGTATCCCAGTACAGTCCGCTACTACAAATCCCAGCGGACACTGCGGCTGATAAGACCGATGCCACAGTGAACCATATAACGGACTATGAGACTGCCCACCCTTGCTTTCAGCTTGGGACCTTGACACAGTTACCATTGGAACTGAAGCAGCATTCTGGAGAAGAGGTCCCACGTGGATTTTCACTTATTCTCCTTCGTTGGCCAACGAAAAAAACAAAATTCATGAAAGAGGTTTCTGGAATAAGAAGGCCAGAAATTTCGCTTTGCCGATTTAATACGTGAGTTTAACACGTAACAGAAGAAAAAACCCTCACAGAGGTTTCAAGGAGACGGATCGCCACATTGTTTTGTTCCAGGCGACTGTCGACGGTCAGATTATATTTTCCCCTTTCACCAAAGGAGGCCAGAGGACGGAGATTGACCGCTCTTCTTGGAGTTTTACTGCGGACGCGCAGTAACTTCCTCCCCTTTTTCCTCTCTCGCTGCCCCAGAAGGAAGACTCCACCAAGTAACTCCGTTCTGTTTATTATTTTATTTCTAGTAAAGTAGTCTGGGCAGGGTAGAGTAGGTTTTAGTGCGATTTAGAGTCGCCACTTATAGTCTAATGTGTTCTGAATTTTATGTGCATGCCATTGTTTTGAAACTTGCTGTTGAACTCTGAAGCTGCCGCGCTTCTCAAGTTGTGTTTTTACTGTGACCCCTGGTGCAGCTGCGCTGTTAAAGTTGGACTGCTATAATAACTTCATGGTGAAAATCAACCATTTTCTTTGTCTTTGACACTTCATGTTTTATTAGTTGGCGCCAAAAAGGTTTACAACCCTTTGTGTGCTCAACCCCCCAGCTGTGGGGGATGTTTTATGATCACCTGTGTCCCACTGAGCTACACTTTGGGAGGGGCGCTCCCAAAGCTTCGTTCAACCATATTCCCTTTGTATTTTGCCATAACTGCTAGTTTGATCTCATACACACTCACTGCTGTTTTTATTTTGTTTAGTTAGATATTGTACCCCTTTTGTGTAGAACTTTGCATGTTTGATTAGGTGAAGATTATTGAATCGGAATAGCGAGGTTTATCAGGCTGTTGATTTAATAAATGTTCACGTAGATAAAGAGAAGTCGTTTGTGTTTATTTTGTGCAAGAGTGATTTGTCAGTCAAAATAAGGTCAAGGTTCCCCACGTTTCGGCAGAAACGGTTGATTAAACAGTGACATCTAGTAATAGTTATCAATTATTACTGAGTATTTAACGGTTGTAATTATCAAGGGCTTTAGGCTACAATTACAACACCAGAGGACATCTCTGGTTTCGATTCATAATTAAGGATATTTGGTTAATAAATTAATTTTCTCAAATTATGATTTTAAAATTATAATTCTTGATAAATATTAATTAATCAATAATCATAATCCTAACACGGGTCAAATGATGAGATCAACAAAGCCACCCCCCCTGAGAACAGGAAGTCAATTTTTTCACTTGGAAAGGTGCCTCTCTGACCCTCTTGACCCAATCAACTTGAAAGTGTGTCAGAAGACAGATAACTAGTGGGTCTAACTTCGTTTGAAGCACAGTGACTTTTCATAAAAGGGCGTGGCATGGCGGCGCGAAGTCAGACGTCACGCCATGGCCATACGTTTGGCTCTAATTTCCACATATATCATCTGACCTGCACCAAAATCATATGATTGATCCTTGTCCAGTCCCCAAAAGAAATCTGATGACATATTTGGTGGGCGTGGCCTAATTTCTCCACAGCGCCCCCTATAAAACTTAAAAAAATCAGCCCCAAGCCATGCTTTGACCGTGGATTGTGAAATTTGGTAGACATATGTAACTTCTCAGAACCTACAAAAAAGTCTCTTGGAGCATTGGTCCAAACCCCACAGGAAGTTGGCCATTTTGGATTAAAGTTGCCATTTTGACCCCATTTTTGCTGTTTCTAGCCCACGTATCTGAGCGAACTCCTGCTACAGCTTTTGACTTACAGACTTCGAATTTAATGAGTATAGTCTTAAGGCATTGGGGATTAAAAGTTGTCAAAAGATTTTTGCTACATGAAAGTATGTGGCCGTGGCTAAGCCTCAAAATCTGACTTCTCGCCATGAAAATGAAATTATTATAGTTTCCACAAGGAAAATCACAGACATGAAACCTTCTGGGATTTATCCATATGATGACTGGAACAATATTCAATGGTCAACTGCTGACATCTTTAAGCCCTGCCCCCTGATAACACGAAGTGTAATGTTTCACTTAGTGTGGGCCATATTTGATCTCCTTCACCTAATCAACATGAAACTGTCTCCAATGACAGATAACACGATGGTCTAATTTGGTCACCAATACTGAAAGGTTTGGCTGGAGGGTGTGGCCGTGATGGCGTGGCGAAGTCTGATGTCACGGCATGGCCATACGTTTGGCTCTAAATTACCATGCATGGTCCGATTTACTCCAAACTGAATATGGTTGATCTTTGTCAGCCCCTAAATAGCTCTATTAGATTACACTGGAATTTGGCTCAACGGCGCCCCCTAGGACACTTCAAGGGCTCTAGCTCCCTCATTCCTAATCGGATCCAGTTGAAATTTAGTGTACATCATCATGGATCAATGCTGGACATGTTGACACAGTCAATTGATGACATCACAAGTGAGTGCAGCTTTCACCGGGACGGTTGTATTTCGGCCAAATTTGGAACATTTCTTGCCAGAGCAGAACTCAACATGACCAAAGAATGTATGAAAGGTGGCTCACAGCGCCACCTAGTGGGAACTTGCGGAATCAAGCGGCGGGCTCCTCGGTGGCGTGAAGGAGGCGGTGCCAGGCTCCTGCGGTCGCTACACAAGCCGAGCGGCGCTTGGCTGCGAGGGCTGCCCAATGCTGCTTGCAGCTTTAATTTAATTTTGTCTCTTTTAAAATCGTAATCCTCAGTAAAAAAATTTATTTAGATCCATTATGCTAAATTAAATGCATGCAAAAATAGCAACATTTACTAAATCTAAAATATAGTTTAGTTTCTTTACAGAAGGATTCTGAAGAAGCGAGGCTTTCAGCCCTTTGCTACTAAGACACTTCAAACACTTAAAATGTGATCAGCTGTAACTTGTAATACTGTGCTTAATAATTATGTAATCATGCAAAACATTTTAATACTAATACTAAATGTAATACTAAATTTTAATAGGATTAATCAGATACTAAGAAAGAAAAAAAGTATCCTTAACCACATAGGGAACATAAATACCTTCAACACTGCAAATTTCTGGACTTAATATTGGAAACACACTTAAGGAAAACTAAGATTACTAATATTTATTAGATAATTATTTAGATAATTTATTAGATAATTGATATTAGCTGTGAATAAAAAAAGGATGACAGGTTGCATGGACTTTTGTGATTGGAATATTTTAAAATCAAGTATTTACATGGTCATTAATTAGCTAAAAAAACCTGGTATTGAACTAACTTTAGTGATAAAATGAAGTTGATTTAATGTGTGCCTAAAGTAATAATTTCAAAAATTGACCCTAAACATTAGAAATAAACACAATTGTAAACTGATCAACGTTAATTGGAAAACTGTGAACTCAGGGGCAAAAATAATTACTTCAGTTTTGTTTTTATTCAGCTGAAGAAAATTATGGCACATTCACGCATTGATTTGTTCTATGCATCTACTTATTGCTTGAATAGGTTCATAATCACCTGGTGACATTGAAATGTAGAGCCTTGCGTCATCTAAGAGCAAGTGGAGAATGTGTCTGAGCAAGCAGAGGCAAAAGCATAAGACATTCCTTGTAGTCTATCAGTCGTATTACAGTCAGTCTTAAACCATATGCCTACAGAGCTTGTTTCTTACGTATCTATACATTTTCTTACTGACAACACAGACCAACCGTAATATTCCTGTATGCCCAATGTTAACCGGATGAATGATGTTACATTAAACACAGAGGCATGGTTGAATACAAAAATGCATTTCTTAAAGTATTGTTCTTGGTGGGCTTGTCAGTTTCAGTTTAAAAATTAAAATGAAAATTACTACCGGTATATGTCTGAGCAACTTAATAAAGTAGAACAAATCTTAATATCAGTCAGTGATAACCTGGGTAAATTTAAAATGCTAACATCAAATCAGACAAAATTTTAGTGTTTTGGTCATTTTGGGATTACCAAAATTATTTCTATTTGGTAAATGCCAGACTAATTACACTTAGGCCCGAGCAGTGAAAGCACTGCGAAAGCCTATTGGAACTGCTCCGTTTATTATTCTCCTGACAAATGAATTGGCTTTTTGGAAGCCTGAACACATTCATAAACTCACCAAATATTCCTCAGAGGGAGGTATGCCCTAAACCCAACAGATAGTCGGCCATTTGGAGTCAAATGCTCATTTTTGGCCATTTTTTAACATTTCATACATGTTCGAACCTCAACAAACTCCAGCTTCAAATTTGGTCAGTACATCCTTAAGGCATGGGGGATTAAAAGTTATGAAAATTGTGTATTTTCGTGCATGTTGAAGGGGCGAGGCCAGGCATCAAACTTTGACTTCAAACGCTGCAATTTTCATATAGAAAGGCTGATTTAGACCAAACTTGGTATGATTGATCCTGCCAACAACCCTGTCATCAAGTTTTGAGATCATCAAAGCCACACCCCCTGAGAACAGGAAGTCACTTTTTTTTTAGCTTAGATCCCTCTGTTATGTCCATTTTTGACACTCTTGACCGAATCATCTTGAAACTGTGTCAGAAGACAGATAGAAAGCTGGTCTAACTTGGTTTGGAACACTGAGCGGTGGAGGGTGTGGCTGCGGCAGTGTGGTGAAGTGCAACGTCACGGTATGTCTATATGTTTGGCACTAGTTTCCACATATATCATATGATCAGCACAAAATTCAATTTGATCAATCTTAGACCAGCCCCCAAAAGATATCTAGTGAAATATTTGGTGAGCATGGCCTAACTCCTCCACATCGCCCCCTAGAAGATTTTAAAAAGTCACCCCCAAACTATTATGAAATTCGGTACGCATATGTAACTTCTCAGGACCTACAAAAATACTCTCCTGGAGCCATGGCCCAAACCCCACAGGAAGTCGGCTATTTTGGATCAAAGCTGGCAGTTTCTCTTGTTTACACATGTCGTATCTAAGCAAAGTCCTCCTACAGCTTTTGACTTACAGCCGCCAAAAGGACTCAGTATACTCTTAAGGCATTGGGAATCAAAAGCTTTTTGCTACATCAAAGCGTGTGGGCGTGGCAGCATGGTGAAGTTCAATATTTCGCCTTTTGCACGGCGGTAAATCACACATGCATGATCCAATTTACTCCAAACTAGATTTGAACGATCTTCGTCAACCTTCGTCAACAGCTCATTATGACTCTTTAAAATGACTCAGTATTCTCTTAGGGCATTGGGGATAAAAAGTTATCAAAAGCTTTTTGCTGTATCAAAGCATGGGGGCATAGCCAAGCCTCAACGTCTGACTTTTTGCCATAACAGACGAATGTGTAATAACTTCCACAAACAGGGCCACATCTGCACCAACCTTTGTGTCTCATCACAGGCTACCTCTCAGCACATTCACAGGTGCCTTTGCTGACAACACTTTAGCCCGGCCCACCTATAAAATGAAGTCACATATTTCACTAGTGCAGTGGTTGTCAGTTATTTTCTATCATGCCCCCCCAGGGAGCAAACATTTTTCATGCACACCCCCCTAAGTTGAGGACCTGATAATATGCATTTTCTTATCTGTGAACCACTGTATGAGTATCTGGTACCAGCATTCTGCATAAATTAACTTGATTGTTAAAACAGATGAATAAAATAGGCCGATATAACATCTGCAACAGCTTTAAACCATTTCCAGGTTCAGTTTATTAACTTCGTTTGAAACAGTTAATCAGTTTGTGATTCACATAGCAAAGAAAAAAAAGTGTAAATGAATCACTAGCAAGTGCAGTTTTGTACTTATGCAATAACATTCAAAGCTTTTTTTAAGCATTGTAAACATTAGACCATTGCTCCATCAGCTATTTCCCTATCACAAAGTATATGATATTGTTTTGTGCAAAATTTTGCACCAGTTATATTTTAGCAAATGTTAGGCAAAAGTTCATAACATTTGCATTTCCCTAAAGCAGAGGTCTTTAACTCTGGTCTTCATAACCCCTGTCCCGCATGTTTTAAATGTTTCCCTGCCTCTACACACCTGACTTAAATAAATGGGTGATTTACAGGCCTCTGCGGCACTTGACAGCTGCTAAGGAGATACCATCGTTGATTCAGGTGTGCTGGAGTAAAGACACGTCTCAGACATGCAGGACACTACGTCTGGAGGACCAGGGTCGAAGACCTCTGCCCTAAACATATCCACAAGATAGTAAAAGTCACTTGAATCCTGAAACATTTAAAACTGTCAGCTACATTACATTGAGTATTTTTAAAAGCAATTAACCTTCATAATTCTTTACAACCTATGCAACTTCAACCTGTTTAAATGTATCTCTTTTATTTGAACAGATTAAACTTTAATTCAATGTGCCATCACTCTGCCAAATGCAGAGTAAATCTGGGGGGAAAAAAAGATGTGGAAAGATTTAGGAGAGAGATGAACCCTCCTATGAGCCCTTTTGCACTGCAAATCCTTTCCAATCCATTTTTATATTGATATTGATTCCCTCTCTTGCTCAATGTTAAGCTGGGATCTGTATTTTGTTTTTAGTCCACAAACAGTTGAAAAGAGAGACACCATGAACACTAAAATGTCCTAAATATGAACACAAGTGAGAACCAAAACACAAACAGCTGTGGATCATGACAGGACACCCTGGCCCACCCAAGAGCAGATTCCTGGTGCAAAAGGAGGGACTAATTTACTTCACAAAATAGTTGGCATCAATAGGAAAGAAAATTATGTGTAACATTGAAGCAACATCTCAAGACATCAGCCAGGATTTTAAAGTCAACGCAAAGGCCTGACTTTAGTTACATAGATAATTTGTGAACAGAGCTGAAAAGGTGCTTGTGAACAAAGGATCCTAAAAGCCTGACTCAGTTACACCAGTTCTGTCAGGAAGAATGAAACAATTGTAAACTATTGTGAAAAGCTTGTGGAGGGATAACCTTGACATTTCAGAGAGTCATATAGTTTAAGGCAAAAGAGAAAATATGGAAGACATGTCTTGTTTTATTAAACCTAATGAATAAACATTACTAAGATGAAGGAAAAGCCTCTGCCTCTTGCCTGTGTTATTGTAATAATCCTAACTTCTCCTCCAGGTTGAAATGCACCAAAGAGAAAAAAAAGGCTGGAAAAATGGTCCTGCACAAATCAATGCAAGTTAATTAGAAAATTCCAAGGTCTGTCATTTAAATCATGAATTATCCCTTGTGTCTGCTCTTACTGCTCCATGCTGTCCAGCTTTGCCTCCTGTTGTTTCACTCAGTGCGGTACATACTGTAACCCTGGATTTACGCCAGGCTCACACTGAATGCGGTGCAGCTGCGGTGGAGTCGTGCTGCAGAAAGCCACTCACACTGCGTTGCGACCAGCCCGGCCCAGCTGCGGAAATGGCGCTCGGCAGAAGTTCACATGGGTTACGCGGTTTCTGGGAATTCACGCGAGAAACTAGCCCTGTCTGCTCCTTTCTGTTGCTATCCCTGTAAATGAGTAAAAACAGCTATGGATTTCAGGTCTATGTTCTGTTACAGTTATGTTTCTTAGGTTTGACTATGTTCTTCGATTTCTGTTTTGCCCAGTTATGTTTTGTTTCGCCTTGCCTCTGTCAACCTTAGCAATCAGCTTCATTAAGTCCACCTGCATCTTGTAATCTGTTTCCTTGTTTCACCTGGTTCATGCTCCATATATACACGTCTGTTCTGTTTACTCCTTGCGGAAACATTACATATCATTTTCTATTCCTCTGATTTATGCCTGCCTGTCCATGCCGTTTTCTGCCACCACCTGCTTAAGTGAGATTTATTTATTAAATCAGTTTACTGTTGTGATTATTAATCTGACAATATTATTTAATATTTAATATTAATATTTTAATATTTTATCAAATAATATTTCGGTCTGTTAAGGGTTGTCCTGTAAATACCAGCCCAGTAAGGCGATGGTATTAGGACAAAGTTGAAAGGTGTGAGCCAAGCTCTGACATTATTGAACAGCATAAACTCTGCACACACATGGAATGAATTCACACAATTTCTTAAAATACAAGAATTTATTAACAAAAATAAGTCAACTCAAAGTCAAACATATTTCAATCAACAAACTCTTTACTATGCTAAAACAATCCAACTAAACTACCAAGCAGAATTAAAGAATGACGAAGACTAATGGGCTATGTACAATATAAACAAGTTGATTAAAGATGATTGAAAATCATGACCAAAAGAGTGATGCAACATTACCATGCAATGTTTATGTTTGAGAACCAAGGATTATCTTGAAGAATCTGGAAATGAAGTTAAGTTAGTCTTGGAACCAACTTAGGCAATAATCAGCAAACGTTTAGACAACCATTCACAATGCAAGATCAGATAAAATATTATTTTAATAAAATAATGTTTTAAAGAATGATCTGCTGAATAAAACCAACCTTCTGGATGACTAATTCTCAATGGTGTCTCATTAGCTGCCTTTATTTATTGAAATAATATTTAAAGAAATATTATTAAAGGTAACGGTAAATTATTTAAGGAAATATCTTTGAAAAGAGCCAAATCTTTCTGGAGAAATGGGGCTTAATGGTGTTTACTTAGTTATCAAATGTAGTAAAATGATGTTAGGGACATTATTTACTGGATTGAAAACTAAATCGTTCTGGGTAAATACTCTTCAGCAGCAAGCACGTGGCCTAGGCTGTTAGCAGTTAAGCTAACAAAAAAGGCTGGCACTTAAAATACCGTCAATAAAAGGGGTTAAAATGCATAAGCACGGACGGCGCGTTATGAGCAACACTCTGTGTTTAAAATCACCATTTAAATAAAGTTTGTCTTAACTTTAAAAACACAAACACAGAACACAAAGCTGATCACGTGTGCTTCAGATAGCCTGCTAGCACTAAGATAGCAGTTTCACACAAACAAAACCAAACTTCATAAAATGAAAAACGTTTAGATCATTTCATCCTAACTGTTATTCTATTATTCACTCTGCCCAAACCTAACCTCTGACCATGTTGAGGAAAAGATGTCCGGGGCAGCGAAGTTTGAAGAAACGTCCACAGTCAACAAGTGGTTAGCTTCGGCTAACCTGACCTCCGGGGCTTTGGCTTAAGATACGGCTCGTTCTGTCGGCCGGACAACACTGCACGTTAACGGTGATGCGGCGTCGTCCTTATCTCAGGCAAGGAAAACCGCTTCACTCGGCTTGTAGAGACCCCGTCTCTGCTGGGGACTTTTTTCGAACACCGTGTGCGTCTGCAGGGCTCGGAGAGAAAGTCAACAATGCCGGTGCCTCAATTCCCCGTTCGTGAATGAATACCGGATACACAAACCGCAATTCATTCAATACTCAACTTTTGCATATGATCGGTGATCATATGAGACTCTTGGATCCAGTTTGAAGAGTTAAGCCTTTTTGCCAGCAAAAAGACTTCAGCGCGCTGTGTCTACTCCTGGTCCGATGGTCAACCGGCTTGGAGAGGTTGGCTTGTGGGAGAGGGGGTGCTTTTATACAGCCATTGGCATCATGGGAAGTCTGCTGCTACCCCCCATTTCCCCTTCTGAAGTTGTGCTGAAAGTCTTTTAAATGCAATTTATTTTGAAAACTCCAGAAGACTTTGTACCGGAGTTTTAATGTTGAAATCCATGGCTTAGGGTTCGAACATTACTCACCACCTATGTTTCCTGCTCGTCTGCATTCCGGGGTCCTCCGTTACACCAAATTTGACTGGTGGGTTAATTTTATTATGAAATTCACTGGAACTCTCTCCTGTCTGGCTTCCTGTTCGGCTGGTAAAATTCAGGAGCTTGATACAGAAGCCGCTGCGGCATCTGTCCACACTTCCTTCTTGCGGAAACATTTTGCTGAGCCTCGGTAACCGCAACCGCACTGCACCGTGGCTGATGTGTGTACACATTGATTTGAATGATTTGGGTTCCTTGCGGTGCTCGCACCGCGGCTGCACTGCTCAGTGTGAGCCCGGCTCCATGCAGATTGGTTCCAGCCGTGCTCCGGCATCTGGCAAAAATAGACTCTACTGAATGGACCCTTTTCATTGAGGTCACTGAAGTCCCCGCCTCACTCCCGTTCCGCCATCGTGGGTGGCTCAGTGTTGCTTCACAACATTGCATACTTTTTGGCCCATGGATAAGTATCTAGAGTCGTTACAGCCTCCTGATAAGGCCATGTACCTCAAGAAATTTGCTGTCATCAACAGGGTGGATCCATATGTACTGCCTGTTGGTTTTTTTTAGTGCAAATCCGTACAATTGATGCACATATCACACGATGACAAGTAGGTATGACACTATTTTTTCATAGCCACAACATAGGCAAAAACAATGGTAAGTATATATCAACATTGACTTTCACTGGATTATTAAATAATAGTTATATTACTTGAGAAAACATTAAGAGTATAACAGTAAAGGTAAATTGCAGCCTACATATAGCTTATCAAGGGGTGAGAGCGCAGCTGACTGAAGTAGGCCACAGTGCTGCGTGCTGCCCGCTCAGAATCGGCTGATCAGCTTAAGGTCTTGGCAGACTACTTTCCAGAATACTATTACAATAAATGTAGACAAACATTATTTATTTACCTGTCACAAATGTGCACTGCACACTCAGGCGTGAGTGAGGTTCAAGCCATCCAAATCTGCCCTGGATATCTGATTAAGCCACAGTAGTCGACGTTGTGTACTCAGTGATTTTGTTTTCTCACACTGATTTTCTATCACGGCTGTCAGACGATAGAATGAACGTTGGTCCTGACCACCACGTGCAGGACAACCCACAATCAAGCAAGTTTTCACCATAGTTATGGTAGAATGGTCTGGAGTTTTGCTTCACTGATCACGCTAAAACAATGAAAACAAGCTGCAGCTGCCACCAAAGATGGCGATCGCGAGGTGCGAAAACCCCCTGTCCGCACGCTGCAGCACTTGTGCTCTGCAATCTGATGACAGCTGACTCTCTTCTCCTGACTCTGCTTCATTTATCTGTGATAGTGACTGACATATATCTAAAGAAACATCAGATTATTTGCTGCTGACTGTGTTGTCAGCCATTGTAGTTTACTTGCCGAGGTTTCCCTTTTACGTCATAAAAGAGAGCAAAGGAGTAGTCTGGAAGTGCCTTTTTAGTGAAATGTATGTCCATATATCTCGACAACTGTTCACTTCAGTGGCATGAATTTAATTTTTGAAATATTTTATTAATGTTTACTTTCCATGAATGTAATTGAATTTGTCATAAAAACCCACAGGCACTTTAAAGTTGTACACATACAGTATTTCAGTGGTAAAGATGCAGATATGATACATTATTATTAAAATGAGCTGAAAAACTGAGGATACATTTTCATTTTGAAAATTTGCCAAAGTATTAGCTTAAAACACAAACAGCTGTGGATCATGACAGTAACCCTTGCCCCACCCAAGAGCGTATTCCAGGCGCAAAATCAGTCCATGAACAAAAAACAACCCGAACTGGGCCAACGGAGGGGTCCTCTGAAGGATGGCACAAAAACAGAACAAACAACCAAACAAAACCAGAGTTCCACCGGGCGACCTGGAGGTTGTCCAGAAGAAGCACAGAGTTCAGGGGGGTGAATCTGTGGAGAAGGCACAGAGTTCAGGTGGGTGATCCGAGGGTTGTCCCGTGGGGGCACAGAGTTCAGGTAGGTGACCTGGGGGTCAATCAGACGAGGCACAGAGTTCAGGGAGGTAACCCAAGAGTCATCTCGAGGAGGCACAGAGTCCCGACAGGCAACCCAGAGGCCGGCAACAGTACAGGAGATCTGGAGGCCAGTGGGCATGAAGGTCTGGAAGCCAACAGAGAGGCATGGAGAACCCACGGAGGAGCTCTGGAGACTGGTCCACAGGACGCTGGAACCCACAGTGGTGCTTTGGAGACTGGTCCACAGGACACTGGGACCCATGGTGGAGCATGCGAGAATGGTGCTGGGGCTGCCGTAACTTAGGAGGGGCTCAGAAGAGCACCATGTTGCTGGAAGCTCCATCAAAGGAGCTTGGGAGAGCGCCATGGAAACCAGAAGATCTCTTGATGGAGAGCAGCGTGAATTCAGTTTCAATTCAGTTTATTTATATAGCGCCAATTCAATTATATAGCGCCAATTCACAACACAAAAGTCAGGTACATGCATTCCAATTAATCCGAATCATTGAACAGTGCAGTCAGATTCTGTTATTTATTCAAATTGGATAAAAGGTTTGTCTATCTAAGGAAACCCAGCAGATTGCATCCAGTCAGTGACTTGCAGCATTCACTCCTCCTGGATGAACATGTAGAGACAGTGGACAGTCACTGGCGTTGACTTTGCAGCAATCCCTCATACTGAGCATGCATGTAGCAACAGTGGAGAGGAAAAACTCCCTTTTAACAGGAAGAAACCTCCAGCAGAACCAGGCTGAATGCCGGAAGATCCCTTGACAGAGCTCAGGTATCAGGAACACAGGGCACATCCACCTGGATAACCTAGCCGTAGAATGAGGGAACAAGAAGCCGAGGCGGCTCCAACTGGACACCTTCGCTGGAGACCTCGGAAACAGGAGGATGTGGTGACTGACATTGTGGTGGTAGTAGCTAAGGTCGCAGAAGCAGCTCAAGGTGAGGAGCAGCCTCACATAGAGGCGCCATGGAGGAGTGGAGGTGTCGTCCAGAGTCTCCAGATAAGTGGAGGCGTTGTGGCAAAGGCATCCACGTCTGGGAGAGTTTGGCTGATTAGACAGCGGGTGTTGAGGCTGCCAGGGAACTGAGGCCCAGGATTTGGTGCTGCAAGCAAAAAATTCAAGTCCACCACTGACTGCACATCCAAAATGTTCGGCTAGTATCCGACTGTATAGCCAGAAGAATCAGCTCAGCCACTGAAAGCCCATGCGGGAGCTGAGGAGTAGGATGTGAGTGGGCCTGCGCAAGAACATGGCGAGTATTGTTTACAGATGTCCTACACAACATATGTCTTACAGAAGAGTAATTACAAACATAAAATAAGTAAAACATTGTTGAAATAGCAGACATGTAATATAAATCTGCTGGAAGTTAGAAGTCCCACAGTAACTTACTCATGAACTAGCCCCCCCCTCCTCTGAAGCAAATCTTTCTCATCCTAATGACACAGCTGTCCAAAGAGTATTGTATTTTGATGGTCTGCCAAATGTCGTTCAAAACTTCAGAACCGGTAACCTTCCTTTTCTGTGCCATTATAAATGAACATTATAAACATCCCTGGGTAATTTGAAAAGTCCTACCACAAGACCAGGACCAGTTATCTGTGAAATAATGCACCTGGGAAAGTGAAATTACTCTGGTATAATTGTGTTGAAATGCGTGGCGGGCTTCCAAAATCCTGGGTAATGGCTGAAAGTCTCAATGCAATGAAAAAAGGGCTATTGGGAGATATGTTCTGTGGTTCAATGTAACTAAAACTGGTGTTTAGCCATAATAGACATTGTTAGATTTGGAAGAAAATGCAGAAACTCTAAACCTGAGAACACCATCCCAGCTGTAAAGTATGGTGGTGACTGTGTTATGTTTTGGAGTTGTTTTCCTACAGGAGGGACAAATGCACTTCACAAAATAGTTGGCATCAACTGGAAAGAAATGTATGTGGAAATATTGAAGAAATACCTCAAGCCACCAGTTCTCTCAGGAGGAATGGGCCAGAATTCCAGCAAACTATTGTGAAAAGCTGGTAGAGGAATAACCATGGTCATACAGTTTAAGCTAATTTTCCTAAATACAACCAAATTGAGTTAAAGTTTTTAGGAAGTGTTGAAGAAAGTATTCATTATTCTGGCCTACTGGAAACAGGAATAATTTTGGTAACTTAAAAAGGGAAGATTAAGCTTGGCTTAATGTCAGTGAGAAAAAAAGGTTACGTTGTGTAAAAACTGGTTTAAACTGTAGAAAGACAAAATACAGAAGACATGTCTCTTTTTATTAAACCCCAGGAAACATAACAAATAAACATTACTAAGAAGTAAAAGTAAAACCTTGTGCTGTATTTACTTTCTTGTTAGATTTTATCCTCCTTGCCTGTTTCTTAATCCAAGCTTCTCCTCCAGGCTGAAATGCACCAAAGAGAAAAAAAACAAAAAAATGTCTGGAATGATGTTCCTGCACAAGTCAACACAAGTTAATCAGACGATGCCATAGTCAGTCATTTTTTAAGCTTCTGTTTGTGTTTCCTTTCTCACATACTATGAAAAGAACATCAGTCTCATAAGGATTCAGCACTATTGTTTCCCTGTGTATCTTATCAAATGCTCTTTATAAAGTTGTACACAGTATTACAGCAGCAAAGATAAATAAGCTGAGCTAAAAAACCAAGAATACATTTTTATTTTGAAAAGTCAGTCTCAAGTACACTATATTGCCTAAAGTATTTGCTTTCTCCCATTCAAATTATTGAAATCAGGTGTTCCAATCCCTTCCATGGCTACAGGTGTATAAAAGCCAGCACCTAGGCATGCAGACTGTTTCAAAAGAATGAAAGAAAGGGTCGCTCTCAGGAGCTCAGTGAATTCCAGCATGATACTGTCATAGGATGCCAACTGTGCAACATATCCAGTCGTTAAATTTCCTTACTCCTAAATATTCCACCATCAACTGACTGTGGTATTATAAGAAAGTGGAAGCGTTTGGGAACAACAGCAACTCAGCCATCAAGTGTTAGTACATAAACCGATAGAGTGGGTGCTGATGTGCATAATGTGCAGAAGTTGCCAACCTTCTACATAGTCAGTTACTTCAGAGTTACAAACTTCACGTGACCTTCAGATTAGCTCAAAAACAGAGTGAGATGGAATGGGTTTTCATGGCCGAGCAGCTGCATCCAAGCCATACATCATCAAGTGTAAAGCAAAGTGTTGGATGCAGTGGTGAAAAGCACACCGCCACTGCTCTAGAGTCCAGTGGCCTGCACAATGAATTAAATCACAATCATCACTGCAATATGAATCTTTGTATTGTAATATTGTAACTACAATGGGCTGCTTGTTTGCAATTTTTGTAAGAATTTATAATTCAGGCAATCCTTATGTAATCCTGATGAACTCTGGCTAAACTTAAGTACATTTTCTGGAAAGAGTAAGCAAGCCTGGGAATAGATAAATTGAGGTTTGTGGGTTTATTTTAATGTTTGCTTCCTGTTTGACAGAAAGACAGTCTAGAAGAAAACAGAAAATAGAACATTACTGTGGTTAGCAGTACAGTCATGATACCAGAAGAACCGTTGTTAGGGAACAGTCAGACCCAGAAAACATCAGTGAACAGATGAGTATTTTTATTTAACTGACAGAGGAGATACGTAGTTATGACTTCAAGAACCTAAAATGTGAACACTTTAGAAAAGCAGAAGATAACAAATGTGACACATTGTCCTTGTTTTTTTTGTCTCTCTCATGGTTTTTTTGTCATAGAAAGAAATTCTAGATTTCTGAAGATTATTTTCGAGAATGTTCACTTTGCAGAAAAAATAATTATTTTTTTCACTGCTTGAGACAAACATTGTTTTAGAGCCACCGGATGCCAAGACTAGTAAATGTTAAGACTGGGATCTGTTTACCAATTAAATCATTAACTATACACCCTGAATCACTCAGGATGTTTAAATTAGCTTCTCCATTAACAGTAAGCGTCTCTAATGTTTTCATTTTCTCTAATAAAACATCACATCCTATTGTTAATGTCATCTTTAAAATGACACCCAAAGAAATGTAATTCTTCATTATGATACACAGGATTGATTTTTCAGTAATCATTTAACATTTTTTACCACTAGATTAGTGAAAATATGCAAACTGACCCCATCATTCTCCATAAAACCAGGTCACTATACTGGTCCAGTAGGAATTTTAGGAATACTGGGCCATAGGGTGATCGGTCCAGCGAGGCAGGTTGGAAAGTTTCTCTTCAGTGGCTTGTTTGATGGGCCATCCCCAGGCTTTGAAGAATCCAGTCAGGTTCCTGTTCACAGCTTTGGAGAAAGTCTCAGCATACAGGTTCATCTTTCCATCGTTGTCACTGGGATAGTTGCTCATGTTTTGGTAGTTAGCAAACACCCGCTTAAAGGCAGCCCAGCCAAACTTTTTCTGGAGCTGCAAAGAAGAAAATAGTTGAGATTATGCAGAGGTGACCTGAAATGTAAACACAGTAGCTGTGCTACTTTTCAGCTGTTATTTTGTTGTAAATGAATTACTTAGAGAAAGAAGGTTAGTAAGCAGATGATCTTCTATGATTATTCATGCCAGTGATCCTGTTCACATCAGCTCTGTAATGTGTCCTTGTGATGAGACAAGGATTTGGCTACATTTATTGTCTTGATTCAACAATGCACACCCACCTTGCTCATTGATTACCACAACTGCTAATGTACCTTCTGGATTACTAACATTCAGTAACTCTGCAGTGTTTTCATCAGAATGTCATTTGATTTTTTTCTAACCTGCAGGTACGTCTCCAGGGCAGTCCAAACCTTCCAGTTCTTGAGCTTCCTTCCTTCTCGAACGTACGTCTCTACACAGTCCTTCCGACTCGCTGAGGTCATGGAGGGATGGGCCTGGATTAAAGACATTAATTTCATTTTTGATAAAGGTAGCAAAAGTTCACACTGTGGTTTAGATAAATATTGTGTGACCATTACAAGATTCCAGTTTGTTGCAACTCTAAAAAACATTTCAGACTTGGGAGTTAGAACATATATAGTTTCATTAATATTCTGGAGATTTCCCTGTAACTTTATTCAGACAAGCTCTCAGTTGTTCTGGCAGTAACTACTTCTATCTACTAACTTATAACATCATCCAAACTGTTTGATAGGTTTCATGGCAGAGTTTAAGGACAAAATAAAATATTGAAATAAGACCCAGCTGCATTTTTAATTGTACAGTAATGAGACATACTAGATGTGGTATCTAAAGTTGAAGAAAATATTAATAATGTTTACAGCTTTTTTGTTAGTTGATGAACAATTAAGCTCTTAAAAAAGTCAGGAAGCATGAAAGCCACACGAAGATCCTGCGATGCTGATTAAGACAACGCTGCCATGTTCAGGTGCTGTAACATTAAGGAATGTCCTGATCCAATCCCAGGTATTACATTAAGGTCCAGATCACAACCTTTTCTTTAATGATAGATGTCCATAACAAAACTCCTCTCCTGATACTTGTTGTTCTACTATCAGTGATGGTGTAAGCTGCACCCTCAGTTAGATGCACTGCACAGTGAGTTTTTAATAATCACAGTCTAATTCCTTATGCATGGCTTACAAAATGTAGTGAACATTGGTTTTGATTATTATGCTGACCTAATCTGGGTTTTCCAGGTAAAATCTAAGCCCCTTAAATGCTTTATTATTACATTCTCAGTGCATGAGAGAGCAGGGGCTCTTCAGAGACTCTCTCTGTGTGTCAGTGTTATTTGACGCGATCTACCTGCTCAGATACACACAGATGGTTTGGCAGAAGGACCTGAGTATTTTAAACACTATTCAATTCTATGGCTTTAAAGGCAAATTACTACATTTCTGAAGAAGGAGAAAAGCTTTACTGGAAGATTTGTCTGCACCTGATTACCTGGAACTGCAGCAACTCATTGTATGAGTGGATTAGGGCAGTTCTGTAGAACCATTGATTGGGATGGAAATGGAAAGATCGTGGCATCCTGAACATTATTGGTGAGGAAAAGAGTGCAATGCTGATATAATGTAGTGTTATTTTCAAGCAAATAAATGGCATTCATTTCATGAACTTGGTTGAATTATTTAGGATTATGTATCATCCTTGTCTATTAAAACAGCTGCCTAGTGATAACATGAATAGACTGCATTTATGTCTAAATGGGACTTCAGAAAACAAAGCCTCTGTGGACTAGTTTCTGATTCAAAAACAAAAACAAAGTAACCTTTGCTCTGTTGAGTCCCAGCACCTCCTCATGCACGTACACTGACCACAGGTTACATGTGGCCTCTGTGGTGTGTGGTGGAAACTCCCAGTAGCTTCTCTGTTGGTTGTGTCCCAGTTCATGAGTTTCCCCCCACAGACCTTTGGTCCGGGCATCTTCTGGGTTGAACAGCTCAGCTCCTATAGAAGAGTGCATCATGACGGGATAGCCTGAATGCATCCAACCTGGGAGGAGAAAACACCCGTAAGTTCTGGTTTTAATGTAACTGATATCAAAAATAATTAACAACTTCTTCTCTTCAGTCAGCTGCTTTCCTTACAGCAACAGTGTTGCTGTTTATTACGTTCTTTCTCCACCCAAACTAATTTCACTTTATAAATGTAATGCTTTTTAGTTATAACAGATGACTAGCTGGAGCTGTTTAAAACACGAAGTCTCCTCACACACTCCCAAAGCTGATCTTAGTGGGATCATGTTACATATGTTTTATTGCTATGGTGTACCATGATCTGCACAGGAAATGAATAAAAGGCTGTGTTGGAAAAATGTATAAAAATTATCATTGTTTAGCTTAAACCAGGTTTATGTTTGAAGTTCTACTATAGTTACGATGATTCCTGTGATCGGTTTTAGTGTGGAAAAAGGGTTTGTGGAAGGTTGAGGAATGTAGTCTCTTCTAAGTTGAAATCTCTGTAAGAATTGGCTGAACCAATTCTCGCTTTTTGCTTGTAGGTATGTGAGTTGTAAATAAAAGGCTGGTGCAAGGATTTTCCCTTTGTGAGAAGGAAGTCGCTGTTCTGGCAGAGGACTGTCTCTCCCTTGCAAGTCAAACTTACTTGGTTCACTTGTGTCTGTTAGGGCTTGCGAGATACAGGACCCCGGAATGCAGACGAGTAGGCAGCATGACGGTAGGTGAAAAACGATTTAATAAAAAAACAAAAACTCACTCTCAGAAGAGGCAGGAACAAAACAGAAGCAGGCTGGCTAGACAGGCATTGCATGGTCCACAAAACAAGACATGAGCTGAGAACAAGACATGATTTGAGAAATGTTCCCGCCCTGAACAACTGAACAGGAGTGAATATAAGGAGAGTAAACCAGGTGGAGCTAGGAGACAGATTAGTTTGAAGCAGGTGAACCGGATAAAGAATACGTGGCTGGAGCAAGAACAGAGACTCTTGAAAACAAACAAAAACTAAAGCATGACCAAAACCAAACTTGACAAAACATGAACAAAACTAAAACATGAACAGAAAAATAATAAACAGAAGCATGATTAAAAAACTGAGAGAGAAATATAAGAAAAACCCAGAAACCAAACAACCCCAAATCATAAGTGTTTTATTTTACACTTCTCTGTATTTATCAGCTGTCTAACTCTAACAGCCTGCATAGTAAAGGAAAGTGTTTTATCTTGTTTCTTTTGACTTTTACTATAAATCAGTTATCTTTAGAAACCTTGAATATAAAACTTGCAATGGGCCTCTACTTTATGATAAGCGTGTACCAAAGTCTATAAAAATACATATTTATTATTTATTGTTCAGATTTGTTATTTTAAGCTACTGAGCCTGAATAATAAGCAATTCCTGCAGAATTATTTTTGTAATCTCCATCCTAATTATGCAAATATGACATATTAATCTTGTTTAACTTTATTTTTTGTTTAAATGCATTAATGTCCAGCACTACATTCACAGAGCAGAGAGAATCAGAAATGACAACAGCTTTCTATGTTTCTGTCTCTTTACATAAATGTAGTTCCCAAAGAGATATGGAAGTATCAAAACAGGGACTTCTCAGCTGCTAAATGGTTTTCTCCCCACTGGAGTCCAACTTTGAAACAAAAACAAGCATCCGTAGAACTGGTTTCATTTAGACTCTAGCCATATTCTTACTCTTTAAGTCCTACAGGTTTGGCCTTTTAATGCTTATCTTGTTAGCTGAGTCATGTGTTAGTTTCAAAGCTCTTTGTTGTTGAACACTGAGGTGAGTTTTTTTAATTGATGGTATGTATGAAATATCTCATTTTTATGCTAATCATAAAAATCATAAAATCTGAGAATTTGAAAGAAAAGTATCTTTAACTGCAGAAATCTGAACATCAGCTACGATACGTTCTTTGCGGATGAATTTTTGTGGAATGACGGCCAGATCTGCAACACTCTTCATGATGCCATTCCAGAGTTTTTCCACCTCCAGAGGGCTCTGCAGTTCACGAATGATGTGTGACGGTACAGTGAGGATGATGTTGTCAAACTCCATCTCTGCCCACGGTGCAGGAGCTCGGCGCAGAGAGGACCAATCAGCTGGTTTTGTTACACCTGAAGTAAACCAAGCATAGATGTTATGATGAAAACATCTTGGGAATATTACTCATAAAAGGACAAACAGTTGGAAAAATATGCAAATAATCTAGATTTAAGTACAAACTGTACACAATATCAATCATTTAATGGCACATTTAATTGCATAATAGTCCATTTTATGATATAATGGTACATTTATTGTTTTTAATGATGTAAAAATAAATAAATGGTACCTTTTAATTTAATGGCACATTTAATGTTACATTTCTTTCATGTTACATTTACTTTACTTATGGGACATTCACAACTCTTATTTATTTAAAGATGATTTTATTGTATTAATTTTGTCCAGTTTGACCCTCCATTCTTGGTGCCTGTATAGGAGGTCATGTCAGAGTTTGAATCAGGTGTGCTGGAGCAGACACACATCTAAAACTTGCAGGGAAGGGGTCCCTGAGGACCAGGGCTGTGAACCATTCAGGTACAGTTTCTAAATTGTGAAGGTTATGCCTTTTTGCGCTTTTGTTCACCAAGTACAGTTCTCTTGCTAGGTGTATTTTTCTTTCGTTTCAGCAACTTGAAACATAAAAGTAACATCATTGTTCAAAGGAAACAATCACTTAACAAATGAGTAAAATACAACTATGTACATTTTGTTTATTCAGCTAAGATAGGCATGGTCTGTTTCCTTGTTTGATATTTTATTATTTCTTCATTATTATTCTTTTTACTTTAACTGGCCTTTACTACAGCTAAAAACAGGGACCTAACTGGTCCTTCAAACAAAGAAATTGCCAAAAGACTAAATGAAGAAAACAAAAATGGGAGTGGCACGGGAGAGGGAGTCTTTCTAAATGGGAGCGGGATTGGAGTGGGAGTCAATTTACCAGGAGTGGGATGGGACAGGATTTTTTTTTTTATGCTGGCCTGGGATTGGGATGGGACAGGACATTTTTCTGTGGGAGCGGGATGGGACAGGAGAGAAAATCCACTCCCATGTCACCCTCTACTCCACAGTGTATAATAAGGTTTTCTAGAGACGAGCGCTTTTCTGTGATTGCAAGAATATTCTCTGAGATATTGGACACCACGTTACTGTTACCAGTCATAAGTTCTATGTTTTTCTTGTTGCAGAAGTTTTTAATCCCATCCACAGCTGTGTTGCCCACTATTAGGGTTCTTGGTCCGGTGGGGCACTTTTTCTCTGGCGATTTAGGAGAAGACTGTTTAGAATGGTTGTTCTCAAACCTTTTATTGTTCTCAGACAATGGATCATTTTCCTGGTGTTCATTCTGTAGTGGAGCAAATCTGTTTTGGAGGGGAATTCCATTATTTCCAGCTGTTTCACTCCTATCAGTTGTTGAGACAGCAGCTCGCTGTCGAAGTCTCCTTTTCCCAGGGGAAACAGGGGCATTTCTCTGTAATTCTGGCCATTCTAATTTATTTAATTGCTGAGATCTTCCAGTGAGTCGTCCACCTTGATTTTTTGGGCATGCACCTAAAACATGCCAGGGGGGTCTGCCGGTAGGTTTATTCTCAGTTTTCTGATTGCTGGCGTTGAGCTGGCTATCACTGTTGGGGATCACAGGCAGAGTTGAATCATCGCTGTACCCCATATTCACCTCCACATTCACTTCTAGTCGATGGATTTTCATCTCCAAAACAACCAATTTCTGTAACAATTTGTCGAAGTCCTTTGTGGTGAAGGGAGGCATTTTGTGCTGATTAGCTGGCGTCAACTTGTCCTTCTTTTGAGTTCGATTATAAAAACATCAAAATCTTTTAGAAAAAAATTTTAATAATAATAATCCTTGGGAGTCACTGGTAAGAAGTAGTTTTAGTCCAATATTTCCGTAATTTTGGCTAAGATAAAAAGTTAGGAGTAAAAGAATGTAAGCAAGCAGGGAGCTTAGGAGAAAAGCGTCTGAGCAGGCAGAGAGGTGGAAGCAGCAGAAAAGATATAATAATAATATATACATGTATATCATATATAATAAATAAAAAAATAATAATAATAATAATTATTATTATTATTATTATGAATAAACCAAACATTAATATTAGATTTCATCTGACTGAATTATATCTGTTTAACTTCCACCCACTGGGGAAACCCAGCGGTAGTCTGAAAACAATGTGCGAAGAGTCGGCTGTTCTCTCGGGGTTTAAACCGCCTCAATCGCCCGGTCAGCTGACAGATGGCTATCTTGATAAACCGATCAAATATTTCAGGTTTACACAACTACATTCTCGTCTAAAAACATTGTAAAAGTTCATTTTGTTTCACAGAATGCGCAATATATCCAATTTTCTTCATAGCATTTCTTTCTCCTCCGGCCTTTGCTACTTCCAATTGAACAATCTACTTCGACCCGCAATAAATCATGGGATGGGGTGGGACACGGAGGATACACCGGACCCATCCTTTAAATCTGGGGATAAGGAGGACGTATTTGTCGGCCGCATTTGAAGGAGCCTTAGAAGTTTGATAGCATTCATTGCCTCACCATGATGTAATCGGCCTACAAATGCGTCCTTCAAAGGATGCGGCCACTACATTTGGACACAGCAATAGTGATTGACATCCGTAAATCAGTAAATCTGTGTTTGATTAATCTGTGGCTTCAATGACCTGGATGGGTGACACAAAAAACTGAATTTTGGAACTGAAATTGATTGATTGTAAATATTTAGGATGAATCAGCTCCTATAAGAAACAAAGATCTTCACCCATCCAAATATATTCGGAAAAACATGGAAAAACTCGAAAAATATATAAACTTATATACAAACTCCAGACAACAAAACAATAATCTAAGCTCTATTTACATAGAAGGAAGATGTAAACGAGGTGAATAAGTATTTGCTCTATTGTACATGATGATGTCAACAGCCTACGCCTAAATGGTTGTCTACAACGCTCCCCATCTGTGAAAACGTTCTCTGGTTTGCTGCTATCTCCTCTCCAGCTTCTGAATGAAGTAGGTACCAGCAGGTAGCAGCAGGTAACAGAGCAGCTCACAGAATTTGTTTGTTCTTTTGTTGTTTCTTTAAACAACCAATCCCAGCTCTTAGAAGACAGGGTCACCTTTAGCAACAGGGTCAACCACACCTCATCACCAAGATAGCCGTCTCCTCTCCTCTCAGCAGCGATATGAATCACTTTAAAGCTAGAAGTCCTTGCCGGGAATTTTTAGGCTAAGATAAAAGCTCTCTAAGAGGACTCTAAGAAACGTTCTGAATACGGGCCGTGGTTTTTAAATCCATGATGTCCACTGTTCCCGAGGGAAGGGTAACGGTTTGCATCATACATAGGCAGGCAGTCAGATATTACCAACATTGATTTTTAAAGTGTACATACTGTGCAAAGATTTTATGTTTTCATGCGCGATTGCATGCAGGTCTAGTAGGTTTACATACACAAGTCAAAAGTTTTAGAAACACTTTCTCATTTACTGTTTTTTTATTTTCATGACTATTTACATCATACGTAGATTTTCACTGAAGGCATCAAAACTGTGAATGAACACATATGGTATTATGTAGCAAAAAAATGTAAAAGAACTTGAAATATATTTAATATTTTAGATTGCTTAAAGTAGCCGCCCTTTGCTGTGATGAGTGAAATATTAACCTTTGGCCGGAAGGAAAATCAAAACCCAACACCTCAGGATCGCAACAGATCATTTTACCAACTGCCAAGCATAGTGGTGGTGGCATCATGCTGTGGGGCTGTATCACTGATACTGGTGCATTGCAATACTTGGATTAAATAATAATTAAAGGGGACTAAATCTTTATCTTAAATCAACAGATAGATGTTAGAAACACATGACAGAAAGTGGTGTTCCTGCTGGAAAATTATCCCAAAAACACATAAAAACATTTTCCAAATAGATAAATCAGACTAACATTCAGCTTCTGAAATAGCGTTCCAAGCCCCAACCTCAACCACATTGACCATTTATGGAGTACGCTTCATAGCCAGGTCTGTCCGGTTCATAGTAACACCTTTATGAATGGTGGTCACTTTTCTGAGAACTTTGAACTTGAAATAAGTGCAACTCAGCCTGGTGGCATTTAACAGTGCTCTACTGAGAGAATGCAAGATGCACACTGTTTTTCATGTGGGGAACTCCAGACTCTGGAGAAAAAGCCTAAATACTTTCCCTCAACAAGAGGATGGTACCTGGAGACGACATTAGACCTAAATGAATGTGTACCAGTAAATTTCAAGAAGCAAAAGGTATTTTCTCAGGAAACAGGCTAACTGCTGTTAGCAAAACAAGTTAATATATTTATCTGCTTGTTACTTTAACTACAGCAAAAATTTACAAAAAGAGGTTGGATAATACAGTTTGTGAAAGAATCAACAGAACAAAGCTTTAGAATTGCAAATAAACTGTTTCAGTTGCCATTATTACCCTAGTCACAGCATTCTGCATGTGCCCTTGGTTGCAATGGTGTAAGGAGACACAATGCCATATGAAAAATCGCTTCAACAATCCTTTACAACGCATTTGGCCATGCAGCATACACAACTTGATTACCACATAAGCCAGGCTGTCCCAGATATTTTGGACATGTCAAAAAAGTCTGTAAGTAAATTCCATCCTTCAATCATGCAGTGCCAATGGGTAAAAGCATTTTTGCTGGCTTTTCATGACATAAAAACAAACCAACAAAGTCCAATCCAGTTAAAATGTCTGTCAGTATTGTGGTACTCAACATAGTCTTAGCAGCAGCAGGAATAATTGCTGTGTTAAAAAAAACTAAAAAACAATTAGATCATTTAATAGATTTTTGTAAATACAGTGATACTCAATTATCACACTGTGAAAATCTTAGACAAGCTCATGCCTAATTTGTGTAGTAAATCATGATTTTCGAAGAATAGCAGTAGCAGAACTTCCTGTTACGACACAGGAAAGTTGGCTCAGTTGTGTAGTAAAGAAACTGCAAACTTTCTTGAGAAATCTAAAAGAAATGTAACTATGATCCCACACTCCCTCATTGTGTAATGGTGTCCGAAAACTATGAGTCGTTATCAGTGCCGGGGAGATCTTTGTAATGCATCTGATTCATCATCTTTCTCCCTCTCCTTTCAGCTACTGACAGGCGACCAGGCCAGACGCTGCAGGCTACTGCAGAGAGTTGTGGCGTGGAGGCACACTGGCAGGTCAGGAGAATCTCCTTCACTTCTCCAGAAAGCTAATCCGTAACTCTGAGAAACAATAAAACTGTCATAGCAACATGACTGAAAGCTCCCCAACTCCTAATTGAGTCCAGCTTTCAGTAAGCTGCATCCTCATGGGCCACATGAGTGAAAGGTTCATGAATCAAATGGTATGTTGTAGTTTCTGTGAGCTCATTATTTGTTTTGGGTTTTGATTCATAGTTCTGTTCGGACAACTAATGAACGTTGTAGAGTGCACCAAGTTTTGTTTTTCATTTGTTTTTTTCTCTAATGTCGGTGTTCTCTATATGTGTTCAGATGCTTTAGTAAAAGCTTGTGCACACAATTCTTTTTAAAAATCACTACATTTTTGTAGGGTTATTTCAACCAAAAAGGGAACACTTTGAATAAATGAATAGTCCAAGATTAAAATGAAATTCATTCCTGCAATGAGTGTATGTAAACTTTGCACCACATCATTGATAAATGTGCGACATGTTCAGAAATGAGAAGCTACAAAATTCAGAAGAAATTCACAAATTTCAGGAAGTTAGATGAAGAAATGAAAGTTCAAATGATTAAATTACTCAGAAAAGGCCTCTTCAGGAAAAGCAGCAGATTGTGTGAAACTACTTTTAATTTTGATGACTAAACAGCAGGATCATGTTGCCTGTAGTAGGTGTGCTTTCCTTCCTTCTTAAGCTAAAGTTGTATTAAATTGTAATTCAAATGAAGGAAAACATAAATGTGGGTCTTTCAACACCTACACGTATTTCGCAGTTTGAAACAAACACTGCAGTTGTTCAGTCTGCCTGGACCCCCTGTGTCTGTGTTGAGGTTCCCTGCCTCCTTTCCCCTTTCAACTTCTGTCATTCCTTCAAACATGACACCTGAGTGTGACCAGCTGTTGACACATCTGTGCAATAAGTTTTTTTTAATGAAATATATAAAATAAACATAACAATAAACATCAGGATTAATAATGGACAATACCACAAATACAATATCCATATAAATACCTTACAATTAGAAATAGAACAGCCAGAACTGTAGTGTTACATGTATGGTTCTGAATGGGAGACAGCAAAACGAAAAAATAACTTAATATCTTACATGCAGAAACTGGTTAAAAAACACACTCACACTCATGTTATCCAGGTGCACAACTATTGGATGTCATCTGTTTCAGGACTACAGTGCACTAAGGTCAACTAGCTAGGTTGATATAGAGCCCTGTAAGGAAAAATGACAAGCTTTGATCTAGCCGAGAGGCGCCCACATGGTTTATGTTGCCATGAGGGGCAAAAATCCCATTTTATTTTTTGATGGGGACACTAAACAGAAACATTTCAGAGAGTATTTCTTGGGTGGGACATGAAAAGAAAACTCTCTCCCTCTCTCTTTCCTGCTCCTTGGCAATTTTTCAGCATGTTAAAATTATGTTATTGAAAGTAATATTTGTAGTTATAGCATTTCTCTTTATTAGTCCATATTTTACCCTTATACAGGTTTTTCTATGTTCAACCAGCAATGTCAACAATGGTATCAGGTGGAAGGTAACAATGGTCCATCTTTATGATGATATCAAACAGAGGTTATTTGCATCCTGTTCTAATTTACACTTTAGTCCACCAAAGTAGTTTTAGAAGAAATTGAAGCTCAAAGTTCAAATGTCTTAAGTCTTGGACCTAAAAATAAATTAGATATCTGTCAAACCAAACCTTTAAGTCATGTAATAACTACTAGGCTACAAAACATAATCAAAATCTGACCTCAAAGTTAAATTAAGAATACCTATACATTTCAAAATCAGGATCTCTCACAAGAACAAATCTAAAATATCAGTAAAATATGAATTAGGTTTATATCTGACAATAACATCCGCACAGAGGTTTTTGAAAAATCTGTCCTCTTGGTCCTAAGTGATCTCTTTTCCCTCCTCGCTCTCTTCTCATCTGTCCCGTCAGTGCTGCTACTTACATACTTTTTCAGCTTGTTAACCATCATAAACTAGGCCATTTGCTTAGCTAGCAGCTGATAGGAGAGGCTGGTTTTGGACAAAGCGGGAGAAATATCACTTTTTATGTTATAACCTTGCACTCATTGAACAAGTGATGTGATAAACGACTAACTGACTTTTACACATTGGTGCAGATTCCTCATCAAGTGTGTCTGACAATCAAGCATAGCAGCCGGTAGCCCCTCCCATTGGAAACAGTGTGTGCATGTGGACCAAATCACTTTGTGGGAAAGGGGTGTCGTGATCTTTTAATAATTAGAAAACGCTTTTTACGTACTATCTAAATTGGATCACTCACACTCACTTTAGCTGTGCTTTTAGTAAATGTTACTCTATTATAATTTTAAAAAAATGTTTTTGTATTTACAATGAATATTGCGGGGGACATCTTTATGGAAGGGGGGGACGGAGGGGATGTGTCCCCCCCTTCCATAAAGATGTCCCCCCCAATATTCATGGGGATTTCAGGATTTCCGCCTGTGGTTGCCATTAATAGTTCCACACAAAACAGCTAGCCTGGTTTGTTAGAATGGCTTAGACAGCAGCAGAGACCATTTTACCCTAATTTGTTTTCGAATTTAACTTTAAATTTAACTTTTTTCATTAGCTGCACTATATCTCTTTATTAGCAGTGCAATCTTTAGGGGGACCTTTGCATTCTTTTTGGTCAGTACTGGAAATCTCCAATAGTGGCTTATTTTGCCTAGTCTCTCTCTTACTGTGGAATCATGAACACTGAGCTTAACTGAGGCAAGTGAAGTCTGCAGAGCTTTAGATGTTGTTCTTGTTTCTTCTGACCTCATGAAAGATTCGTTGATGCTTTCTATTGCTATAACGTCATGATTCGGGTTGGGCATGTAACTTTAAAAAAAGTAATTAGTAACTGAGTTACTCCTCTATAAAAATAACTAGTTAACAGGGAACGTAATTATTGTGTTACTTTTTAAAGTTTAAATATGTCTATGAATTTAGATGAATTTCGAAAGTTTCACAACCGGTTGCATGAAGTGCAAGTACATAGACTATTATTTTCAGTTAACTTTTAATATGCCTTTTGCCTTTTACCTCAAGGAGAATAAAGTAGTGTCTGTACTCCCACTTTGAAAACGCAATATTTCCCTGCAGAGCAGCCATTGTTGCCGCTCACATATGCCTGTTTGCCTGAGCAGGGCTGCTGTATGAATTTATGGTTTGTGTGTAAACTGAACACTGCCTCTTATTTTTCTTACAATTACTCCTTACTCTACCTTAGCCAGTCATCATCATTTATGCAATTGTCTCACTCCTCACTCCTCCAAAGAAAAAAAGCTTAGCTCCTGTGGCTGTGAGCCAGGACAGATGACAAGAGCTGCAATAAGTAGCTTTAGTTTATAACACCCCCCATTTAATTGTCGCTAACGGTAACGTTTGATTACTTGTTACTGAAAAAAGTAACACCGTTTATTTTAACTCCGTTGTTCCCATCACTGATCATGATGGGCTTCAACTTTGTTTTTCATAATCTTATTACTGTGAACTTAGCTCCTCTGTGTTTCTCTCTAGGGATGAGTTTGCAGCTGTGTGGGGGACTGACAATGCGGTCATTTCCAATAATCAGGCCTGGGAGTTACTAATAACATTAGCATTCGATTTCCAAATAAATGTGATTAATTATGTTTATTTCACAATTTTAGAGAGAAAAAGAAAAACTAAAACAGTCAGTCAGTCAGTTTCTTATTCCATAGTGGGTCACGGGGGAGCTGGTGCCTATCTCCAGCAGTCTATGGGCGAGAGGCAGGGTTCACCCTGGACAGGTCGCCAGTCCATCGCAGGGCAACACACAAACAACCATGCACACACTCATTCATACATCTAAGGGCAATTTAGAGTGACCAATTAACCTAACAGGCATGTCTTTGGACTGTGGGAGGAAGCCAGAGTACCCAGTGAGAACCCACGCATGCACGGGGAGAACATGCAAACTCCATGCAGAAAGACTCCCGGCCGGGAGTCAAACCCAGGACCTTTTCGCTGCAAGGCAACAGTGCTACCAACTGCCACAGTGCAGCCCAAAAACTAAAACACTCATTTGTAAATGGCTTTTTGTATTTACTCTGGTTATCCTAATTAAAACTTGTTTGATAATGTAAAACATGTAAGTGTTACAAAAATAAAATAGATCTGTAAGAGAGGAAGAGGGACACCTCAAATTGATAGCATGTTGCTGTTACTAGAGACCACTTTGTTTATTACAACCAGAGTTGGGTAGAGTTGCCAAAGACTGTACTCGTGTAAAGTAGCATGACTTCAAAACAATTTTATTCAAGTAAAAATAAGTTAATATTCAAGACAGAGTAACTATTCAATAGAGTAAAATAAGTATTTGGTGGAAGGAAGTGTAATGTCAGATTTTGGGTGTTTTAAATACTAAAATAATAAAATGAGTGAAAACAAATATCATTTTTACAAAATCATGAGTAAATGGTCAAGAAACATTAATTCCCAAATCTTTTTGATGACTGTTTGAACCCCTAGGTTCAAATTTTTCTTTGAACAGTGAAAAGTTTTTCCAAGATAAATTGTATATTTACTGGCCCTCTAAATGGTACAGAGGGATTGTCAAACAGAACAAGGCTGGTTGTGAACATACAAGAAATGGTTAATAAAAACCCTAATGGCTGTTTCTGTGTTTTGGGCATATTTGATTGAAATGTTCTTCGCTCAGTGAACCATGGTAGAGTAGTGTTACTTCAAAGTAAAATTAGTCGAGGAAGAGTAAAACTATTCTTAATGATTTTTTTTTTTTTTTGGCATGTTACTACATTAAATGTAATTGAGTAAATGTAACCTATTACTATGGACCGAAGTCATTATTATCCCTTTGTCATACTTTCATACCACTACAATCCTAGGTTAGTAAGCCATCACCTGTTTAGAGTCTGGATCTAAACCACTGTTTTTTGTGTTTATTGTTTAATCATTCTGGGTTATTCATCATTTTGAGAAAGGCCTTGTGGTATTCCGTTCTTTATTATTTTCATTAGGGCCATAATACTTCATTCCTTTGTGTTTTGGTTAAGGCTTTTTTGCTTTTTGATTTGTGAATCCTTTTGCATCTAACCTAAACGCCCTGTGTTATCTGTGTTGATTATATTAAAATTCATCCTTTTTCTCCTGTGATTTGGCTAGGTTCAAACCTCACAAAGCATGAGATGTAGTTATGTCTTTTCATATCCACTTCGTCAGTCAGCTACTTTAGGAGCGGGCGGTCTTTATCACTGAGTGAAGATAATAAAACACAGACTCAGCAGGATTCTCTCCTCCCAGCTCTCCACGAGGGAACCTTTTATTCTTCAAACTCGCACAAACTAATTTTTTCATCACCATTCCTTGGTGCTCCTAAGTCTTTCAAAAGTGTTCCGTTCCAGTCCTTGTGGAGCAGTGTTTTATAGAGATACAAAGCATGGGTGTATGGGGGCCTTTTGACCAATCAAAAATCATTATTCTCAATTACATAACCTTTTTTGGCATTTTCATCCTGGCTTTCCTCTGCTTTTCTGAAAATACATACTCAGCCACATCTGGAAAACTTCAAATTGGGGGACGTGACAGTTTGCAAAAACAATTTCCCCCATTATCTGGATAAGATTCCATGTCACGTTGACCTGGCAACACTTTAGGGATGCAAAATTTCCCCCAGCTGGCAAGGGTCAGAATATCACAAGTTTTCCTGCAATAAAAAGCCCATTAGTTTTCCCTCGTCAAGGACTTTTTCTCCAATGCAATCTGCTCTCTAGACAGTCAGGCGCTTGCAAGAACAATCCTTCACAAAGTTCATCTTGTAATGATAGAAACAATAATAACACTTTTCGATCTAGTCAAAGCAGAGCTTTATGCCTCCACATAGCCCCTAATTAGCTTTTAAGCTAATTAAGAGCTGAGGGGGTTTTTATATTCATATTGTAAATACCTGTGAATATATGTGAGGGTTTTAGGTGATTAAAATGAAGTAAAAGTTAATGATTAGGGAAAGAGGAAAATTACATTATGTACAAAGGTAATAAGAAACCCCAAAAGATTGCTGTTATTTAGGTCTAAAATTTCGGGTTCAACTAATTTAATTAAAACCCCTATTTAAAGTTCCTATGCGCACATTTTTTTAAAACTTTTTAGACTATGATAAACTAAAACCTAGTCACTAATTAGACCAAAATCCGGCTACTCTGTAGCTCTTCCCCAAAAGTCTCCTTCAGGAACATCTCATCAGCCCCCCATGGAAAAACATCCATGTCAGTCTAACTCACAAAAACGTGTCGATGAAGGGAATTCAGGTCGGCTTTAGGCCCCCCAGTCCAAAAAACCCCCCGTCCAAAAAAGGCGGGGAAAAACGTCTGGAGGCCATAGAGAAATCTCATTCTCGGCCCAATCTGAACGAGAGAGCTCTTTTTTGAATCTAAAATGTGTCATTACCAACTATTTTTAAGGACCTTACTCCCTCAGGTCCTGGTTCATTATTCCTATTCACCTCAATATTTGTAACAGAAAAACATTGACCATGTTGAAACTCTGAAGCTGAATATCACTAGAATGGATGCTCCCGTTCTATCATAGTTCATAAACAGCTTAAAAAAATTCAGAAATTAAAAAGAAAAAAAAAAACTTAGAGTTATAACAGAAATTGAAAAAACATCAATAAAATTCTCAGCAGCAAAACAGTGTAGTCAGTCCCCTGTCCTGGTCTTCCTAGACCTTCTTTAGTCTCTTAGATTGGTTCTTTTCAACTTTATTTTCCTGGCATCGCATTTATCCCGATTCAGGGTCCAAACAAAATTTATGTGTCCATAGGTCTCTGAGTCCAACCCCAAAAAAAGATTACTTGTACAGCCAGTCTCTGGATTGGTGTCATCCTGAGAAAACAGAGATACTGACCAGTATCGTGCTAAACCCTGACATTAAAAATAACATGTCTAATTAAACATCCTTCGTCCATATATTCCATATAATTGTATTCTTGATGTCTCCACAGTCCGATTCCTGTTTGTGTCCACTTTCACGTCCGGTTAACTGCTCCACATAGTTCCCCTCTAACTCATACAAAACTCTAAAAAAAATTAAAGAATATGAAACCAACTAATGTTTCTAGTAACAGAACTTAAGTTGTGCACAAAGGAGATTGTTGTAACTTCAGGGTTTAAAACCCGGCCAAAATAAAAAACCAAAACAGATCTGCTTTCATGGGGTAACTTACCTGTTAAAAGAAATTGAAACCAAATACATTCATCTTACCTTCCTAAATTAACAAAAAAAAGGGAAAAAGTTTTTAACAAAATGGCAGTTAGACC
This sequence comes from Crenichthys baileyi, assembly GCA_036173005.1. Classification (NCBI taxonomy): domain Eukaryota; kingdom Metazoa; phylum Chordata; class Actinopteri; order Cyprinodontiformes; family Goodeidae; genus Crenichthys; species Crenichthys baileyi. The sequence continues at coordinate 176,060 of JAHHUM010001541.1, forward strand.
CTTTTTAACTCCCTTTTAGTTACTACATCATACATGTTTTCAAGCATTAGACGTCAGGGGCCTTGTTCAGATCATAGTTGTAACAGAAGTATCACATGTAAATTGGTGTCTTGCATCGATAGCATCACCTTTTCTGTATTTCCTTAGTGTCATTTTTTCCTGTATTTCCTCAACGTCCTCCTTTATCATAGTCCAATGCAATGATGACGTGAAAAAGGGGTGTGATGACTTTCACAGCAGTGCTAAAACTCCAGCCCCAAGTACATAGGAATCTCAGAAAAACAAAATAATTATGAGCAAAACTGAAAATTGAAACCAAAAAAAACAATGTAAATCTTTTAGATTATAATTTTGCTGCAGCAAATATACAAAACACAAGGTTCTTTTAAGAAATAGAATAAATGGTCAAACCATTTTTCCATTTAGGAAAAACATTCTTCTAAAAGCTCTTAACGAGAACCCAGGTCCAGCCTCCACATCAACGAAGGGTAACGTTCTGTAGGTCAATTTGGTTCCTTCTCATCACCTGTAAAAAGACTACTGATAGAGAGGGCTGAACTGCTTCTTTTAGCAGTGATAATCAATTATATTCACTCAGGGCTTTTCATGCAAAAGAAAGAAACCGAAGTTAGCAAGGATAGTTCAAGCAATCCCCTTTTCCCCTGGAAGCATGCTTAGTGCCATTCTAACTCACCCTATCAGCACAGATTGTGTCTTAAACTATGTATTTCTCAGACATTATCCTAAAAAGAGATAGATTGTTTTTTACAGTAAGTCAAAAAAAAGTTGAAAAATCCTCAATTTGATCCAGTGCCTGAAAATAGTGCATCTGGTGCGCATTTTATTATCATTCAGAAATTAGACATTTTATAAAACCGTGTGTGACCTTACCTCATGTGTTATTCTATTCTTTAAATGATCTAATAAACTTCTGACTTAACACCCATTTGATCAGAAAGATACATCAGAACATTTAGATGTGTTATTCAGGCTTCACAGATAAGCTCAGGTTTCCCATCTCATTCGACTTAAGTCATGAGCCTTGTCACTTTTGTACTTTAAATGGTCCCCTCACTCACAGTTAAATAATCTTTTTGATATTTGAGCGCTTTTTAAATGAGAGTCATGTTTGAGAGATGATCCCAGTTTATTCAATGGGGAAGAAAACGTATTTTTTAATATTTTCCACTAAACTGTCACTGTGGGGTGCTGAGATAAATCAGGAGGATAGAGAATGGAGGCCCAAAACCAGTCCCCCCTCTGTCTCCCCACGTCGTCCGCCTCCTCCCTTTTCTAGTTTTTTAGGCAAAGTTTAGTTTGTTTTTGTCTTTTCCTTTCAGCTTTTAGTTGTTAATTTTTTTTTTTTTTTTTTTTTTTTGTGCAATTCATGCAATTTTTTTTATTTTAACACATATTAGCATTTAAAAAAAACAAAAAATATTAGCATTTCTTTAGCTTTTTTAGGTAACATTTTTTTTAGTTTGCTCCGTATCATCTAGCTCAGGGTCGTCTTTTTAGGTTCTGTCCCTTTTTCATTTCAATAACTGTTTCAAAAAGTTATTTTGAGGTAAACTTTACCCAGTTTAAACATTTTCCACATAGTCAGGGGCTAATGTTTGCATTTTTTTAATTTTTCAGATTTTGGTGATATTTATAGTCAACTTCATCTTGTTTTTGCAAACTTTTTAGATGGAGAAATCGGCTTCAGCACTCAAAGTTTTCAGTTTTTTTGCCTTCTTGCCATTGGATTTTTTGAATAATATTTTATCTTCAAAAACTAACTTAATTTAACCCCTGATTTATATAATATTCAAAATTCTATGATACTTTGTCTCTCCTGCCAATATTTTCAGTTTTATTTAGTTAAAAGCTGCATCCAGTACCAGAGACACAGTTTATTAGGGTTTGTTCCTCCACACATTTTTTTTATTAAAAGATACTTTTACTTTAATGCCCAAACATTTAACCCTTTTTCGTCTTATTTGGGGGGCGAAACTTAATGGAGTCTGCACTTTTTTGTTTGGAAGGGGAAAGTGATGTTTGGCGTTGGAGAGACAACGCTAGGGGTTTAAACAGAAGATAATCAGTCCAAAGGGAGGAGTTCATTCCCCTTTAGAGGGAAATGCATATTTGCCAAACAGTCGAGACGTTTTTTTAAATTTCGTCAAACATCGCGTAATTTTTAACTAACAAAATTTAGTTAATTTTTTATTTTCTTATCACACAGTCAAGAATTTCCCCTTTTGGACTGAAGACATCCAGATCCACTGTACTTTTTCTGTTTTTCAAAAAAGATGTAAAACTAAATTTTTCCTCAAGGGAAAATTGCTTTTTTCCGAGATCTTCCCTTCAGCGACAACATTTTTAAAATCATTGTTTTAAAAAAAACAAGAAACCAATTTATTTTTGTACATAAATTCTACCATTGTGCATCCCAAACACTAATTTATCTGTGAAATACTTACTTGCAAAGACTTAGAATCCAGTATCCTTTACTGGAAAATCCCTCAGTCATGCTGCATTTTTTTCCCCCAATTTAATCCCCCAATGTTCCAGTTTTAAAAATTTCTACGCACTTTTTTGTCCTCTTCCTATTCTAATTTTTCAGCTATTTTTCGAGTTTTTGATATTTTAAAAAAAATCCACTATTAATGTTTATTTTGTTGGAATCTCACCTCTGAAATAGTTTTTATGGTGATGCTTTACTTCTTAGCAACTTTCCTGAGCCAAACATTGTTCTTCATGTGTGCTTTTATTTCTGTCTCTGTTCTGGGATCTAATCCAAACATTTTCCTGGCCCTCCTGGCCGTCTGAACAATGTTTTCCAGGAAACTGCTACAGTTTAGAATTGAGAAAAAACATAAAACTTACATTAAGCATCATTCAAACATTGACATTTCCCAGTAATATGTAGAGGGTAAACTTCCCAAAAAGTTTTTTTGGGATCTAAATCAACACATCAAAAAACATTAAAAAATTCAATTTGCCATTACATTATTTTAATTAATTTCATTTAAACTTTGTTGTGCATTTGTGTTCCCAGCCCTACATTATTTTGTTTCGTCATCTGTTAGTCCTTAACATGTAGTTATAAAATCTAATCTTCTTAATTTTATTAACTAATTTTAAAATGTATTTATGCAAGAGGATTTTAAGATCAAGATATTGCCCCTATCAGTCGTTTGTTATAATTATGGCTCATGGTTCTACTTCCAGATTTCTAGAAATATCGTTCTGTTGTCATGACGAAGGAAATAAGGTTGTTTCCTATGCAACAGTATTAAGGAATTCTTTACATATCTCATGCTTCCTTTCCTTCAACACATGAAATTTTGCCAAATGCTGTCTGCTTCCAGTTGTTGTTGGACGACTTTTATCACAAGAATGTTCAGGATTCCTCAGAGTTTTAGCTGACTCTCTCTGTAGTTGGTATAACAATAATCTGCATAATAATCCCTAAATGCACCATGATTGGATCTCTGTTTTAACCTAACACCTTTGTAATGATCATTATCCTTGAAGAATTCTTGTAATCACTAACCGTATGATTGGTTTTGTGCATAAATCATTGTTCGTTCTGCTTTTTCCCAGTTCATTCATTTCTCAAAATAAGTTGCATATTAATCATATTGGTTTTGCAGTTAGTTCCCGGTGGTGATTTGTAAGTGAAGGCTTCTGAAATCTATTTTCGCTTTACATCTGAAAATACTCTGTCTCCTGTAGTTCAAATTTCAAGATTAAATTTGTGACCACGATAAAAACCAAATTCCTTTCGTAGCAATCCTCAGCAAAAACAAATAAATAACTACTCTTTCGACCAAAAACTCTGGACTGCCAGTTCTGTCGTGTGAAAAAAAAAAAAATTCCTGTTGATTTTTATCCACTAAAAGCGTACTTGTAAGTAAGTCACCTCTAGTTTAACATCCTAAACAACTATTTGAAGTTGTGCCATATTTCTCAATGTTCCACAGTTCTATTCCTATATTTCTGATGCCTCTAATCCCCAGGAAAACTGCTGTTTGCTATCATTGATGTTTTTCCAACCACTTTACATTCAGCACAAATACTTAAAGGGTAGAAAAGGAACAATATTCAAAAGTATAATTCTTTGAAAAAAACGTAAACTGCTCACTGGTTTTTCCATTTGGCAAATCAAGAAATATTCAATTAACTTATTCTTGTGTTATCCTAAACATAATGTGTGAGTCAAGTAGGTCTATATTATTTTGAATAATATTTATGTCCAAAGTCAGTAACTTTCCATTAAAAGGGTTTTTTTCTTACCATGCCAATTTTTTTTATGTTTAGCCTTATTATGTACTTTCCTTTTTTTAAAGCTAAACTATGTCACAATAAGTCAAATTTTTTCAAGTGATCCATGCCTAGTTTTTGCTATCTAGTCTGCTTTGCAAAACTAAAAACTAGTTTGTAATTTTTCCCTTTTAAAATTTTTCCCTTTGTCCTAAATATTGGACCCCTTTACTTTTCAAATGTAGGTCGACACGTGGATTGTTTAATAGGAAAGACTCAACGGTATCCCTATGGCCATTAGATAAATCTTGAAGCAACATGAAAAAAAGTTTTCCCTTAAAATTTTCCTTTCCCTATGGGACAGAGCATTTTAAAAACATTTTGTATGACTTCCATCGGAAAAAAGGTGGGTAGAATGCGAAAAATTTAAGCAGCTTCTGAAAAAAGAAAAGAGAAAACTTAAGCAATAGTTTAGTTATTTGTTTAGTCAGAATTTTTTAAATTGCAACTGGTGCAATCAAACCCTGGGGTCGTTTTTGTGTCACTTAATAGTGAGGCTGAATCTGTTCCACTACACGGCATCTCTGGTCCCCTAATGTTCATCTGTTTTTGTGCACATAGTTCGTAGTTTGACAGTTTTCAGAGGAAAATCATGGTAAAGTCGGACATGAAACCTATTTTTTATGCAGAAAGAACAAAGTAAAAAATTAATTAAAAACGATGCCTTGCAGAAATTCCCCAATTTTTTTTTCATATTATATAAAATTCCAGTAAATTAAAGATTAAAAAAAAAAAAAAGGATTCAAAGTAAAATAAAAAATAGTAGCTTAAAATTGAATGCAGAGATATGGTATGAAAGTTTTTAAACCAACAGGTAACCAGTTTCTAAACCCCTATGGTTACTTCTTTGGTTATTGTTCACATAGTTTTCCCAGTCTGATCCGATAAGTTTGCTTCTAAACTCATAGCGTCTGTTCTAAAATCAGTTTTTCAGCTTTTTAAGGTAAAAAGCATCAAAAAATATATTGATGATATTTGGTTATTCTACATTTTTAAAACAGAAAAAAAAAAAAAATTTTTTTGATCTAAGTGAATTTTTTAGCACATCCTGCAATTATCTCTACAAGCCTCTGGTCTGATCTGGCCCCGGGGTTTTCAGCGAGGCTTGGTGCTGCTCTGTCCAAAGCCTTTTTAACGTGTGTGGAGACCATTCCTTTGCTCTGCCTTTTTTTATCGGCTCCAGCATTCTTCTCTGTCATCTGAGGTCTGAGCAGGCCGTGGGCCAGTGCTCTGTTGTCCACGCAGGCTCTGCTGTGGATGTGAGTTTGGTTCTCCATGTTAACAGGATGTAATTCACTGAGTGATCAGTCAGAAAGTCACCAGGCAGCTTCCTTCATGAGACTTTGCCTCGATACAACAGACACAATATTTTCAACCCTTCTGCCATAACAGAACATTTTTATTCTTTTAATGGCTGTATTATTATTTCTGCAAGAGGAGTTCATTTGTTTTTGTTTTTTTATTCATTTATTATTTGTGTATTATTTAAGCATAAAAACTTTGTATTTGTAAATTATTATCATGCTGTTTCAACTGTTTCTGAACTGTTTCAAGGAAATCCTTGTTCAGCCTGCTTCATGTGTCCTGTCTTATGTGGTAGACCTGAGTCACTGTTGCTCTTGTGCTAAGAGAACCTTTAAGACAACATCAGCAATAAAAAACACATTCCAGATCACTGGTGTTTGTTTGTGCAAGTCACAAGACGGATAGAAATGAACAGTCATAATGCTTCCATAAAACATGCTTTTATTAATACAGATTCTTGGTAAATAGGCAAATGTTCATTGTTTTATTAGCCTTAACCCCTTTTAGACTATTGTCACGAATTCACCTCAAGCTGCTTTGGGTTTTGATGCCATGCTACTGATAACTGTTTAAGCATATTCCACACATACCCAGGATCATTTTCAAAGCCCTTTCCTTCCATCTAATCCTCGAAATAATGTCAAAATCTGGCAAATTTTGCTGACTTGCATACTAAATACCTACATTTATATCTATTATGTTTGTTATAAACACATAGCTGCTACCTAATTTAGTATCGTGCGACACCAAAAACACCAGTAGTTTATTTTAAAAATATAATTATAAAGAAATTCAGCCAGTACGGGTTTAAAGCTTTTAAATGTAGCATCCTTTGAATATGTTAAAATATTTTGCTCCTTCTTGGGTTGCTGGTGTTGAAGACATTATAAACAATTTTGTATCTGGTTCAATGTAATTTCGATTGGCTTCAAATGTGATTTTGTGAGTTAAAGCTTGTTTGGATGATGTGCTGGTGACCTGTTGAGGGTGTTCTCTGCCTCTGACCCACTGACCGCCCCAGAAAGGACCAACCTTCACAGGATAAAACTGCTGCAGAAGATGGATGGCAGAATGGATGTTCAAATGTAATGTGGAGTCTAAACTATTGACAAACTGTATAAGATAACTTGTATAACTATATAAGACTATATAAGGTAACTATATAAGATTTTTGCCAGTAATTTATGCTCGGCAGTTGTTGTAAAACAGCTCCCCTACTGGTTTATTGGAAACCTGCTGCAGGAATGCACCCAGTTCATCCAGTGAACGCTTCTCTACGTAGTTCTCTTCTGTGTTTCTTGCTGTACCAGCACCACTTTGAATGGGCCTGTCGTTGTTGTCCAAGCAGCAGTAGGCGTTCCACACATAGTCTGGGATGTTGACACGCTTCACGTTGTTTTTGATAATCCAGTTGTTCGCTGAGGGGATGGCGCCAACCAGCACGTAGGCCTTTGAACACTTTTCAAGGAAAAGAGAGGTGAGCTGGGACTCATGGTTCGCCCAGGCACCTTGATTCGTTTTGGGGTTCTGGGGAACCACATTGGTCAGGGTGAAAGTGGCATTACGACTGGGTACTGGAAGAGAAAGATTTTTTTTATCAAGGTAAGCAGTAATTCTAAAAGTATTCTAAATTCATCACATAAACCCAAGCAGAATGGATTAAGCTTGTTATCTTCTAAAGTCAAGAATTTGATTTAATTTTGTTTTAGAATTTCCTTTACATCAGCTGAGCTATTGTCCACTGTCAGTAGACAGGATGTCATCAAGTCATTGCAGTGTTCCTCATCACCTTTGCTCTAATATTAACAAGGATTATTTTGATTTAATACTTTTTTCATCAAAGACATGCAGAGGCATGTAACTGGAGTAAATGTATTGTTCATATTTTAACAGACTAAAATATTCTCTAATACCATGCCTTAAAGATGTGAAGAAAATCTTATATAACATGATGTTAGCTTTGGCTATCTAAGACAAAACCAGAACTTAAAAATAAACATTAATATAGGTCGCTCTTGATTACAACAGCTGAAATGTCTTTTAGAATGATGACAAAGTTGTCCTTTATTACTAATAAATCAGTGTATCCTATAAAAAAAGTCATTGCATGTTATTTAACATGGCTGCCAACAACCACAAACTTGTTTATTTGATGTCAGTGATTGTTAAACACTCCTATTTACAACAAATGTCATCTTAATTCATAGCCAAAGAACCTACAAATATGAAAAGTGTGAAACATTAATTTGTCTTTCCATTGTTTTTCTTAGCAGATGAGAACAGATGTTTGGAAATGGACAGAGACCATCTCAAAACTGGGTCTCGGACCAGCGTTCGCTTGAGTGTTTTCACACCTGCACAAAGGGTCTAGGCCAAAGAAAGAAAAGTACTCTGGTCCGTTTAAAGAGGACCACACGTGGCAGGTGTAAATACACCCTTAAACAGTGCTGAGAACTATTCTGATCATATAGATCAGAATATATAGATCGCTTGTGTGTGATTTCTTTTTCATTCCTTTTTTTTCCTTTTCTCTTGTTTTTGTTTTTTACTTTTTTTCCTTTCTGCCATTTTAAGTTTATTAAAAATGTGGGAGTGTCTCATATTAACCTAGACCCTAAATCGTGTTTTTTTTATTTTTTATTTCTTTTAAAGAATTCTTTTGAAAGGCCTTTTTTAATTATTAAAATTTTTTATTTATATTGTTTGGATTATTCTGTATTGCTAAAGTTGATATTACACATCCATATGCCCACAAATGTTAGAAAAACATAACCGCTGTCATAGGGTCTCCTAATTTTTCACATGGCTTTATAATGAAAATCTCATTCTGCTTAACAGTGATCCGATGCTACTCGCATCATTTTTAGGAGAAACCTTTACTTTTTCATGTAAAACAGTTGAGATTTCTTCAAAGTTCCCCTAAACTTTGAGAACCTGTTATCAGTTAGTGTGCCTTAAATCTTTAAAAACTGTCAAGAGGCAATGAAAACAATGGTTCCTGCTTTAATCGTTAAAACTATTTGTATTTGGACCACAGGATGTCGCTGCAGCTACAGAATAGGAGCAGCCTGTAGATTTTCATCTTGAGCTACTTATAGCATTCGACTCTTTATTCCACATGTACTTATAGCCAAAATAACAAAATAGACGTCTGTTGTTGTGCAAGTAGAGGTTCTGTTGGTGTCATTTTGCTTAGCTAAACCCAGAATTTTCCTAAAGCACAACAACAAAGCACAACAACATAGTTATGCTTTATGCTTTTTGTTTTTTGTTTTATCTATGTTTGGTTTCTGATAACAAACACAGAAACACAGTAGCCACAGCGTTACATTAGTGATGCCTGCGATCATGTTCTGGTAACGTCTGCACTTATCTGCAACATTTGGCTGTATGCTCAAAATGTTTTTTAGGCACATTTCTCTACATCAGACACATAAATGAATACACCAATGTCTAGCTGCAAGCCCAGCCACAATTTAAAAGAAACTGATGTGAAAGTAATGTGCTCGTCAAAAGTGTACTCAACCCTGTGAAACTGCCAGGTTTTTAAAACTTAAAAAACGATTTTATTTTTTAGCATCACAGTGAATTCAAGCATATATCAAAATCAGCAAAAAAAATCCTTTGACTATGACAAAATAAAGTTTAGAAGGGGTTCACCGGAGGTAAATCTGACAGAAAATCTAGAGAAAACCCTTTGAAAAGAAGAGTAGGCAAATGTTGCCAATTCAAAATGTGGGAAGCTGTATCAAAGTGTTAAACATAGTATTAGTTTAGGGTGTGCACACTGAGCCAATCAAGTTATGGATTCTTTTCCCACAATACATTTGTTTGCATCACAAAAACTTTAAACATGGGTGTTTAAAAGCTTGAGACCCACTAAGCCCAAAAGGGTTTGTGAAGTTTGAGCTCAAAATAACATGCACAAATCTAACCGATTTTTTCTGAGAATAGACATACTCTATCTAAACAATCATTATGTCAATAATTATGTTTTCCAAATGGGAGCGATAATTCTGGCCTTCCTTTGCTGCTGGTTGAGTAAAACTTGGGTGAATTGCGACAAAATGTATTGGAATTTTTGAGCTCTCTGCTTACAGCAGACAAGCTGGTTGTGTTTGTAGAAGCCGTGTGGTGAACAGCTGAGACCGAGTTTTGTGGTTACGTCATTTTGAGGAGTTTGTATATTTTGTGATTCAACTGCCTTTAGTTTTAACTGTTTTTGGTGTTTGTTGAAATGGTTTAAATCAGCTTTTAGCCAAGATTCTACTATTTCTTGCAGTAAATAAAGTAGAAGAAAACAAGAGTTAAATTAACAGATATGTACATGTATGTTATGCTTTGAGCTGTAAGTATAAACTTTAAATGTCTTGGATCTCTAGTGCCATAGCACCACCTACTGTGCCTCAATGATATAACACAAGCATTTGTTCTTTACTACCTGGATGGTGTCCATTAGGGTTGAGGTGACCACGGTCAAAGCCAGAGTTTGTGTAGTCCTCGTTGAGAGCTTGTTTCTCTCCCAGGTAGACCCCCGGGTAGTCCATGCCCAGCCAATATCCATCCTTCATCTCAGCCTGCCAGGACTCATTTACCAGCTAAAGCGCATCGAAACATGTAGAGATTTAAACATAAAAAGTGTAAAAGGAATCAAATGTAGGATTACTTATTGGATTTCTTTGAGACCACCTCTGAGAAAAGTTTTTGTTGAACAGAAGTAGACAAGATGATGTGTAAATGTGGTTAAAATGTATCTGGACTTCATAAAATAAGCTAAATAGGCTGTAATTTTACTGTATTCTTTAATGCTTTCTTTTTAGACCTAAAAAATGCAACTTTTCAACATGTCTCTCTGGGCTAAATAAAAACAAAGTCCGGTTGAGCTAAAACAGCCATAAAAAAGATGTCAACAGACTTCCTATCTTTTGGAGGGAATCTTCAAACATCTGCAGGACAATATCAGACAGTTTAGTCAGACAGCGTAAAGCTATGTGTCACCTGAGGTTCTACGAACCACCTATTCTCCCTGCCGCCTCCACTGCTGGGCTCAAACTGATACGCAGAGTAGACGGCAATGCGATGGTTGGTGTCATACAGTGTGGCAAAGTGGAACCTTAAAGTGCAAAGGTCATGAGTGGACATAACCCTGACCCTAAAATAATTTAGCACAGAATACCTTCACATGCTCAAAGTAGACATTCATCCTGATAGCTACCTGTTGACGAATCGCTGACACAGACGGGCAGCGCCTGGTGTGGAAGCTCCCCATTCTGGCACCTTCGCTTTATAAAAGTACTTCAGGCATTCTGGCACATCCTGCAGCAAGAATAACACAACAGAAGCCTCCCTGAACTTACAGCTAAATGCAAAATAAGATGGAGCTGGGGAGAAAACAAACCTCAAAACGTTCAACAACGTCTGCATGGACAGTAAAGAGGAGTGACACAAGAACGTGCAGAGTTGCCAATGTTTGCATTATGAGTAAAAGGTGATGCCTCCAAGAGTGTCAGCTGGCCTGTAAACATAGAGAAAAAAACACAAAAAAGTGTGGGTTTTAGCAAGCGAGTGTGTGATGAAAGCCTGTGGATTTACCTGAACAGCTGACACATGGAGGGGAAGCATTTCGTTCTGTGCCGTGTGTGTTGGCATGAGTATATTTCCACTCACCTTGTTGGTGCTGCAGCCTGTCCTCTGCGACAACTGCCGCCTTTATACAGGACTTCTCCACACCACCATTAGCCTTAAATGACCCCTGATTTTATTGGATCCCATGTTTATCAACACTTTATATCAATCCTATGATAAGCCACAATCAGACTAGCACGTGATGTGTGGATGGGGAAAAAGTGGGTGTGCAAAAGGAGGCTATTTATTTGAGGAAGTGCCAAAATTAGCACCAAAAAAGGTGTGAGCACGCAGTGAAATGTGCAAGCTCATCATGTGTCAGTCCTTTAAAATGTGTTATGCGATATTTATATCTTTTCACCTCCTTTATTACAGCTGTTCTTCAACCGGGGAAAAAATATGTTTTTAATATTTCCCAACTTTAATTATTCATTTAGCTAGGCTGATTATTATAAAAACTGATATTGTTTTATACTGATATTGTATTAATTTTATTTAGAAATGTACTTTTAAGCCCAGCTTGTTTAAATCCAATAGAATTCTTGTTGCCGAAATAAATAAATAGATTTATAAAGTTTCAAACATTAGGAACCTCTATAATCTAAGTAATAATTTTTTATATATGAATTTTTATAGTGCTGGAAACGTTTTTTTACTTAAACAAATCATAGGTTCCCTTAATTCTCCATTAAAAGAATTATGGAAATCATAGTTTTCATTTTGTAATCCAAAGGTTTTATAAAAACATTTTGTAGCTGTAGATCGTCAGTCTAATGTGTTTTTATGTAAATGATTGGATAAGCTCAGTAAGTACAAACTGATTTTTATCCCAAAACTAACGACACCTAAGTTTTTGATACTCAAGCGGTAGCAACAGTTTCTGTCTTTGATTAATGCTTTTATAGCGAAATAAAAAATCTGCTTAAGGAATCAAAAGTTTCTTCTCCCTCAGGAAAGCAAGTTTTACTGTATATTATGATTAAATAATGATAATAATTTCTTACAGCACCCAAAAGCCCTAAAACGTTATTATTTACTTTCTTGCTACAGTGTAATCTCGCTGCAAATATATAAAAACTCCATAATCTCTCTGTTTCCTTTTATGCCATGTTTTCCATATTTGTTGACACGTTAGTAATCTCTTTTCACATGTTTTGCAACAGAAAGCTAGTTTCCAGTACATGGCAGTTCATAATTTAGCCACTGACTGATTCCCTGGAAATAAAGTGATTATGAACAGTGAATCGAAGTCATTCAGAAAGTTGCATCATGTTATGGCTTGTCGGAGCAGAAGCTTATAGTTTATTGAGTAAATGAAAGTTTTCATATTTCTTCAATAACCCTACAACAACAAGGTTCAGTTTGGATGTTTGATATCAGGACCTCCTTTCCCAGAATATTTTTAGCATTTCATTGTTTACAGGTTCCCTCATAATCTTCCACATGCAGCTTCTGGTTAGATAACAGTGAGATATGTGTTCATGTGTGGCTGTTCTCACGTGTTGCATGTTATTCACAGCAATAAACACAAAAGGCATAAACACCCTGAGCAATATCACTTCAACCTGATTTAAAACATTATGCCAAAGTTACAGTCAAGAATTAAAACATGTCACTTAAACTTACAGGTTTCAGTAGGGAGACTTTGTTCTAAATGCTGGAAGATGAGCTCTGTTGTTTATTTCCAGCACCTGCCTGTATTTTTAATGCCTGACAAAAATCCTCCTCAGCCGGGGGAACTTCAGTGTTCCACAGTTATCTTATGTGGGGATGTTCATTATGAGCAATGATGTTTCTGTCTTTTTTCCTTGTATGAACATTTCTGTGGAGAACCAAAGACAGGTTCTGTTTAGTTCCGGATTGTAAAAGAGACTCAATTATCTGCAGATTCGGCTGCCTGTGCTACTGAGCTAATTGTGCAATTACTTGTTTTTGACAGAGTCTGCAGACAAATGAGAAAGAAAATGGATATTAATGAGTAAAACAGTATTATTTACTCTGATGTTTACTCTGATAAGTTTCTTATCCAAACGCTCCAGTGATGAACTGGATCATTAACTGGGAACTTCACAATACAAGCAACAGCTTATTTATCATCTGTATCATCAGATTAGTTAGTCTATTGACAAACATACAGTATTATAACTACAAATGACACTGACTTGACCGAACAGCAACTCAGTTTATTTTCTTCTAGTCATTACACAAAGCAGCAGCTTTCAAAATTGGCCTATCACATCATCCTTCCACAGAGGGAAAAGAACAACAAAGATTAAATTCACATAAGAATTCAAAACATGATCAGTTATTCAACAGAAATTAAATATAAAGCAAAAATGTCATGTATAAACAATATTTGGACTTCTCTTAATCACTTGAAATCTTTACACATGGTCAACCAATCAAGCTGCTACTCCTCCTGGCTGACATCCAATAAAAGAGCTGCATTTGAAGTGGTCCTCCTCTTTACCTGCAAAGCAAGATGGCTGCTAGAGGACATACTAACATGGTGATGTTTGAACTGAGTGACTGAAATATAACAAACAAACATTGTCCGAGTAGATTGGTGCACAACAGAGTGTTTATCTTTTTTTTTTACTATATCTAGGAACCACTATAGTAGTTAGGAAAGAACTTAGTGTTTCTTAAAATTTTATAAACATATTTCTTTGGCTGGAGGAAATATTATTGTTTTGGATTGGCCCCAGCAGAAACCCAACTTGAAACCAATAGACAGCCTGTGTGGATGGAGCTAAACATTAGGGTGATGGCAAAGGAGGCATTCCAGCATCAAAGATTTGGAGCTCATCACCCAAAAATGCTAATCAAAATACCAGTGGAAACATGCAAAACTGGTCAGCATTTATAAGAAGGAATTTTTGTAATGTTGACAAAATAATTTCTGTTAAATAATGAGAAAGGTAGGTGCTCCGCTTACTCACCTGCCTGTTCACCCTCCAACTTGTCAGCATATCTCTGCACCATGATGGAGGAGAAAGAAAAGGAAGACGATCATTCTTTCTGCCAAACACCAAACCCCTGCCAGCCTCAGCTTCCATATATACACTCTCTTTTTCCTGAAACTCTGTTTTCTACACCACCATTAAAATATATATTAAACTCCCTTTAGCATTAGTCTCATTTTCTTACAACATGAAGAGGGTCTTTTAGAGAAAGGAGTGAAAGTTAGCCAGATAACATGTCCTTATAGACACTGACAAAAGATAATGAGAGGTCCATACTGTGTGGGGCTTTATGACTTTAGACTTAAATTGGGTAATTATCAAGGATCAACAGATGACTGCTAAAACTACTGAGATAAACAGTAAAAAACACAGCCTGAAGCTTCCTATCATTACTGTAGAAAAAGAATGGAAAAATATCAAAATACAGCAAATATGCAAGTAAACCATAAATTTAACTATTTCTGACAGAAGCAACAAACTAAAGCAGGTGGTACTTATGCATTTTAAACAATCACAGTGGCCCCTAATTGCTTTTCTTTTTCTATCAAATTATAAACCTGTAAGTTTTGTTAGTCTGTAGTAGATGTTCAAATAAACGTTAGTTACATTTTAATTTGTTTCGTGTGTTGTTGGATAGTTCTGCCTCTAGGCTGCACTGTTGTGTTGAGATTTTAATTTGAACCTTTGAATACATTTCCTATCTGAACACCTACTGCATGGCAGATTATTCTTCCAAATTTTCATGCACCTGGAAAAGATTTAGCAGATTTATGAGTCAGTCAGTGAATGGTTCTGACTGGTTCCGTCTATATGTCAGCAGGTAAATTATATATACTATTATATACTTCTTTTTGAACGATAACTTTTAAAAAAGCAGAAAACACCTATAGAGTAAGGTTAGAGGCAGAAAACACTGACATTTCCAAATAACTGACATATGTTTTTGATTCACCACTGAAGTTTAGTGGACTGCATCTTTAATGTGGGAGACTGCTGCTTTGTCACTCTGAAAGATCACAGGGAATCGAGGTCTCCAGGCGCAGATTAAGCCTAATCCTCAACTCAAAAGCATCCTCAGACTGTCTACAAATAAGAGGAAAGTGGGTGAAGTTCAAC
Source organism: Crenichthys baileyi (assembly GCA_036173005.1). Classification (NCBI taxonomy): domain Eukaryota; kingdom Metazoa; phylum Chordata; class Actinopteri; order Cyprinodontiformes; family Goodeidae; genus Crenichthys; species Crenichthys baileyi. The sequence continues at coordinate 191,383 of JAHHUM010001541.1, forward strand.
AGGAAAAGTTGGTGTTTGTGAGAGAAGCAGTAGATCAGGAGAGCTACTGCTTCTAAAAGCTCTTAAATGGAAAATATGTCCTCTGAAACTTTTCCACTTATGAGTTCAGGCAATAACATGCATTGATTCAGACAGTTAACAACTGGGAATGTTTGTGATTGCAACTGATTTTATATTGCTGACATGACTTCATGCAGATGATGCAAAGCATCGTATATGAAACAGGAAAAAAGATCCAGTGTTTCTATGGTTAGGAGAAACATCCCTACAAATTGGTGTAAAATGGTGTAAACTGGAGAAGTAGAATTTCACAAAATGAAGACTTATGAACAATTATGAAATATTTGATTATGTGGTGAAAGCCAATCAATCAGTAAACCTTTATTTATAGTGCACTATTCATACACAAAGCCAGTAATGTAATACACGATGGAACACAAGCAATGGTGCGATCTGGCTTTCTACCCAGGAGGCACGGTCTGGGGGACACCAGGAGGCAAAGAAAAATTTAATTAAATTACCTGTCATTGTCCCAGTGAACCTGGTTTTTGAGTGCATGTTTGCATGAATGTTTGACTTTGCTCTGAGACTAATCTTCATGTGGCATAACTGCAGCTCTGTTTCCATGACAAAAGTTAACGGGAAGAACTAGAACCCAATGGGAACGATGTCATTGACAGTCCTGGAGTTTTCCACAGTGCTATGGAAAAATGTCTAGATTTAATTGGTCTAAGATTACTGCAAATGCCTTAATAAATATAATTTCGTCTGATTTGTTTGAATAATTTACCTGTTTACATCATTTAAATAAAATTGTGTGTGTGTGGGGTGGGGGGATTAAACCTTAAAGGTTGCTTTAAGGGCCGACACAGCACAGCACAGTAACAACCTGCACATTCATTTCCGAATTAGTCCATGGTAAAAACACAAAATATGCATGGTGTTACTTTCTGAAATAAAATCTTCAGACAATAAATGTTAACATCAATAGTTTTAGCTAAGTATGCACTACTGTAAGGACCTCTTTGCTGTTTTGGGATAGACTTTTTTTAATTTTTGCATCCCTGTCTCTGTTGGAGCAGGCTGTAGCTATTGAGTGGAGATACTGAAGTTCCTCCACAGATCATCCACAGTGATTGTTAGCATACAAAAAGGTGAGACTACATCTTTTCCACGCACCTGCCTGCATCCCAAGGAAAGATGGCCTGACAGACAAACACCTCAGCGCAGACTGCAAAGAGAAGGAACTGAATTCAATTACACACAGTAACAGTTGCCCCATCCTACCCCCAGAAGCTATTCTAAATATCTTCTCCCACTGTCCCTTTTATCATTTTCTTTCACTCTTTTTTATATCTTTTTAAAAATTGCTTCATTTCAGATGCATTCATACATTTCCAATATCTTTATGTATGAGTCTCCCGCCTTCCTCCTCACTTTCCCTTGTCAACTCTCCCTTCATCCCCATTCTGTCTCTCCTTCTCCTTTCCTCATCCTGCCATGCCTCCTTTCTTCTTTCGTTCTTCCCTCCTTCCCCATCTATGCCCCTCTCCCTCCCTCTGTCCCTCCCTCCCTCCATCCCATTACTGTAATCCATCACTGCTCCATCAGCCAGCATGCAAACAGGCCTCATGGTTGCCATGGCAACCACCTCCGGCCCGGCAGTGTGCAGCCCCTCTCCGATTGGCTGGCGGGACCCAGGCAGTCTCAGTCTGTCTGGGAGATGTGGTAATTGGCTGGGAAGACACACACAAGCACACAAACACACACACATACATACATTCACGCACAAGCTACATATACACAATTCAATATTCACACAATACTAAATACACACATTTAAACACTCTTGCACTAAGTCTGGGCCTTCAATAAATATACAAACATATTTTGTTGGATATTAAAATGCACATACACACAGCATAAACATCCTCAGAGATGAAAGGGAGACTGGGGTCAGAGTAATGAAGCTCATAAGAAGATGGGCTCTAGGCTCTGTGTGTGTGTGTGTGTGTAAAGTGATTTTGTGTTACAGTGCATGTTTGCGAGCACATATGAATTTGAGGCGTTTTTGTGTGGGTTTCCCTACAGAATGGCTGGAGTTGGGGGTGGTGTGGAAGATTTTGGATAATGTTGGAGCTCTGCCAAAGGATGGATGGAGAAGTGTTTTTGTTCAGAGAGCATAGTTAAAAATACCTATATTCTCCCCCCAGAATGAAGTGCACAGTATTTTTTTTATCTGTTCTGTCTGCTAGGAGGCAATAGGAAGGATATAAATGAAACTGTTGATGAGCTTGACTTCACCATGCCGCCGTTGCACAACCAGAACTGGCCAACACGGCAGCAGTGAGGAATGTCTCATCTTCAGGAATACATCACAAATAAAAGCTGTACCTGCCCTGAATAGCAACGAATACTCAGCTCTGCTGTGCTGCTTGAAAACAAAAGTGGACAATTGGACTTCTTTGTTCCCTGTTCTTAGATTATCGGGCCCATCTTTGAGAAACATTTCTGGTCCTTTAATTGTGAGTTTAATTGTGAGTTTTATTTAAAATGTTTTACCGGATAAGGGTTTATTTAAATAGGAAATGATAAGTTGTTATTCTGTGTTGAGAGCTGATTTTGAACAGACTGCTTTGATAGATCAAACATTAATTTCTACTTTTGTTACATGTAGTCAGCTTTAAAAGTGATAATCAGCTTAAACAGGTTGTTATTTTAAGATTTTTAAAACAGAGAGATAATGACGGAACAAACACCCACTGAATTTAGCTTATATTTATTAAAGTGGAACTAAACGTCAAATCAACTTTTATTTTGCAGATAAACTGTAAAAATTGTGCCTTGAGAGTGCTATCTTTATGTTACTGTGCATTTTTTTACATTTTAATGTAAACTTGTTAAATTCTGCAATATTTGTCCTAAAACCGTCTTAATGCTGCCCTCTTTGGGTTTAATGGTGGCTACTGCAGTTGAATTTTCCTATTGGTTCAAACGGTACAGTTTGGTACATGTCTACGTCACAACCCTGCGTTCGGGTGCAGAACCATCTCACACAGACACCCCGTAGCGAGTCAGGTGTTGGAACTGTGACCACTGATTATAGCGTTTTGTGCTTTATACCATTCGATCATATGTTTTACTTGAGATAATATAAATCTACATGTAAATGTAAAAGTTTGTTGCTGCTTTAAACATTAGCTTGTTTTAGCACTAATGCTGCCAACATCACTTTGCCACTCAGAAACTGGACCCATTCTGCCCACTGCCTTGGCAGAGCCAGTTTCGGGCATCACTGAGTCAGCGCCTTGAGTCAGTAGCTTGAACTAATAAGGCTCAGGCCCACTGGGCTCCACAAACCCTCCCTCAACATCCAGGGATGAGGGGGGTGAAGAATAATTCACCTTAAAAGATCTGTCTGTGGCGAAACCAACAGCATTGTCCAGCTCATCTTCTATGTTTCAATGTGAAATTAAGCTAGCTGGCACTTTCCCTCATCCTCCTGACCACACCTCCTTTTAAACCCTCCACTCATCCCCGCATCTGGCCGTACCCCTCAGTGTCGCTTGGCAGCTGTTAAATGCTGTATGTCATCTCCGTTAGATTTACTAACAGATGCTAACTTGTCTTTGAACATGAATACATTTTTATATTTACTTTCTGAATTTCAAAATAGTTTAAACCAGCTCATCACAGTTTTTGCACACTTAATAATTTTTTTAAAAATTCATATATAACTGTTGATAAATTGTAAAGATTAAAACATATTAGATAGTTGTTTAGGTGTCAATTAGGCCTAAGGACAGACTGTAAACATTTTGAATTCATAGCCTTTAGTGACCCAGTGTTACTGGTGGACTAGATGGTATGCACAGAAAAAGATTTGTCATTAAAGACTTGTAATTTGACTTGGACTAGTAAAAATGTAGCTGCATGTGAGAATACTGTTTGACTGTCCACCTGAAAATCTGACTCCAGCAGCTCCTTCTGGAAACTGTACACAGGAGAAAACAGACAGATACAAAATGTTGCTAGAAAACAAATAGTCAAACAGTCAGTAAAAGAAAAGAAAAAGCATAGCATTAGCACAAGCACACAGAATTACAAAACAAAGGTTTGGGGCTCATTTTTCAAATGCAACTTTTAATGGAAAAAAGAGTCAAGGGAAGAGAGAAAAAACTGGGTAAGTAGGGAAAGCCAAATTAATTCACAGAGAATGACTGAGAGCAGTGATGGCAGCGATGCGGTCACAGTCCACACTTTAAAACATTCCCTGGTACCAGACAGAGAAAGAAACAGGGAGGTGGGTGGGTGGGTGAGGGGGGTTAAAAAATGTCCAAGAAGATTTCATCTTCCTCATAAGGTAGAAAATACAAACTAAAAACTGCTCTTCATCCAGTGTTGATAACAACATACAATCACATTTAATAAAATGGCAAGAAATGCAATCGCACTCACACACTTACATACTTACAATTAGTTTTAGGTTTTTGAGAAAGAAAACAAAAAAGTGCAAGCAAAATCACAGAACGACAATTTACAAGAAAGTCAGACAGTGGCCCAAGTCTCCACGCCCAGATTGGGCCGCTCCATCCAAGCAGCCAAAGATCAGGGCAAACTGTGGGTCCTGTGGATTCGGATGTACCCCCACTCCTCACACCTCCTTCACATTGTCCATTTTGTACAAAATGAAGGCTCACATTTTATTAGATAATCACAGCCCAACAAAGCTTCCCCACCTTCCCCAGATAGTACAATCAAAATGAGTTTGACTCCACCACGATTATCCCAGTGCCAAGAAGGCTCCTTGTAAAAGGCTATTCACTCCCCCCTGACATTTTCTTCGCTCACCATTCAAAAGACAAACATTTCCATTATTTTCCAAGTAAGGCTCATCAAGAAACATTTCCACTCAAGCACACTTCAAGTCTAAATGTTAGCTCTGACTGGTTAATGATGATAAACAATAAGTCATTGGAAACTGGTTTTGTGAAGAAAATATCATCCTGATTTAACACAGGATAATATAAAGGGTGTTATTCAAGTGCAAGGTGTGAATTCTGTAAACTCAAGTACAGTGAGGTGAACATAACCCCAGTGCAGTATTCTGAGCTCTAGGTCAGTTTGCCCTTTTCGTCATTTTTTCCTTTTTATGACTACATGCTGCCATTTCATCCCAACCTACTTCCATTTTATACCCATGTATTTATCCAATGCATAACAGCCTAATTCTCTTGGAAGATACGTTTTTTTTAAGAATTATGAAAATAAATAACCGTAACAATGCTCAAATATTAATTAAAATTTCATTAAATTCTATATTATTCTAAACAATTTTATTGCACTCTGTTTCCATTTATTGTAATTCTGATCTCCATTAGTGGGAATTTACAATTATAATAAAAGACAAATTACGAACCCTAATAAGAGCAGATTAACTATGAGTGACTTTCTTTACATTTTCTTATGGTAAACTATTATTGGTTTACAGGATATTACTTTTAGTCAGGTGTCATGGTGGGTACAGAATGCCCCCAGTATGGGTTTCGAACTGACATGTGGTCTGTATGTAGGTCTTCTGGCAAACAGAACTTTTATTGGGTACTAATTCAAAACTGCAAAAGCACAAAATGGCGAAGGGATGAAATGACCAGCATCACTTAGTGTGCCATGCAACTAGCTCCTCTTAGAAACCTGCTTTTAAAAAAAATACTGTTTTGGTTCATTTTGCATTTTCAACGTTTCTTTAGAAGTAGAGCTAGGGCTAGGGTTCCCAATTGCACACAAAAAACACACTCAAGGTCCAAATGTAGCCACACTGTGCAACAAAACAAAAGAAAAAAACTTCAAACATAATGATAATGAAAGTAAGGTTAAGTTTTGTAACTGAAAAAACAAGCTTGAGCATTTCATGTGTCATTCATGCACGCTTGGAGTTACTCTGAGCTGAGGTAGTGTCACAGCTCGTTCACCTGCAGTCCTTTTCTATCAGACAGCCTGAACAGTTACAGTTTAGGTAAACTCGCACAAACTGACTGATTTCTCATCTTCCATTGAGGACATGATTTAAATGAGATCTATGTTTAACCAAATTCAATGGAGTTCTACTCTGTTGTAGCAAGTGATTTGGAAATGCTGAGTGGATCTTTCTTACTCAGCACTTTTCCCATCAAGTGTGACCATTAAAGTGGCTTTATTAAATCCAGTCAAACTGGTTATAGATAAAAGCAATGGGTCGAAATTGCAGAAGGCAAAAAAACAATGTGCTAACATACTGAGACCAATATGATAAACGATACTGTTTTGAGCAAAATGAGGATAACATTGCAGCATATTTTGGCCAATTTCAGGGCTGCCCAATATATCAGAAATATATTGTCATTTCAGTGTCAGTGTGTACAATATTTACATCAGGAAGGACAGCTAAAATAGCCAAATTTGATGGCCATTATATTCCATGTGACATAAATATCAGTAGTAGACTCAGCCTGTGGGATGGAGCTTCAGTGCAGTGGATGCCTCTCACCTGACACAAATCATAGGGTCCAAGATGTTAAAGACATCAGAGAGTGATTGTTATGAACAGTGAAGAAGAGAGGGGCAGCAGAAATCTCTATAAATATATCTGATGTTGTCATTGTAGAATTCAACAATAATATTATAGATACATGATCTCCTAATTATGTGCAGCCCTGGTTAATGTGGCCCTCTAACACAAAAAACCCAAAATGTAATACTTCAGTGAGGTATGTGAATGTTATACCCAGGCCACACTATAGCGTATCTGCCTTTGTTTCAATGGCAGAGGAAGATACAATGCCTTAGGAAAATAACATACCATCAGCATTTGACACTGTAGCATATAATTTGATCACCCCATAAGCCAGGCTAACATAGATTTTTAGGACATGTTAAAACATTCCATGTCTGCAGTATGTGTGTGCAAATGCTACAGAACTGGAACAACTGCAACTCAGATCATCCCTGATGGTCTGTTTACTTAAATATATATTTAAAAAATTAGATTGTGACATCCTGGCAAAAGTAGCCATACCCTGTTGTGACACAGCAGAACACTGTGAATGCAACACTTTCGATCCTTATTTACATGCACTGTTCAGAAAAGGAGTTCATCAGATGTGTGATAGATACTTCAAATACATGACATTGCTTGACATTCCACAAACCTCCCTTTTTTTCCTAACATTTAGACCAATGAAATCTGTATTTTTCAAAGCTCCAGTATAAACGGTAATACAGGAAAGAGTGTGACAGCAGCATAGGTGAATGAATCTAGTAACTACTGACTTATGCTTAAATGCTACCTTAGGTGTGCTGACATACAAATGAGTAAGTACATCGACAGAATTAATTTGCCTTAGAAACTGTAGTAAAAACACATATTTCTGCATTACTAAGACTACTGACTGACATTAGAGTTTATGGAAAATAGTCTTTCCCAATGGCACCCAAAACCTGGTTAAAGTGTTTTTTACGCTTTATGTAGGAAAATCTTATTTCCATTTACATTTTTTTTTTACCAAAACTGAATGTTTCTGAAAACTCTTGGATGGAAAAAAATATATGGTTAGCTAGCTTGAAACTGAAAGTGATGCCTCAAACCTTTAAATACTTGCCACAAATCGGCATGACCATAGATTTCCTCTGCATATCTTTACACGTTTCTTTACTCATTCAGTGAATGGGGATCTATGCTAATCTGTTCTCACCAACATCAACCTGCCAGCAGATGGCCCTGAGCAGCTAGGTAACATCATAGCCAACTGTAATACTGTATTAATTCATATACACAGGTTTAAATCAAGGGCTTGCTAAATTGCATTTGTACACGCTTGTAATTACTTTCTAACTTTATCACATGATCTACCTTCCCACAGCTGAACTTACACAGCTAGTGTGGCAAGTGGAACAGTCATTCTCAAGAGTTCTGGCTGTTACTATCTAACCACTACACTGGTACATAACAGCTCTGGAAAACAATCCATGAAGCTACAGCCAACAGGTGGTCCAGAATGGTTCTTCCAGTATCCTGGACATAAGTCTTTTTAAGCAGAATAATAATACCGAGTTTGCCTTAAACTACACAAAGCAGTACTATAAGAGCTGCATTTGTTTAGAATCTTAGGTGGCAACAGAAATTGTTTACTGTTTACTGCTGTGAGTCTTGCCAGAAAAAGTAGGTGTACTAAGTGGTGACCATGTAGCGTGTCAGGTTTGTCTCTTTTTCTGTTTGTGTTTTGTTACTTTGTAACGAGGGAAAAAAGAACAGGTTTAAAGAATACATCTTAATTATATAGCTAAGCTATCCATGATAGGAAAGATCAAAGTATTCACCTCTTCACCTTAAGCTTGTTTCCATTATGTTACCCTGAACCTTCATACCTCGGAACCTACTTAACCTGACCCTTAAAGTACTCATGGCTGTTTGTCATATACGTTTCAGCTGCGATGCTGTTTATGTTAAATCGATTTGGTGAGGGTCGCTCATCCTCAATAGGCTACTACCAGTGTTGCTGCTTTAAACAGACAAAAATACATATTTATAAATTCAGTCCATCAATTTACTTTTGACAAGTCAATTTATAGCTTAACTGTCCCTCACCAGTGTTCCGATCTTTGGAATCTTAAAAATCCAATCTTTTCTCAATCTGTGAATGCACCGCAGCCAAGCCCTACCAACTCCTAATGACAACAACAGTCTTCAGTGTTGAAGTTATTAAGTTATTAAGGGAAGTAAACTCTATGTTACCCATTTTCAGTGTGAGTGAAGTGTTTAAAAATAAGGTGAGAGGAAGCACAAAAACTGAGAACTCATTTAAATAATGAAGAATAAGAATAAGAAAATTTGTACTTTCTACAACATGCCAGGACAGGTCTGGTAATACCGATATTAATAAAACAATAAATAAAATAACAAGGATCTAAAGTTAGTTCATCTAAAGATATAACTGTGCTGTCTTTCTCAAATGTAGATTTCCTTGCTTCAATGCTTTGTTGAGGGTGAGAGATGAAAAGGATCTTAAATTAGGAATTGTGGAAATGGAAGTGCTCTACAGACATAACTCATAAATCTTTTAAAGCAGTTTAAAAGCACTTTAAAACAAAATCAAAATCATCCCAAATTCAAAAGAAAAATGGAAAAATAGCAGATGTAAAAAAATAAAGCTATTGCAATGTGGCCCAAAAGAGAATTACAAACACAGCTACATGCCTTGTTTCTTTCAAACATAAAACCGGTTAATGATTCGCATTTATGATAAAGAAATATAACTTTGATTGGAAGATTTAGTGTACTAAAAAAAGTTGAGAGCAGAAGTCGTTCATTTAAAGACTCTTACAGTTAAAGTTTGCAGAAAATATAAACTGTATAGGAGTTTAATCTGGGATGACTGAAAAATTATGCTGGGAATATTCATTGAGTCCAAAATTCATAGCACCCTCCCTTCACAAAGCTTGAAACTGAAGGTTCGAGGTAATATCAATAGTTCCCGGGCTGCTTTCTGCGGTAGATTTCTAAACATGTTATGTAGCTTTGGAACGTAGCTTGTCTTGCTATGTCTTAAATAAACACAATTAGGTTGTTCTGACCTTTAAAGCTTTAAAACTAAATAGAGGATATGGCTGTGAGAAGGAAGTTGCCTTTGTTTACAGTGGATGCTCAAAGCAGAGACATTGTAAAATGCTGCACAGTAAGAATTTTCAAACAGTTCATTTAACACATTTTGGGTATTTTTTACCAGGGAGTTGAGACCGCAGACTTTCAGTGGGACTTGTACCTCAGCCAGCCTGCCTATATGGTTAAATCCTCAGTTCACCTGCCTGCTATTTGTCTTCTTCACAGATCCAACTGGTATTTAACTGGCCACCGTCTCTGTACTGCTCAAAGAAACTCACAAACAGACACAGGCACAAACAGAGCTTTAAACTCACAAAGGGTGGCTACAGAGTTCGTATCACAAACACATTATTGCGAATTAAGTGTGCTTTCTTTTTCATTTCAATTAAAAGTTTTTTTTTTAAAGAATGAAAATAACAACATGCAAATGAACACACATAAATAAATGAATCATAGAAAATATGTTTTCAGGCCTGGGCGTGAGATCTGCATTATCCACACACCAGTCCTACATTCTGAAATCATAGACAACACACACCAAGCACCAGAAGTGTTACAGTCTTGCACTGGCTTTACAGTCACGGACTCGTGGGAGGACAGATTGAATGCAGGTCAGGTAAAGGCTTGCGAGAGATGCTAAGCCGAAACTGTTATTTTTCAAATACAAAGCTTGATCTGTTTTGAGAAAAAAATCCTCCTCTCCTTTTATCCAGGAGCCATAGCCATGCACTAAAAACCTTCAGTGTCAATCTCCAAAATGCACCATTAAATTGTGGGAACCCCATGCATGGAGAGAAAAAGGGGTGAGGTCAAAGATGGTCCGAGTTCCTGACCAGATGCTCCTTATTTACCACTGAGCCAAGTCTATTCATAGAGTTTCTAGTTCAAAAATCAGTTTTAATTCTGTACAATTCACTCCCTCGTTGAAAGAGACACCCAGACAAATACCAGAGGGGAGTTCAGCGTCTCTGCAGCTCTGCCGTACACAAAGGAGGACAGAGAGAAGAAAATAAAATTTTGGTTGAATTTACATTTCACAGTTGGGAAAACACTGAGACACACTGCTCCATGGTTCTCCATTGCCTTGTCCTCTCTCGAACATGTCACCATCTTATTATTTTTTACTCACTGCTTGACAGAGTTACAGCTGAAGATCATTAGGGCTCATCCGAGTGCCCTTATGAGGGTTCCTTTGGAGTAGTATGCCTCAGAAGTGCCCTTGGCGGGCTGAAGTGTGTGTCTTGCTGGCAAACTTATTGCCGGTTGATGAATTCCTCTGCTGAGACGAAGGAGGGCGAGGCTCAAGTTAGGGTCAAGCACAAAAGGGAATTCCAGGGACAAAAGAGGACGGAGTCTGGCTCGCCGCTGGAGAGACGTTCGAGAGCAGGCGCAGCACTGTGGGTAATCTGCACGCACCAAAGCTCACAGGGACAGACTGTGGAAAGAGCGCTGACAAGAAGATCAGTATAAGGGGAGAAGTGGAGGTGCTGAAGAACATGGGAGGAATGACAGAGAGGTGGTTTGGGAGAAGGCGAGGGGCCATGAGGACAAGCTCTGGAGATTAAGTTAGGGTGATGTAAGCTGAGGCCTTCTCCTTCAGTTGTCTCAAACACAGATGACAGCTCCAGCTCCCTGTAAGGCACACAGATCAGGAACACCACAGATCAGACATTCAATCACCACGGTCATAAAGCCTGTTGTATTAACTTCTTGTCTCACACAGAGAGCTGAGTAACACTGTAAATTAAAGCTCGGTGAAGAAACACCACATGCTGTGTCTGTGGTTTGTAGATGCAGGGGATTTCACAAGCAGTTTGGTCTGCAGTGCGGCTCCAGATTTTGTGACATTTATTAACGGTCTTGCAGCCAGAACTAAATTTAACCTCAACCTTAACCTGCCTGAAGATGTTAGGAGCAGTAAGTACAGCCCAGATGCTAAAGCACACACCATGTAGGTTTACCTACCACGAGAAAGAACCCGAGTGTTCACCTCAAACAAAAGGCTGGCTTTCAGATATTGTTTCTTGTACATTAAAAGGCATCTCGTGTGTGTGGGCAGAGTTTGACACTGTTACCAAGCGTTAAACACAAGTGGCACTGCTACTGTATCTCCAGCCACTTTTACCATGGAAACAGGTTATCTGTCCACAGCCATTTCCATGACAACGCCATCAAACACGCTGTGGGAGCCATCTTATGTGGAAAAATTTTTGATTTAAATAGATGTTCCTGTACAATTAATGGGATCATAGCCACAGTGCCAACTCTCTCTCTCATTCCCTCAGCCTGGTGCATTCAGACTAAGACATTCCAGCAAAGAGTTGCGGCTTACTCACTGTTATTTTTTCCTTGCATAGAAAAGTATGTGACAAAAACATGGCTGCTCTCCTGAGAGCAAAAAAAGACAATGTCTAAAATGTTCTCAGATGATGGTTCTGGTTGGTGCAGCGTGACCAAGCCTGTGAACTCCTTAAAAGCAGTAAAACTCAACTACACGCCTGTATTAATGAACCAACTGTGCGTACCCTCTGGTGGTTCAGACATGGGAGGGCTCAGACAGTACATGTGGTAGCCTCTGTCGCAATCGTCACAGAATAACAGCTGGTCCTGCAACACAACAGAACAACACATGTTAACAGTAGTAACATGAACAACTTTGAAACTACAGCTACGGACTCAGGAACACACAGATTTATTGCAGCAGGGCTGTATGAAGTGTGTCCCTGGGCTATGTGGGAATTGTATATTCGCTTGGTTTTAGTAATACTGGTAACAATGTGGGCCTTTAAAGAGGGAGTTTAAGAAGAAACTTAAGAAACTAAAACCCTTCTTCGGTTTGTTCTCCAAATCCTGCAACTCCCGTCTTAACTACCATCTTAAGTATTTCTTTGAATGTGCAATTATTGCCTGGGTAACACTATTTCTCTGGGATTATATGCTATAATATATCAGTAGTTACAGATGTTGACAAATTTGTTACGCTTAGAGGCCAATAAAAGGATGATTAATTACACCAAAATAGTTATTCAATAAAAAGCAGTAAAGAAATGTATACCTGCATGTTTTTAGTAAGTGGTGGAAATTAAGTAAAATTAATTTGTGTGAAAAGAAATGATTTCTAATTTATTTAACAAATACATAATAATACAAAGGTGCACCAGCAACAGGAAGAACCGCAGCCTTGACAGGATTGTGAAGCAAAATCTATTCAAGAATTTGGAGCTTCCCATCGAGTGGACTGAGACCAGAGTGGACGCATAGAGAGTCACTACGCACAGACGAATCCTGCACATGGGCCACAAATGCTGCATTCCACCTGTCATGCCATATATATATATATATATCGATTCCCGGCCGAGGGTCTTTCTGCATGGAGATTGCATGTTCTCCCCGTGCATGCGTAGGTTCTCACCGGGTACTCTGGCTTCCTCCCACAGTCCAAAGACATGCCTGTTAGGTTAATTGGTCACTCTAAATTGCCCTTAGGTGTATGAATGAGTGTGTGCATGGTTGTTTGTGTGTTGCCCTGCGATGGACTGGCGACCTGTCCAGGGTGTACCCCGCCTCTCGCCCGTACACTGCTGGAGATAGGCACCAGGTCCCCCGTGACCCACTATGGAATAAGCGGTAGAAAATGACTGACTATATATATATATATATATAATATATATATATATATATATATATTATATATATATATATATATGTATATATATATGTATATATATAGATAGATATGAAAGTAAAATATATATAAAATATGAAAGTAAAGTTTGCTTTTTATTTGGAAATCATGGTCCCAGAGTCTGGAGGAAGAGTGGAGAGGCATAGAATCTATGTTACTTAAAGTCCAGTGTGAAGTTTCCAGTGAGTGATGATTTGGGGTGCCATGTCATCTGCTGGTGTTGGTCCACTGGGTTCTTTGAAGTCCACAGTCAATGCGGCCATCTACCAGGACACTTTACAGCACATAAAGCTTCCTACTGCTGACAAGCTTTATTGAGTTGCTGATTACATTTTCCAGTAGGATTTGGTACCAGCCCACACTACCAAAGAAACTAAAAGCTGCTCCAATGACCATGGTGTTACTGTGTTTGATTGATCAGCATACTAGCCTGACCTGAACCCAATAGAGAATCTATGTAGTGTATTGTATTACAAGAGGAGACACTCCAGACCCAAAAATGTAAATGTCTTGAAGGCCACTATGAAAGCAACTTGGGCTGCACCTCAACACTACACCTCAGCAGAGCCACAGGCTGAGGTGGCTACCATGCTGTATGTGATGTAGTGATTCATACAAAAGGAGCCCCAACCTGCTTAAACTGTACAGTACTTGAACATCATTTTTAGTCGACTCGCATTTTTAGGGTTAAAAACCTTTTTCTTTGGTTTTTATAAAATATTTAATCATTTCAAAAATGTGAATGAAGGATGTGATTAGGTATTGGCCAATATTATTGACAACAAAAGTAAATCCTTGAAGTATATCACTCTGTATGTAATGAATCTATATATGAGTTTCACTTTTTGATTAAAATTACTGGAATAAATTAACCTTAGGATTCCTAAGCTTCGCGGCTTATACACTGAATGAACAGTGTGTACGTGTATGTCTGTGTGTGTGTGTGTGTGTGTGTGTGTGCAGCCACTTGTGTTTAGAATAAACATGTTGCATGATGAAGGGATCCTACGTCATTCTCAGAGGTGCCACACAGGCTGCAGGACTTGCACTCGATGCACTGCCAGCGATAAGTCCTCACCGCAGCCGTCATGTTCACTGTGAATTGCAGGCAGGACGGGTGGCCTGGGCGCACACGCACGCACACACACACACACACACACACACACACACACACACATAATCATGCACACAAGCACATGGCCACACAGTTTTTTTTACTGTCATTGCTTCTGTGTTTCCAGAATAATGATTCACCATCTACATTATTTACCTTAGCAACAGCTTGTATGTGTCATGCTAGGGAAGTTAAATTCAATATGGGTATTTATAAAACATCTGTAATAATGCAATAGTCAGCATTTAATTTAGGAAAAAAATACATTCAGAAAGTTAATCATTTAATTCAGCAGAAGTAAGTATTAAAACTATTTAACCATCCTTTTACAATTTTACTTTACAGGTACATCTAAAGAACAGAAAGTGAAACTCATATATTATATAGATTCATTACACATAGTGTGGAATATTTCAAACCTTTATTTCCTTTAATTTTGATGACTATGGCTTACTGATCATGAAAATCCAAAATTCAGTGTGTCAGAAAATTAGAATATTTTAAAGTTAAATATTGGAAAGTCATGGTACCAAACCCTAATCAGCTAATTAATTTAAATCATCTGCAAAGGTTTCCTGAGCCTCTAAATGGTCTCAGTCTAAGTCAGTGGCTACACAGTTATGGGGAAGACTGTTGACTGGACAGATGTCCAAAAGACAGCCACTAACACCCTCCACAAGAAGGATGTGCCACAAAAGGTTATTGCTAACGAAGCTGGTTGTTCCCAGACAGCTGTATCCAAGCATATTGATAGAAAGTTAAGTAGAAGAAAAAAGTGTGGTAGGAAAGGTGTGCCAGCAACAGGGAGAACTGCAGCCTTGAGATGATTGTAAAACAAGATCCATTTAAGAATTTGGGGGAGCTTCACAAGGAGTGGACTGAGGCTGGAGTCAGTGAATCAAGAGCCACTATGCACAGACAAATCCTACACATGGGCTACAAGTGTCTTACCTGAGCTAAGGACAAAAAGAACTGGACTGTTGCTCAGAGGTCCAAAGTCATCTTTTGTAGTTGAAAGCAAAGTTTGCTTTTTATTTGGAAATCATGGTCCCAGAGTCTGGAGGAAGAGTGCAGAGGCCCAGAATCCACGTTACTTGAAGTCCAATGTGAAGTTTCCACAGTCTATGAAGATTTGGGGTGCCATGTCATCTGCTGGTGTTGGTCCACTGGGTTTTCTGAAGTCCACAGTCAACACAGCGATCTACCAGGACATTTTAGAGTACTTCATGCTAACGCCTACTGAAAAGCTTTATGGAGATGCTGATTTCATTTTCCAGCAGGACTTGGTACCGGCCCACATTACCAAAAGCTGCTTCAGTAACCATAGTGTTATTATCCTCTATTGTCCAGAAAACTGTCCTGACCTGAACCCCATAGAGAATTTGTGGAGTATTGTCAAGAGGAAGAGGAGAGTCACCAGACCCAACAAGGCAGATGATCTGAAGGCTGTTATCAAAGCAAATTGATTTTCAGGTTTTTTATTATCTGAAAGCCATAATCATCAAAATAACGGCTTGAAACAGTTCATGTGTAAGAATTTATGTAAAAAGTTTCACTTTCTGAAATGAGGGACACAACTTTTTTTCACAGTATTACATTTTGTTATGTGCATGCAGTTTTTTTAGGTAACTAAACAGACGTGGACAAATTTGTTGGCATTCCTGATTAACATTTGTAAAAAGCCTTTAAAACAAATCCATATTTTATTGCAGCGGCAAAATCTCACACTGAATTATTTAGAAAAGTCCAACCATTAATGTGAGTACTTTTATTGAGTGGGGAAAAAATCCAACTCTTAGAAAAAATTGTTTTTAATCAAATAGCATGTGGCACATCTACTGGCACCCAAAACATTGTCTGTAAAAGCAAAATTAACTGCAATATTTTTATATTCATACTTTACTTATCTAAGGGTTAATCAGAGTTTTTGGAAGTTCTCCTTTGTAACACATGACTTTCTGCTTCCCTGAAGCATAAACAGACAGATGTTTCTTTTAGGCTGGTTGAGGACCCATATTTATCCTGCCACAACAGACAGTGAGCAGGATGTTAAGAGAGTTCAGATAATCTTCAAAGCTCCAGGTTAGAGAACTACAGCAAAAAGGTTTTACCGCTATCTACATGCCAACCGCTGGGAGTTATGCCTGTCCTACCATCACAAACATAAATTTGTGGAGCTGACTAAACTCTGAGACTTAAACTGAAACCCTGTACATTTGTATGTCTGGACTAAAATTGAGCTTCTTGACCACAAACACTCCAGGAGTAAAACAAAACATGAATATGCAGAAAAACACTGTAAAGCATGGTGGAGGAGCTTTGATGTTATGGGGCTGTTTCAAAGAGTTCATAATGCAAAGCATCATGAACTCTTTGAAGCACCAGGACACTTTAGCCAAAAATCAGGTAGCTTTTCCCAGTAAAGTTGGGTATTTTAACAAGAATATTAATTCAAGAAATATGGACAAAACTACACATAAATGGCTCAGCTGACACAAAATAGGAGAAGATGGCCAAAGGGGGTTGTAAAAATCCTTGACACCAGAGGGTTCCAGTAATTGTGCCACCTGTGATTTTATTAAAGACAATTAATTGTTAGCATGGGATTTTTCTCCCCACTCCTGCAATAAAACCTACCTTTATTTTTAGGCTTTTTACACATTATTACCAGGGGTGCCAATAAATGTGGCCAATGCTGCAGATAGGAGTTCATGATAAATTTGATAGATTTACTGCAACTCTTCAAGCTGTCCTTATGAGCCTCCATAACATTCATTGTTATTAGTTACACAGAAAAGGGACCATACCAATCTTTTTGCGGTAGCCCATTCACTACAGTTCACAGAAGTGATATTTGTTCACTTTTTTTATTTTTCAGATTAATAAAATGATAGAAGGAACAAATAAATATGTATTTGTACAGTACATGCAGTCATGATGGATACAATTGCTCTGCACCAATTAATTACACAACATTCTGTCGTTTTACATGCAACCAAAATGTACAATAACGTTATAACAGCAAAAACAAGCTTGATGACGGGAAAATAATAGTCATTCAATAAAAAACCTTCAATCATGAGCAAATGGAACCCATGACTCTCACAGATGTCCATAGACTTATGTAACAATCAATTTAAGTATTATAAAATGACAACTAGGCAAAATTAGTTATATTATACAAGGTTGTTCAAAGATGGCATTTTACTGGATCTATTTATGTAAAATGATCTAGAAGTATTTTAGTCTTAGTACTGGAGACGGTTTCTGCAGGTCCAGAGCCCCATTTGTTTATACTGTGAGCTACATCCAGCTGAACATAAGCCTACCAGCCTATATCAACATATGAAACTACAGTTAAGTAGCTTATCGTTAGCTTAGCTATTAACTTCAATGTTACACCCTCATTTGAAAATCGCTTTGCATAAAAACGTCTGCCAAATGCATAAACATAAACATAAAGCGTTAAGCCCCAAATTATTCAAACCCCTGGAAGATTTAGGTGTAAAACAGTTTTTGTTCATTCAAAAAGTTTTTTTCTGAAAGGAAGTAAGACAGGCCTCTCTCCAATGATATAAAAAAATGAGAAATGACTAACGTTTGAAAAAACAATGTATATGTTTTGAATTACATTTTTAAAAAGACATTTTAAAAATGATTTATACCTGTCTTAGTGATCAGTGGAAAACTATTGACATAACAGCAGTCAAACCCTTCAAAATGCCAGTTCAAACCCTTACATGTTTGAACTGGTATTTTATCTTTGGTTATGGGCTCCATGTCTTTGGGGCTGGAAGACCTTTCTTACTCTGACCCTAATCTTTAGCTCCTGCTGCACAAATTCTCTATCAGGTCCAAATCTGGACCTTTGCTGTGTCACTTCAAAACCTTAATATTACTTCCAGTCAGAAGAAGCATGATGGGGGAATTACAACTTCATTTAAACCTAAATCTGCCAGCGGTGTAAATAATTTTTGGCTTAACTGTATATGTAATTTTAAGTTTTCAGTTAAACTTTGATCAGGGATGCACGATTTTTGTAGGTAGGTCACACAATCACCTGACACTGTATCAGCTGCTGTGTTTTGAAGTGTTGTTTCATCCCAGACACTAATTCATTTTCCAATTAACACCTTAAAGTACTCAACTTGCAGTGACTGGATAATTATGTGACCTAATTTATAACTGTATAATTTGTATCTTGAACTGTGTACTCATATATGATGTTGTAGAGCATGCTCAACGTATTTGCACAAAAAACAACAACAAAAAGCTTTAGAAAAAGAATCGGTTTATATTTTAGGTTGCTTCCAAGCAATCTGATTTTCATGACGTAGAAGAACCAGATTTAATCACTGGAAAGAAGGTAGTAAGAAAAAAACCTAAGAAGATCAAAAACCTTATATTTGATGGTTATCAGTTTTATTTAAAGGGCTAAAATACAAAAAACAATGGCATGGTCCTTTCATTTTTAAAAGGATAGTTCAGATTTTTGTTGAAGCTTCAAAACGTTATTAGCTGTGATAGGTCCCTTACCTGGAGCAGGCAGACATGATGTAGAAAAATATTTATAGCCGTCGGATACATCACAATACATAACAGGATATAAATTATCTACACTTTTCAAGAAACTTGAAAAGTTTATGTATGGTTGCTGTTTTTCAGCCAAATAACCCCCATGTTGCTACGTTAAAGCTAAGTTGTTAGAGGGTGAGTATCAATCCACCAAACCTAGAAGAGCACACCTAAATACCATTCTCAATGCTGTTGCACCAATGACAGCCTGACTGAAAACCCAAAGGTTTCCTCCTCTCTTGGTGGAATAGACTACACTGACAAGCGACTGATACATCCCACATTCTCAGCCAATTTATGTTTAGCAAAGCACAGATCTTGTTCAGCTTAGAAAACAATGAAAAACTTCATAATGATGTCTTTGTCAGGATCTGTGCTTTGTCTGTTTGTTTTGGTGCGTTTACTGTGCTTAGCCCCTAGATGGCGTGGAACCTGGAGGAGAGGTGACAGGTGTTCATCATTCCTTGATTACCTGCTGAGGAGTATATTAGGAGGAGGCTGCCACCAACTCACTGCCAGAGTGTTGTCCTTTAGTGGTACAGCTCAAGCCACGTTATCTTGTCTTGTTCTTGCCTTGAACTCTAGTAATTTGAATTTGTTACCTTGCAGGATTACCTAAACCTGACCTTGCCTTTGTGTGGATCTCTGCCTGGATTACTCACTTCTGGAAAGAAGCTATCCAGCTCCATGATCAAAGACTCTAGCCTTTCGTTACTTCATTGGACCACACCGGTTGGCAACCTCCTGAATTCTTCGCTCCTTGGATCAACCCTCAAGAACCCTGTCCACCCTCCTCCTTCCACTGCACCCACTTCCGAAACCCCGGACCATCTTATCATCCTGGCACACCATTATCCACCATTTTCTGTCTCAGGGGTAAACAACTATTTGGTCTCTCTGCACCACCCTCTGGCAGATCATTCCACCAACCCAGTAAGGCTGAATTATTATTCTTTAAGTATTGACCCTAAAGTATTCCCTACTCACCATCCTGTTTATTTTACAGAATGGTTTCCCGGTTCCAGTTCCCCAGCACATTTCACTACTCTGTAAATAAACACTTTACTGTAAAACTCTGTCTCCTGGATTGCTTTCTGCATGAGGGTCAAATCTTTTAAAAACATTATGACAGAACACTCTGGCCAACCTGACCCAGCAGAAGCGTTCAGGAGAACTCTATCTGAACAACACCACCAAATCATATCACATGATTCTTCCCTCCGTTCTCTTTTTGAACAGCAAAAACAGACCAATCAGCAGATCGAGCAACTAGCCTCCATGTTTCAGTACACCTTGAGCAATTTCACCGCCCCTGGAAGTGAAGATGATTAATATCAGCTTTTTTAGAGTTGTATCCCACAAATGTAATTATTTTCACTGATATCAGCTAAAAGAGAAGGTCGGTCTGGCTAGCTGTTAGCCTTCCACCTTTCTAAGCTTTTCCTCCTCCATATGACATCTGTGTAAGACAGGTAAGGGAACTATTACTGAAGATAACTTCACAGAACCCCACTTCTAAAAAGAAATCTGAACTAACCCTTTAAAATTGGTCAAAATGGCTGAAACTTGTATTTGTTTAAATACAAATTCAGTATTTTGCAAATGAAACATCTCCAAACTGTGGGTCATCAGATGGCTGCTTTCCTCCTGCCAATCATTCCCTTCTGCGGTGTCCTACCTGAGCGTCCACAGTCCGCACAGGAGATAAGGTCTTCGGGACAACCTGTCTTCTTTGAGCCTCCGAGGCAAAAGTCGCAGTAGCCATTGGCGATCACCGAGCCATCCGGTGCTTTCTTAGCTGAAAGAAGAAGAAGAAATAATTGGTACTTTATCTTAATAGTTCTGCAGAGAAAAGGGGGATGAAGAGCAAACTGTAAACTCATAAGTCAGAGTTATGAAATGTTGTCCTGGGATGGGGACCCTGTGCCAGTCTCTCGACAGTAAGATGGACTGAAAATGGGTGAAAACTAAAAGAGATCCACAAAGCAGCCATCAGCAGGATGTGACGAAGAGTACCACGGAGTATTACTGAAGGAGTGTGATTACAGACAAAATGCTGAGATGTAAGACAAAGGAGAAGAAAAGAAACAAGTCACTAAGCCCCTGCTGTCCCTGTTGTTTCGTTACGGTTGCTTAAAACAAACATAAGTCTGGGACTCAAACCCAAACTTATCCAGGAAGTGTGGCCTCCTGGGGGCCAGGGAAACAATGCTGGAAGCAAAGACAAGGATGAGCAGGAAATTTAAGAAAGAATAGAAGTTTAAATAAGACTGCACTTGTTTCATGACGGAAAGACGCAGGGACAGACCCGACATCACGCTGAGCACAGAAAACAAGTGCTCTGTGTGAAGCTGTTTCATAATAATTAACGAGAGAGATTCCCCTTGCCTGCCAGAGTGCTTTGTATGTACAGTATGTAAGTATATCTGTGTTCAACATGTAACCCTCAACTATCTCTCTGCCTGTGTCTCTGATGCTGATTGCGTAATCCTTTTCAAGGAAGCAATCACATAACAGCACTCTGCTGTGTTTGTTGGCTTTCTTCTCTAAAATGTAACGAGGTGCATCGGCCATTTAACAATGAGTCACCAGGCAGGATGATGAGACAAAACACAATCGAGTTCACAGGGGAGCACTGAAAGACCTACAGTGTCTTGCAAATGTATTTACACCCTTTCACATTTTGTCAAGGAAGAACCAGAAATGTCAGTGTGGTAAACCTTTGCTACTGGGCCTACTGATTCAGTACATGGTACCACCTTTTGCTGCGGTTACAGCTACACTCTTCTGGGCTTTGAACATTGAAAGACTTAGATTTATCCCCATTCTACTTAAAAAAAAACACATCAAGATTAGACTGGATTGCAAATGTGAACAACAATATTAAATTTCTGCCACAGGGAGACAGTCGGCTTTAAGTCAGAAAGCTGACTGAAAGTGGACACAAACCTTCTTATGGTTTCCTTTTAACAAAGGCTTTCTTCTTGCCACTCTTCTGCATCTCCTTTGAGATACTCAAGGCTCTTGATATTATAACCTAAATCTGATATAAATGTCTCCAAAGCTTTCTCCCTAAGCTCACTGCTGTGTTCCTTGGTCCTCATGGTGCTGTTTGTTCGCTGAAGTTCTCCAACAAACATGTGAGACCTTCACAGAACAGCTGCATTTATACCGCGGTTAAATTTCACAAAGATGGATTCTATTCTCTAATTTTGTTTAATCTGAAGGCAATTGTTGCAATTAATTTTATTTAAGGGCATCAGAAAACTAAAAAATGCAGAAAGCTATTTACCCTGCAGAAAAATCTAAAAGAAAAACTGTCCTCATACTACCAGTGAATCCACAGTTATGCTAGGCAGAAAGAAAAGTCCACTAGACTGTAGCACTCCATCAGCTGCATCTTTACAAAGCGACATTTTAGGTTTATCCAAAATACACCATACAAACGTAAAAATTATTAATGGATTATTCCAAGGTTGAAATGTACATCTTAACAGTGTTGTTCTATTAGTCCAGACTATAATCTCCTATATTAGCATTATACTTTCAGTGTTGAATAATTTGTAATTGTTAACATAACCCAGGCCTAAAGTCTACCCTCTTTAGCCTCTTTCAGGACCGTTCCAATAATCTGAAGGTAGCTGTGTGTCTAAATGAGCACCTCGGTGCTTGTCTCAAATGAACTGTGACAACATGTCACCAATCCCTGCTGTATACAGTCAGACTAATTGTTAGGCAACCACTGGTGTTTGTTTGCCAGACACTCTGCTTCCCCCACAGAAATCCTACATTTCTTGCCAACATTAATAAATAATAAGTGGTGCTGTCCAAACTTTCCTGCGCTGTTTTTTGTCATTAGTCATTTCAACTGCAAGAAGGAGCAAAGCAAGGACGGAAACAAACTCAAAATGTTCTTCCAGATTTGCAGCTGTGGCTTCTTTCCATGACACTCAGGCACAGGATCTGGTCCTTTTTAAAGACGGTTCCTCGCTGAGTGAAATGACCCCGAAGTATTAAAGTGGTAGCCATGATAAGTGCTGTTCAAATTCTCCAAATGCTGAGGAAATGAGCTCCAATGCTCCACTGGCCAATGCTTTGTGAAAGGAAAAGGTGTGTTTCTATCCCACAATTCTTTGCAGCTGCAGCATTTAAGTCATCCAAAGAATTCCAATGAAGTCAGGCTAAATAGGATTGATGTAAATAAATATGAATACGGTGATGTGAGAAGTATTGGATTAAAGCCTGTTGAACTATATTTTTTTCTTTTGGGGCTTTTTTAAAAATATTTTTTTTAAATTTAAAATTTATTTAAACATTTTTTAGAAGTTGTAAATTAGATTTGTGATATAGTTTCCACGCAATGAAAATGCATGAAAATGCATGATCTTTACTGATTTTTTTGTTTTAAACTTGACAATTTCAGTGCTACAAATAAAAATCAGATGAGGTTAGATTTTTTTCCTTGTTCTCTTCCAACTTTCCATAAGAAAAAAAAGAAGTTTTTAAATGCATAGGAAAAGGATAAAAAAGGATGTTTTAGCATTATTTCACCTGACCAGGTGTTTACCATAAAAGATAAAAAGCGTTTTTTTGGGATTAGTAAAAACTAAAAAGTAAAAATGAAACATATATAGTCGCTCTGACGGATTGTGAGTCTACCTAATGAATCCATTTTTTCTGAAATCGTCATTTACAAAGTGACAAAGATAACAAAATGAAATGATCAAAATAGGAGAGATAAAGATGATGTATATTCTATGTTAAAATAAGTCAAATAAAAGTAAAAGCACTGCTTTTCTGATAACTGACTAGTTTGTGACAGCATCGACACAACATTTCTTGTGTTTTTTTTATAACCTTTACATTGAAAATCAAGGTGTGTGGCAGGTGCTGCCCTCTCGATTTGAGCACAGTGGCTGGCATCACAGTCCTTCGCTGCTCAAAGGAGAAAAAATATTGCCTCCACACTACCATGTTCAAAGGGTTGGCTAACAAAATCAAATTGTCACATTGGGACTATATAACTTCTCTGCATAATATTTGCATCCTTTTTTTGTTTCATGTAAAGCAATATGTTTTTAAATCCCTTATTTTCACACTTAAATCATTCAGCTGGGGTCTATATAAAGTGGAACTGCATTGCTTTGGTCTTAACTCTGTTGTTGTAGCTCCACAGGCTCCTCTTTTACCCCTGTTCTAGTGCGTCTGAGAGCAACTCGTTTTGGTGTGGTCTCTTTAAAGGCTGTTGAGGCTGTTCACACCCCGCCCCCCTACAGGTCAAGGTGTGCTCCATTTTAACCTGTTCAGCCATTTTTGTAGTTTGATAACAATTGTGTAGCACCGCAGAAACAAGACAAAAACGGCAAAAACAACGCAATACTGTCAATGTAATAATAATATTCAAAACGCGCAGTAGGGTTCTGTCGTCGAGCTAAAAGCAACTCACAGCGCTAACATAAGCAGAAGGCACGATGCTACTGCTATCAACACAATGCCCAACTGACAACTGACCGCTTAATCAGATGAGGTCTTTCAGCAATTCCTTCTTGATACTGGCGGAGGTTGCTTAAGAATGCGTCCCTGAAGTAAGGGGAAATAGGAATTTTCCCACTGATGTGGGAATATTTCCATGAAAAATAAAATTTAACCAGGCACTTCGAAAAGTTTCTGGTGCTGGGAGATGGTGTAATGAGTTGTGTGGGTTAATACTCCCATCAACCGAACCAAACTTATCCTCTTTCCCTGTAGGCATACTTGAGCTTGGACTATAAAATCGCAACGAGAAATAAATACGACGCATACACGAAATGGGTCAGCTGGAAGTCCATGACCTTGTTTAGCTGTTCCGCAGCAAATAGCCTACTGTGACGTAACAGTTGGAAAAACGTAACAGATGATAAAGAAAACTGAACAGACAGAAAAATATCACCTAAACAGAATTATGCAACACCTGGAGAGACTAAATTCAATGTTTCTGCTTCCTACATACTCCAAGTACACAACAAAATGAATTAGGCTGAAAAAGTGGATTTTGCATGATATGTCCCTTTTGAAAGTGAGTATGTGACTATTGTTCTCAGAAGCAGATATCTTTTTCCACCAGATCCTGGTATTTACATGCCGCTAACAATACTACCACAAGGTGGCAGTACCAAAGTATTTGCCTACCACCATGATCTTTTTCTACAATTTTTTCATGTGACACAACTACAACATGAGAGGAAAAAAATAACACTAGTGTTTCTGTTGTCTTAGATTCATTTGGAAAGTCTTGCAAAGTGGAAAATACTTTACTGTTTTAGCTGTTGTAGCTGTTGTAGCTTTACTGTTGTGTGACTTTACAGTGGTAATCCCCTACTAACCTGATTGAAGGTTAAAAATAAAATATGTATTAATTTAGTAGGTGTTAAAAGTTTCCCCTATCTATCATATCAGTAACAGAAAACCTCAGATAATCCTAGACAACAGCATGTAGAGGAAATGAGAGCATCTCAGCAGACAGTTCCAAACCCTTTTGCTTCGTTGCAGCAAAAAGTTATTCATGAGAGCAACAAACCAAAGAGGAAGACTGCAAAATTGACTGGTTGCACAGGATTTAGACAGTTTATAAGTTATTGGTGCAGTTTAAATGCCTGATAATATTAAGGCTCTTTTTCATTAAACATGTTTGAAAAAATATATCTCCAGTATTTCGCAGCAACAAAGTATCATCAAGGCAGAAAAAATGGTCACATATTAATTTATTCGGTTAATACTCTGGTAGAACAAGCCTGGTGGTATTGATGCACTTTTTTACTAAAGACATCTGATCATTTTCAATTTTAATTGATTTTATTTAGGATCTTATTTTGAATTGTTGTTTTTTGAAAATACCTTGAAGAAGCAAATCCTAATAAAGTTGTTTCAAAAAGATAAAGTTAATTTGTGTATTGTGTGTTACAAAATATAACTAACTCCATTCCATCCTAGAATTATATATTTGTAATTTATGTATAATGAAATGAAATTAGATAATTTTTTTTTAATGATTGTTGTGTTTACTTTTTACCAGAACCTTAGGAACTGGGACACTATATTCTTAATTAAACAATAGGTTCAACCCATGGCCCCCGCTGTGCAAGGCACTTTATCATAATTTAAACTCTTGGGAGACGTAAAGGCAAATGGATCTTCATCCTTCAGATCAGACAACATTTGTGCAGACACACGTAGCTGTGCTTTCACTGAATGTCACTGACATTTTTTAAATTCACTTCCAGCTTTGACAATTCCTTTTATAAGGCCCAAGACTTAACATTAAAAAGCTTGATGTTATTTCAATGAACTCAAATGTACTGAGCCTGGAGGTGCTGGAGGTGAAGAGGTTCTCTCCTGGAGGGTGGGGGAAGGGTAGTTTGATGGGCTCGAATGAGGATAGATGCCATACATGCAAAAATAGCCACCATATTACAAAATCCGTTTTCAGCAGGAACACTTCAGAGAAACCTAAAATTTACCATAAGACTGGAGTTCACTATTTTGGAAGTGTATCAATTAGCACCATGTGAGTAAAGTTTATTAAAAATGCATTGTTAAAAGCATGAATCGTTGTTGCCCTTTCTTTGTGTATGTGCATGGTGTGTATGAGTGGGGTGGTATGGTGCAATATTCAAAAAAAGAATAGTATTTTATATTCAAGATGCATGTTCTGGCTTTAAATATTATTATTAGTAATTTTTTCAACCTCTATAATTACTATCTAACTTTCTACTATCTCACTTTACTAACTTCCACTCTACATTAAATAATGTACAGTGGTGAGCCAGGTGAGCCAGTAAATTAGATAAATAAAACAGCTTAATGGAATGTTGCACTGAAAAAAATAATGAAGTAAACAATCCCTCCACCATTCTAAAAACAAACAGCCTTAATATGACTGAAGTCACTAAGAAATGCCTTTTGTGAAGCACACATTTGTATATGACTAAACTGGAACCACTTCTCCCAGGACCAGAGAAGATGATAATATAATAGCTTCTGTTTCACATTCTGCATGGCTAAAGCATGTAAATTTGGACCTTAGTGTGTGATCAAACTCTAAAGAAGCAGCAGACATTATGCTGGTGGAGGCTGCATGCATGGATGCATATTTACTTATTAATAAACCAACAGAACCAGATGTTTACTGAAAGTAGCAGGAGGACGTGTAAAGTTGCACAGACGAGGTATGCAGGCCTGAGGCCAGCGCAAACACATTTCTATCTTCTTGTTGTGGTCAAATAAATTTCTTTCATCTCACTGCTTTGGACTCATTGCTGTTGATTGGAGCTCAGATTCCCTGGTGGGATAAAACAGACGCACACACACACACGCACACACACACACACACACACACACACACACACACACCAACTAAATCACATTCTGTCTGCTTTCTTTCTTTTTTATCTGTCTATGTGTATCTTTGTTTGCTCTGCCTCTCTCCATGTGTGCGCACTTTCAAGGCCCTTAGAGAGTGAATCAGCAGGTCCGGACTTACGTGAGTGAGTTGGGGCTGCCCGCTGGCCTGCCTGCGCAAAAGAACAAAAAAAAACTCACATCAATGATTAAATGCTTGTGGCCATGTTTCAGAAGCTGCCTGCAGCCACAGACACGGCAGTGCTGCCAAATGGGGGGGTATAGAAATAGAGGGAGACAAAATAGAGGAGTGGAGCAAAAATAAAAAAAGATATACGCGGCAAGTAAAAGACCCAAATAAATTGACTCAGAGAAAAATATGAGCTGCATCTGTACCCTTTTTTTATTCCACCTTTTCTCCTGGCAATTCCTTCCATCTATACCCCCATCCCCAAATTCTTCTCCTTTACCTGACCATCCTCTCCTCTCTCTCAATCCCCTTCTCTCCTCTTCCAATTACCAGGAGGAGTGCAAGCAGAACCACACACTTCACAGCTTTCAAGTGTTGGAGAGAGATCCTCCTGGGAATTATCCAGCAAGAGATGAATTCTCAAATGGTCCCCCCCACAACAACACCAACCCTTCTCCCTACCCGCCTTTCTCCCCCCGACACAGTCTCATTTTCTCCTCTTTCCCTCCTCTGTGCTGCTCCTTCATTACAATCTGTTATTGTTTTACTCTGGAGCTATCGCCTCCCCTGTTTTGTTCACTCGTGTCTCATTACTTTTATCAAAAACAAGTGTTTTCTCCTGTTTAATCTTTTTTTCAGATTGAAATTATTACAATTGATGCTTTAAGCATAGAGCAGAATATTCCTTTAAACAAAGACTGTACAGTTGTAGCTTAGAGGAGTGCTAATTTCCCTGCTGTTTGGCCTAATTCCTTAAAATATTACTGTCCTTTTGAAGACATTAAGTATGAAGAAATCTATCCTGACTCCCTTCAAAACCAAAATTATCAGATCTCTTTGACACAAAGCTTTTATTCCCCCACTCTTTGGTTCAACAGGTTTAAGTGGGAATCATGCAGCTAATACTGTTCTTCCAAATCTTTGAAAAGGAGTCATACCAAAACTGCTGTGCAATTACAAAATAGTGCATGAGCAACGCAAAGAAGTCATTATTTCATGTCAGTATTTTTAACCCCAGAAATGAACCCTGAATTTGCTGAAAATAACACTCAGTTTTTCCTCTTGCCTAATATCGAAATGTTATGAGGTCAAGAGCAAATTAGAAGAATTTTTAAAAGAGGAATTCATGAAATATTAAATCTGTTCCTTGCAAAATCTGCTTATTTGAAACAATTAAAATAAATGATAGTGCATATTAATATTAACATTAAGTCCCTGTCAGTACATGACGCTGTCGATGAGAATCTTCTTCTTCTTGAAAACAGGATGCCCTTCATGGAGGAAGGCCCTGTCTGTAGCATGCCTCAAGTAATTTCGGAGACATAGCACATGTGGAAGAAGGTGGTGTGGTCAGAAGAGACCAAAAGTAAACCATCTCCATGGTAAAGAAATGTGATGGGAGCTTCATGCTGTAGGTGTGCTTTTCTTCAGGAGGGACATGAATATTGGTCAGTCTTCAAATGAAAATGGATGGATGGAGATGAAAACATGGTAATTCATGATGAAAACCTAATGAAAGCTGCAAAAAGAATTTATATTGGGGGGAGGTTCCCCCATCATGACAGTAAACATATAGTTAGAGCTACAATGGAATGGTTTAAATCAAAGGATATGCCTTTGGTAGAAACATCCAGTCAATGTCCAGGTCTTAATCCAATTGAGAATCTGTGGCAAGACTTGAAAACTGATGGTTACAGATACTCTTTAACCAATCTCTTCAATCAGTTAGTTATTCATTCATCCATCCTACATTCGCTTATCCTTGCAGAGTCCCAGGGTGGCTAGTGCATATCTTCTGCCATCATTGCCTCCAAATTTTCTACATGTATACATTGACGTTTCTCTTCTACTCTGCATTTTTGGGGCGGCTGTGGCTCAGGTGGTAGGAGTCCTGTAACCGGCGGGTTGTCGGTTCGAAACCCCGCTGTGACAATCTCAGTCGTTGTGTCCTTGGGCAAGATACTTCACCCGACTTGCCTGCTGATGGTGGTCAGAGGGCTCGGTGGCGCCTGTGTATGGCAGCCTCACTTCTGTCAGTCTACCCCAGGGCAGCTGTGGCTACATTGTAGCTCACCACTGTCAGTGTTTGAATGTGTGTATGAATGGTTGAATGACTGATTGTAGTGTAAAGCGCTTTGGGGTTTCTGGGGACTTGATAAAGCGCCATACAAGTTCAGGCCATTTACCATTTACCATTGGCATGTATGCCATGGGTCTTTGCTGCAATATGTGTCACAGTTGCGTCAGTTCTCCAGCAGTGGTCCATATGTACACAATGGGTGTACATATGTGGTATCTGCCAAAAAATCCATGGCAGTTGCTTTATCTAGTCATCAAAATGTAGAAACTTCAGTTGAAAATATTTAGTAATGTAATAATGAAGAGAAACTTTCTTTAGCCCTATGCCACTGAAACATTGTGACAGGGGTATTAGTTTCCAAGTTAAGAGTTATTGGCCTCGAAATTGTCTACATTGACGTTTCTCTTCTACACTGCATTTTTGATTTGTTTCAGGGTTTTTTTTCATCCCCATATCTGCTGCTTGATTTTACCTTTGAATGCCATTTGTTACCTGAATGGACAGACTAAAGTAATTTAATGTTTTTTTAGTTATCTGCAGTTATCCAAAATAAGCAAAGTCATTACAGATTGTAGCCGTTTTGTTGTAGCTGTTCTTTAGACTCAGGACCACATGGGCTTCCAGTTTGGGAGGTGCGGATGGGATGAAGAAATGAGGATGAGAAGTAGGAGAGAAAATGTAGGAGGCAAGGTATTGTTTGAGTAAAAGTGAACGAGAGATGGAAAAAAATAAGAAGGGAGAAGAGAAGACAAGGAAACGAACAGGAGAGAAGGGAAGGAAGCAGAAATAAAAGTGTCTCCATGTTGTATCAAAGCAGCAGCGTGTGAAAACACACACTCTGCACTCCTGTCGCCTCGCTGCTTAATGAGGAAAGCCTCTGAGGGGTAGACACAATGAGAGCACACACAAGCACGGCCAAAATCAGACACATACAGTAGTAAGCGCATGTGCACACACAGAGATTTACAGCAATGCCTTTGCATAATAACTATGGCTGTCCAGTTTTACTTCAGTCCCTCCCCCCCTGCTCACTCCTTTTAACATGATGTACAAGAGTAACTGCAATTCCTCTGCAGCCACACATACACACACACACACACACACACACACACTCACATATATATATATATATATATATATATATATATAGTATATATACATAGATAGATAGATAGATAGATAGATAGATAGATAGATAGATAGATAGATAGATAGATAGATAGATAGATAGATAGATATTTAAAGTTGCAGATATTGTTCAGTGAATAACTACAGATAAACAGATGCAGAGGAGGACAAAGTATAAGGTGCAAACAGCAGCACACACTTCACATTTACAGTGACACAATACCAAATGCTTAAGGAGACATTTTCAGTTTTTTATGCAGACAAGGAGACAGAGATGCAGTCAGATGGAAACCGTCAGTCACAGATGAAAAGTCACTGGCTCCCTTCCTTCCTCTCTCTATCTCTCTCTGCTTCTGTCTTCCTCCTATCCTCTTCCTCTTTCCTTCTCCTTGCAGTTTCTCATTATTGCTACTCCTCTCTCTGCTTCTGATTCCATCTCTTCTACGCTTCATTGTGCTTCAATTTTTTTCTTCACTTTTCATGTTTCATCTCTTTTTTGTTAGTTTTTTTTTCTTGTTGTTGTTGCCTGCTCCTGCTTCACTCTCGGAGAGGAAATTGGAACTCTTCGCTGCAATCCATCTGTTGTCACACCAATGCTAGCGCCAGTGCCACCCCCCATACCCGTCCTCGGTTTCTCCCTAAAACCTGCTCTTTTTTTTTTTACCCCATCTCTATCTTCACCACACCCATCCCAACCTTCACCCTTTCACATGCACACCACAAAGACATAAGTATTACCTCCACTCATGTCCACTCAGCAGCTTGTGTAACTCTCAGTGCATTATGGGACTGAATGTGTGCCTTTGTGTGTGCAACGTGAGTCTGTGTGCTGAGATGACATTGCAAAGTAAAGAGGACGGAGGCTAGTTTGGTGCATAGTAAAACTTGATATATGGCTGCACTGTAATCACACTGACCCAACACAACACACACATACACATAGTCTCTGCAGCCTTCTTATGTGTGCAGATATAGTAAACAGACACACATGCAAATAGATGGCCCATGCACACAGACATACAACCACTCCTATAAATCATGCATGTAAAGAAATCAGCCTTAGACAAGCTAACAGTGTGACTATGTGTGTCTGTGTGATTATTTTGTGCAAATGTGCTCGCATTTGCACACTCTGAGAAATAGCCACTTAGCCTGCACAGACCAGTGTCCCAGTCGATAAAGAGTTAAAATGCAAATTATTAATCCTATTTGGTTCCAAGGGAGAGAGCCGGCTGGGAATGTGACTGTGAAATCCTGTTTAAATCGCGCCCAGCCTCTCATGGTCCACTGTACAGCGTGTCGGCCCTGCACCATCATGTGGAAATGTCAGAAATTACCACTTGGGACAAAGCTCAGTGCATAAAGGGGAGAATTTCATTTAAAAAAACCAGGGGAAAAAAGCTGCATCCCATTTTTGAGAAAATTCTTTTCAGCAATATTGAGTCTTTGTCTGTGGAACAGGTTTCTTTGTGTTGCTTCCATTCAGATGTTTATTCAATACAAGTGGCATCAGTTTCTGCACCAGCTTTCCCAGGAAAAAACTGTTAAATGTTCCATACATGAAAAAAGATTTAAAAAAAAAGAAATCTCCATCCAACCAATTTTTTGTGCTGTAGTCGAGATAATTTGACTTGTTACGAAGGTATTGTTGACTCTTATTTCATTGAGAATGTTTAGGTCATTGTTTCTTTCAATCGCAGACAGAAAACAAGACAATAAATGGATGGAACATAAAGATAGATTAGGTTGGAGAGTGGTGTGTTGTGGCTGTGCAAGCCAGGGCTTTTCCAAACATGGCCAAAACAACTGAGGGACCGCAGAACAACCAGCCGGCAAGCCACAGCACCACATCTT
This sequence comes from Crenichthys baileyi, assembly GCA_036173005.1. NCBI lineage: Eukaryota > Metazoa > Chordata > Actinopteri > Cyprinodontiformes > Goodeidae > Crenichthys > Crenichthys baileyi. Next base: position 224,022 of record JAHHUM010001541.1, read on the forward strand.
GAGACAGAATACCAAATGAAGCAGACTCCAATATTACGCTGCCTTCACCAGTCAGAGTGTCAGGGGGGAACTATATGATGAATCATGAAGAGATTTTTCTATTCCTGGTCCTCAACTCTGTGTGCCTCGCTCTGCTTCCCTCTTTGTCTGCTTTCTCTCACTCCTCCCATTCTTTATGTTATTTTTAATGAACTCCTCTGAGCGTCTCTCTGCTCGTCTCTCCACTTGAAACTTCTCAGATTCTTCTTTTCTTTATTTCTTCTCCCCAATCCTCACTATTTCTGATCTTTCCATAACTCTCCTCCCCTGCTCCTCTCCTCCTCCTCTTCCTCCCCTTTCTCTCCATCTTTCTCTCTTTTCAATGTACATAGCTGTGTACTCTTTAGGAGGGAGCCCTGGTGGTATCTATGGCAACCAGATTGCTAGGCAACAGCCAATTCTCCCCTTCCTCTCTCTGGCACTGTGCGGCAGCAGCAACAATTAACCAATCAAAAGCTCAGAGGGAATGTCACAGTATGTGAAGAGTTCAAAACAAATATACTGTCTGAGCATGGGCAAAAAGTATGTATTGAATCAGTAAGCGTTTGCTTTGGTTGTTAAGGTAATCATTTCTAACTTCTTCTGGATGTAGCACAACTCTGTTAAACCATAATTAAAATATCTATAGGACAACTTGGAGATTATATAAATGATAAGTTTTGGTAATATTCTTTATTTACCACATATAAATGGTCTTGGTTCTCATTTGGCAAATACTAGATTGTGGCATAGAAATGATAATAGAGGATTTTCAGCTTGGTCAACCCTGACTGGCCAGTCGGAAACTCATACACATTATCTTTGTCCCATCAGTGAACCCACCGCATTTGGGCGCTATTAACAACACCCTTTGGTGTGGATGTTGTTACTGAGCCAAGAAGATCCAAATTTCCTTCTCAGTACTAAGTACTTAGTATCAGTGAGGTGTTTAAAATGAAGTCAGATAAAGAACAAAGATATAAGAAGCTATTTAAGGGAAATTACTTTCTGCAACATCCCGAGACACCCGAGGGATGTAACAGGAAGGCAGAACAATGTACTGCAAAGTTGCTTAGTTTTATCATTTTGAGCTTTCATCTTCTGTCTGTTTTGGATTATACTGGATTTGAAACCGTTGGCAGCCTCTAATAAGGATCTACATACACATGGAGTCAACAATTTAGTAATGCCACTCCTGCTACCTGCACTAATTTCTAATATAAAGACAGTTTAAAATGTAGACTTTTGTTTTGAATTATTGGTAAAATCCTGTTTTAAATTAATTTCTCGTGCTGTCCTCTCTGCTCCCAATGTAACTAATTTATAACCCTCAGGAAGGCAGGGAGGCTAGAAAAAAATTTGTTGAAAGTTCTTACATTTGAAATCAGATGATTACTGGACACAAAAAAAGACACAAAAGATTATTTTCCTCACTGGTCTGTCATTAAAACAGACTAAATGTTTCCTGTTTTTGATCATTTAGTATTACCAAAATTGTTATCATTTGAATTGCCAGAAAAATCAAAGAGAGATTATTTTTGTTCTACTGTTTTCTTCAAAGTCTAGAGTTCAGAAAGTCAGGATACTCAAAACATTCAACCATGCAGGTTAGAGACAAATATTAGGGAGTTGCAAATTCATCTCTCTCTCTCTCAGTATTTTGGCCATTAGCAAATACATATAATTTTGGTAATCCTAATCTGATTAAATGTCATAGAGTAAGAAAATGTAGGTTATGTGTCTCTTATACAGTTTATGTAAATATCTGGTTTTAACTGTATGGCTCCTGAGATGTTTGCTCTGAGAGAGAAATCTGAATCAGCTATAATCTGTATTGACAGGTCAAAGCTTTACAAAAACTTAACAAAAGTCAGAAATCAGCTAAAAAAATTTTAATCGGTGAAACTTTATTAGTTTCATACCATGCCAACATGTATTTATAGTAATGGCTAGGCCCGCAGTATTAGGACTAGTAGGTATAAAAAAGACATTTCTTTCTGATTATAAAGCAACACCATCACACACTAAGAGACACATAGAAAATCTGAAACCTAGATTAGTACATAAATAAGAGTTATGCAAATGTTGTAGAATATCTTATTTTAACAGCATACTTACTGAACACAAGTATTTACCAGTTACACGTTATAAGTGATGGAAAAGGCCTTGTCAGTTTATCACCCATCAGAGCATCAAATTAAACCCAATTGTCCAGCCCAGTTTTATGCATAACTGCACAGATCAGAATAATGTCACACATTTTCTCAGCCATGTACAGTAAAGTACCTCCTGCTGATCCGATACAGACTCATCTACCCTTTAATACCCCAGAAGTGCACCCAACAATGAACAGTTTGAATGCAGTATCCATGATTTCCTACTGAAATGTCCCCGTGTCCTATAACTCTGACGTGTTGAGCACCCGCACTGTTATGGGTTTTTAGATTTTACATGTGTCCGAGATCTTCTGAGGGATTGGAGCATATTGTACCCTCATATTCAAACTGATAATTCCTTAACTTTAGATGACAATGACAGAAGCCATTTTTCTGGTGCATTGAGAGATATGCACACCCTTTACTAGGTTTGAGGTCACATGGCATGCAAGACTCATTTAGTTAAGTGAGAAGAGGTGGTTCTGCAATCAGAAAGTCGTGGGTTCGATTCCAACTTCCCCTCAGGCAAGGCTCTTAACCCCCAGTTGTCTACTTTGAGAGTGAGGCTGGGTGAGTGTGACTCTGGTGTAAAAGCATTATTGGAAGGAAGCGGAGGAGACTGTAATAAACTGCTGAAGGTTGTGTTGAGCTTAAGGACCTTCATACATCTAAAAGCACATTATTTTTCCTGACATCACACCTTTGATAAAACAGGTCCACTCTAATTTTGATTAAAGATTAAAGTGAGAAAAATTGTTACTGTAAAAAATATAAATGCTTGCTAATTGCCACAATGTATGAAATAACATAGTGAGTATACACATACTACATGCATTGGAACATATGCATATCATATACACTGTTTGAGGTAATATAGGAACACAAAAACTTTAATGTTGTCCGATTGTTATTACAAGTGTTAATAAGGTGAACAATTCCAACTACGACTACAATGGTCAGGTATGGGAATATCCGACCGTTCTTCTACAAGAGCATTTCTGAGGTCAGACACTGATGTGGAAGGAAAGGGCCTGGCTCATTGTCTCAATTCCAATTAATTATAAGATGTTCTTTCAAGACGAGGTCAGGACCCTGCACAGACCAGTCGAGTTGTTCTGTACCAAACTCATTCATCCACGTTTCATGGACATAGCTTTGTGCACTGCTGTACTTGTCTCCTCTGCTCTGTAGTGCAGTGGTGGCATGCTTTACACCACCACTTCCAATGCTTTGCATCAGACCTGGTAACACAATGTTTGGCTATTGCTGCTCAGTCATGGTAAACTATTCAGTGATGCTCTCTGTGCATTGTTCCTGAGCTAATTTGAAGGCCACCTGAAGTTTGAAGGTCGGCAGAAAGTTGGTGACCTCTGTGGACTATGCTCCCTAGCAACTTCTGACCCTTTTACGTGGCCTACCAGTTCGTTACTGAGTTGAGTCGTTCCCAACAATTTCAACTTTGTTATAGTTTTACAGATGCAGTGGAATACCTTTGTGCCTGTAGACTGCTGGAGATAAGCACCAGCTCCTCTGTGACTCTGTATGGAAGAACAGGGTATAGAAGATGGATGGCTGGATGGCTGGATGGATGGATGGCTGGATGGCTGGCTGGCTGGATGGATGGATGGATGGATGGATGGATGGATGGATGGATGGATGGATGGATGGCTGGCTGGCTGGATGGATGGATGGATGGATGGATGGATGGATGGCTGGATGGCTGGATGGATGGATGGCTGGCTGGCTGGATGGATGGATGGATGGATGGATGGATGGATGGATGGATGGATGGATGTAGTGTACTACACTGGAATTCACTGAGCTCCTGAGAGCGACACATTCTTTCTCAAACGATTGTAGAACCAGTCTGCATGCCTGGATGCTGGATGTTATATACCTCTGTTCATGGGAGTGGTTGGAAACCATAATTCAATTATTTGAACGGGTAACTGGTTACTTTTGGCAATTTAGTGTAGCTCCAAGGTTTATTTCAAACATTCCTTAGGGTTGTGGTAAGGGTAAGGTAAGGAGTGCATAAGGACATATGAGGATATTTGCAAATGTAAAAACCCTGTTTTTCCTAAAGAGAGTGTGTAAAGGTATGTGTGTGGAGTAAGGCAGTTTTAGAAATCAACATTTGGTAGAAAAAAGGGACGGTCCCAACATAAAAAAAACGCATCTGTGTCTTCCCAGTGTTCTGTTCTTCAGGAAAGACTCCCAGGAACATGCAGGGGAGCAAATATTAGAGGAAACCGTACCACATATGGAACGATCATTGACACCGAGTGGGAACTTACAGTTTTGGCCTCGCAACAATGTTTTTAATAGATGCAGCTTCATCGAAACCTGTCCTCTGTTCTATTGCCTGCAGACAGCAGGTGGATGACATGGACGCCATTTTAAAAACACAAGGTGGAGAAGTGGAAAGGGGGGGACATAACAACCCTCAATGGTGAGAAGGTACAGAGGGAAGCTGACCTTCAAAGGGCTCAATTACATGTCGCACACACACAGATAGACACTGGAAGTTGGGCATGATTGGCCGAACGGCACAATTACACAACTAGCTGGCATATATTGACACACACACACACACACATGTGGATGAATGTGTTTGCTGAGTGTGTGCATTTTCCAAACACACATGCAAAAAACACACGAAGGCATATTCAGAGTGTCCCTGCTGCTCCACACCATAGGACCGTCTGTCCATCCAGATAAAGTGGGCTCTGAATCTGAGTTCTGATATGAGAGAAGGGGGGCGTATTTAATGACAACTGCACCCCCATCCTCCTCCTCTTCTTCCTCTTACATCTTCTCCTGCCATTTTTTTTCTATACTTTGGTCTCAGCCATACCTTCATTTCTCTCTGTTTGCAACATGTTTCTGAGATTTCCCTAACATTCTAATTCAGCTTGTCCTCCAATCCATACCTATAAAATCAATTTACAAGTGGGGCGTTCCGGGTCCGACCTCCAGCATAAGCACCCCCAACCACCGCCACCACCACCTCTCCACAGACACCTCCTTTTTGTCTTCTACCCCAACCCCTCCCAACGTCACATTAATGCCAAAAGAGACCTACACACCTCCACCCTACCCTCTCTACCCTCCTCTACAGCTCCAACCTCTTCTTCTACTGTTTGGGAGCAAAAGAAAAACAGTATATGTGGTGCAGTCATGAATTTTAATGCTGCTGCTCTGTCTGAGTAAACACCATATTGGCTCGCATTCAGATATATACAGGCAATGTTCGTAATGGTGGCTGATTTCAGAGACGGTAGACGCGAAACAAAGAAGAAAATAATTGTAAGGGGATCCAAAGCTGACAGATGAAGTAAAACATGGGGAGAGAAAATGGAAAATGGGGGAGGCAGGAAGGAAATGAGGAAGGAGAGAAGAAAGTGGTGAAAGATGGACCAAGAGAATGAAGGAAAATCTCATCTCCTTGTGGAATAATCTGTCATTTATCACACTGATGGTAAAAAACAGGAAGAGAACGCTTCAGAAGCAATCCACTTTCACAGCTTCTGTGATAAGTTTCTGCAAGTATCAGCTCACACTTGTGTTGTGGTAGCTGCATATATACTATTGCGTCTAGACAGCCAGAACATAGCATAAATTATGCATGCAGGTTTTGCTCTGAACCAACAGATATATTAATATTATTACACGTGCAGCAATATATAGAACGTTGGACCCTCAGCAGGGTGGGTTAACGCCTATTGGCATGCACATATTAGGACATACGCATTCACATGCACATACACACACACAGACACTCGAATGAAAGTGCAAGCACACACAGTCCCAGCCGCCAAAAAAGGCTAAGCTTCCTTTTTCATTTCAGCAGAGAAGATTGCATTTTCTGAAGCAGTGTTTGTGTGTGTGTGTGTGTGTGGGTGTGTGTGTGTGTGGGTGTGTGTGTGTGTGGGTGTGTGTGTGTATGTGTGTTTTTTGTGTTAGGAGGGAGTGTGTGTGTGTGTGTGTGTGTGTGTGAGGGGGTTGGGTGGGGGTGATGGTGGGGTGGTGGGGAGGCGGGGGGGTAAGCGGTTTTAAATGATTCAAATTCTGTCTCTCTTGCTCTCGTCCAGTGCAGAGACACAGCACTCCAGCCTGACCATCTAAATATATATTTATATACCCTGAGCCAGTTTGTTGAATAGGACAGGCCAATTTAAAAACACACTGCCAATTCAATAACAGGCAACACAGCTTCAGTCTGGACAATGTTGCAGTGCAGCATACACAGAACAGATAGGGTGTTTATCTGCTCTGAGCAAATTGCTTGCATTTTAAAATCTTGCAGAACAATGAAAGATGTTCTTTTTTTCAAAATGTCTGCAACTATTTCTGTTGCCTTTCGGGGCCTGAAAATTGTAGCAATTTCGCTAAACATTGCCAACCAAAGCACAACCTCTCTCAGATTAAATGTATACTGTTTTTCTCAAAGAAGTTATGAAAAACCAACAAAGCATGAAGACACAAGATAATACTGAACACAAACCGCAGGGCGATAGAAACTGGGCCGGGAAATGAAAACACCCAGAAAGAAAAATACTGCATGTAGACTCGATCCTGCAGCAGATTGACTGGACTTAAGGGGCCTGATTCTAGACTTCATAAAACCTAAACAGTTGCTTGATTCATTTCTTGCTAAAATCATCATTGTAAAACATTTAGCAGAGCATATATTCTTGTATTTGGTATAGAACCACTTCATAGCCTGAACAAGTTAAGAAAGTACAGAAAAACAGCTGAATTTCATACTTTTTCAACATATACTTACATATATTCCACAGAATATAAAGTTCTGTGTATTAAAGTCAAAGTATATTCAAAGATATGATCATAATTATACAGAATTGGCCACAGTTATTGGCATCCTTGGTAAAAACAGCAGCATAATCTCTCACTAGAAATGTGAATTTGATTTAATTCCTAATGTGTGAACAAATGTCATGTTAAGGAATAAGTGCTGACAAAATCACAGGTGGCACAACGGTTGGTACGCATTCCTTTAAAATAACTATAATTCATATTTTACTTTTTAGAGGAACCTGCTATTTGTAAATCATGCTATTTGTAAATCCTGATCTTTGTATCCCTTGTTTAGAAGTATGACTCGACACACAAGCACATTTCCTTTAGCTGGTGGATACCAGGCTGGACGATCACCCATATTTATCTTGCCACAAACACAGTGAGCAGAACGTGTCAGTAAAGTCAGTAAATTAATCTCCAAAGCTCACTGTTAGAGAACTACAGCAAACAGTGGCGTCTTGGGGACACCAAATCGCCACAACAACCGTTAGACGCTATGTACATGACAACAGGTTGTTCAAGAGGGAGGCCAGAAAGAGACTTTTTTTTTGTTCTATCATCTTAGATGTAAACAAGCTGTGTTTGACCAACTATTTCAGGACTTAAACAAGAATAGTGGAATAGTGGTCTTTGCTCAGATGAGACTAAGATAGTTTTTCTTAGCAACAAACACTCAGTCTGGCTTAAATTTGAAATAAAGGATAAATATGTGAACAAATACCCCTTCCCCAGTTTTAGGTATGGTGGAGGATGTGTGATACTTTGGGCCTGTTCTCTTCCAAAGGCCCTGGGAAACTCGGAAAATTACATGGTATCATAAACTCTTTGAAATACCAGGAAAGATTAAATAAATAACTATCAGACTGGCAAAAAAATTAAAATGGGTCAGCAGGGGTAGCAACAATTTTTAACAGCCTTTACCATCGGTGACCCCACATTTGTCCTTGTCTGTATGTGTTTTCTTTTTATTAAACATATATCCCCTTAAACCTCAGGGGCCAGTAGACGGGACGCCAGATAACCAAAGAATGATGAAGTCTTTATTTTGACAGAATTTCAGAATTTAATTCCAGAAAATTGAGTGCTACCTTTACAGAGAAACCAGGTTTTTTCATGTGCTCCAATGGTAACCATTTGGAGCAAATGTTAGGAGACATTTATGGGGGTTAGGGGATATTTATAAAAGCATCTGACTGCTACTTTTGACCTTTAATGGACCTACAAATTTGATTCAAATCCAACTGGTACAGTATTCTGTGTTAGAAAGAATTTTGTGTTTTGTATGTGTTTTTCAACTTAACAGGAGATCAACGTAAAAAAAGAGACATTATTAATGTCGAGAATACCAGTGTTGACTCAAAATGTTTACAACAATGCAAAAACATCGGGTGCGTCCTACAAGAATTGTAATGCACTTTGGACATACACCTCTGCATTCATCGAAACATTTCACATTACCATAGACACGCTCAGAGGGCACGGTATGTTACTCTTTTGCTCCCATCCTAGGGCCTGTGCTTGTTTGGTGGGTACTGGTGGTGTAGGGATGGCCTGGGGTTCTCTGACAGCGCCATGGGGGTATCAGCGGGGGACTGGCCTCCTTTGGTGGGGGTTTGTTTGTGTAGGTGCCTGGGCCACGTTCCAGGGTGGTGGACTCCTGTTGAGTGATCTATGGATCACATGGTATATGTTGCACCAGCCGTGGGCCACAGGGGTTATGCAGAGATCTGGTGGGCATCCCTTCCTCTTGAGCTTCCAGGGGCTAACTCACCAAGTGGGGTTGGTAATGTGCCCTCCCTGCCTTGGTCCTTCCGAACTGCTGGTGCTGTGGTGGGCTAATGTTTGCCTGGGTGTGTTTGGAGATCTGGGGGGATCTTACCTGCTTGGGGATTGCCAGTCTTTCTGCTGGACGTTGGTGGGGGCCCTGGGTTGCTGGGGGGACTGGGTCCCAGGCTTGGCCTGCACGGTGGGGGATGGCAATGTGGCTGGGTCGGGGGAGCTTGGTGCCCCACATCTCACCATGTGCCTCTTTGGTCTGGGGGCTGCTGCTCCTGTGCCTCACTGATGACCTACCTCTGTGCGGGGGCTTCGGAGTGGCTGCCCTGGGGGTGATGCCATGTGTTTGTCTGCCTGAGGATGCTGTGGCCTTCCGGAGCTGAGTCCACCTGTCCTTTGCTGCTTTTGAATTTTGTGTGATGCAGGCCTTTTACAGTTGTCTTCACTCTAACTGTGCAACTCTAGGTAACATACACCTACTCAACACAAACACATTAATTTCTACATATACAGGGGTTAGACAATGAAACTGAAACACCTGTCATTTTAGTGTGGGAGGTTTCATGGCTAAATTGGACCAGCCTGGTAGCCAGTCTTCATTAATTGCACATTGCACCAGTAAGAGCAGAGTGTGAAGGTTCGATTAGCAGGGTAAGAGCACAGTTTTGCTCAAAATATTGAAATGCACACAACATTATGGGTGACATATCAGAGTTCAAAAGAGGACAAATTGTTGGTGCACGTCTTGCTGGGGCATCTGTGACCAAGACAGCAAGTCTTTGTGATGTATCAAGAGCCACGGTATCCAGGGTAATGTCAGCATACCACCAAGAAAGATGAACCACATCCAACAGGATTAACTGTGGACGCAAGAGGAAGCTGTCTGAAAGGGATGTTCGGGTGCTAACCCGGATTGTATCCAAAAAACATAAAACCACGGCTGCCCAAATCACGGCAGAATTAAATGTGCACCTCAACTCTCCTGTTTCCACCAGAACTGTCCGTCGGGAGCTCCACAGGGTCAATATACACGGCGGGGCTGCTATAGCCAAACCTTTGGTCACTCATGCCAATGCCAAACGTCGCTTTCAATGGTGCAAGGAGCACAAATCTTGGGCTGTGGACAATGTGAAACATGTATTGTTCTCTGATGAGTCCACCTTTACTGTTTTCCCCACATCCGGGAGAGTTACGGTGTGGAGAAGCCCCAAAGAAGCGTAGCACCCAGACTGTTGCATGCCCAGAGTGAAGCATGGGGGTGGATCAGTGATGGTTTGGGCTGCCATATCATGGCATTCCCTTGGCCCAATACTTGTGCTAGATGGGCGCGTCACTGCCAAGGACTACCGAACCATTCTTGAGGACCATGTGCATCCAATGGTTCAAACATTGTATCCTGAAAGCGGTGCCATGTATCAGGATGACAATGCACCAATACACACAGCAAGACTGGTGAAAGATTGGTTTGATGAACATGAAAGTGAAGTTGAACATCTCCCATGGCCTGCACAGTCACCAGATCTAAATATTATTGAGCCACTTTGGGGTGTTTTGGAGGAGCGAGTCAGGAAGCGTTTTTCTCCACCAGTATCACGTAGTGACCTGGGCACTATCCTGCAAGAAAAATGGCTTAAAATCCCTCTGACCACTGTGCAGGACTTGTATCTGTCATTCCCAAGAAGAATTGACGCTGTATTGGCCACAAAAGGTGGCCTTACACCATACTAATAAATTACTGTGGTGTTTTATTTTCATTGTCCAACCCCTGTATATGCTCACCCACACAAACACACACACATAAACACACCCAGGCAACAACACAGATAATCCAAATGGTTGAAGGTCATACAAATATAGGTTGCTATTACAGTCAGTGTAACCTGCCCATTTTGATGCTGGATCCAATCTTGATTTAATAAGTTATTCATGCAATTACGTTTTCTTCTTGAGATATCCATTATGTAGAGCAAAACTGCCTTGGCACATGTAGGCAACAAGGTTCTTTATATGGTATACCTGAAGTGCCAACACAGGACGTGAAAAAAAAATCTTAATGCTGTATCATATTCTATTTGCTCATTTAGTGTGTTTAGCTAAAGCATGCTAAGAAATCCACAAAACAATTCTAATGCTGTAGTAAAAATAATATTCAGCAGATTCAATAAAATTCAACTCATCCCCAAACACAAAGGGTTTATATCCTGTTATCAGTGCTGGTACAAAATCTTCATAACGGCAGCCTAAAACTGGCCTGAGGGGCTGAAGGCATTAGTAAACAGTATGGTGGATATTTGTTACAACCCCATGATATTATGCACCAATGAACTAATGGACACTTTGTAAGCCACTGAACCATACTGGGTGCTGTAAATGAAAACATTCACACACTCAGAATTTAACTATAAAGAGCGTTGTGGATTAAGAGGTCTGTGACTGTATTACTGGTGTTTGTTCTTTAGAGCTGCTGAATGTTGCGTGAAGAGTCGTTTGTTCTCTCATTAAGCTGATATGTAACCTTGCAGCAGATTCAACAAGGTTAAAGCATGTTGCATTGACTAGAGTCTTTTTTAAATGACTTTAGACAGGACAGCTGCACTCCACCTCAAACACATCTCAGATTTTGTTTCTTTACTAATGCAGAAGTTGGTATGCTGTAACACACCACATGATCAGCTATGGAGCTTTAAGTAGTAAAATGTGTCATTGTTCAAATATCTTGGCACTTGGCTTTATGATAATTTGACTTTAAATTCCATAGTATTTACTTTTGAAAAAGCATAGATCAAAGTTATAATATTATTTCTGTCTCCAAAAGCTTTCTATTTTGTTGCTAGGAAAAGATACATCCAGGGCACATCAGTTTTAGAATATGGTGATATCATTTCCATTAATGTTCATAATATTTCTTTTAAAAAAACTGATACCGGTATATCATGAACATTTTATGAACTGGTCAATTGGACCAGAAGAAATCAGACGAAAAATGTATAGGTAACATTATTTCTAAAGAGTCTTTGAAGAATTAACTAGTTTTAATGCATAGAGACTCTATGGTGTCTGACAGTAACATCTTTCCAGAGATTCTGTTGCCCAGACAGTGAAAAGTTGTCTCTACTTGACAACTAACCAGTTCTGGATTCACTATGATATGTGTTGAAATTACCTTGAATTGTCCAATATGAGTCTCTGAACAATGTAGTTACACTAGAGCTGCGCCCACATCCATTCCTATATTATATTCCTAGATAACATAGACACGTCTATATATGTATTTATATGTGTGAGAAAGCCTACATCCTCAGAAGATCTGTGGTTAGTTCTCCAAGATGTTTGAAACAACCTACCAGCCGAGTTCCTTAAAAAGCTGTGTGCAAGTTTACCTAGAAGAATTGATGCTGTTTAGAAGGCTGGTCACAACCAATATTTATTTAATTTAGATTTCTCTTTTGTTCACTCACTGCATGTTGTTGACTGATGAAAATAAAAAATAAACACTTAATAAAAACAAAGCATTCTTTGTTTCCAGCATTTTTCACACCTGCCTAATGTATATATGGGGTATTATATATATATATATATATATATATATATATTATAATATATATATATATATATATATATAGTTGTATATATAGTTATATTGAACCGCCATCTTAACGTGGTGGAGGCGTTCGAGTGCTCAAATGATCCTAGAGGCTATGTTGTCTGGGGCTTAAATGCCCCTGGTAGGGTCTCCCATGGCAACCAGGCTCTAGGTGACACCTTCATGAGGACTACTAAATCGAGGCACGTGACGTCGCCCGGTAAGACAGAGCCGGGATCCCAGCCTGGAGCCAGGCCTGGGGTCGGGACTCGTCGGAGAGCACCTGGTGGCCGGGTTGCTCTTTGTGGGACCCAGCCGGGCCAAGCCCGAATGAGAGACGCAAGGCCAGCCCCCAGTGGGCCCACCACCTGCAGGGGGAACCGTGAGGGACCGGTGCAAAGAGGATTGGGCGGCGGACGAAGGTGGAGACCTCGGCGGCCCGATCCCCGGATGCTTAGGCTGGCTCTAGGGATGTGGAATGTCACCTCGCTGGGGGGGAAGGAGCCTGAGCTTTTGCGGGAGGTCGAGCGATATCGACTAGAAATAGTCGGCTCGCCTCCACGCACAGCGTGGGCTCTGGAACCCATCTCCTCGAGAGGGGCTGGACTCTCTTCTACTCTGAAGTGGACACGGGGAGAGCAGGGGGGCTGGGGTGGGTTTGCTTGTTACCCCCCAGCTCAGCTGTCTCGTGTTGGGGTTTACCCCAGTGGATGAGAGGGTCGCATCCCTGCGCCTTCGGGTTGGGGACAGGTCTCTGACTGTCGTTTTGGCCTACCGAGCGGTAGTGCGGAGTACCCGGCCTTCTTGGCGTCCCTGTCGGGGGTGCTGGATGGTGCCCCTCCCGGGGACTCCATTATTCTGCTGGGGGACTTCAACGCCCATGTGGGAAACGACAGTGACACCTGGAGAGGCGTGATCGAGAGGAATGGCCTCCCCAATCTGAATCCGAGTGGTTTTTCATTATTGGACTTCTGTGCTAGTCACGGATTGTCCATAATGAACACCATGTTCAAACATAAGGGTGTCAATCAGTGCACTTGGCACCAGGACACCCTAGGCAGGAGGTCAATGATCGACATCGTTGTCATATCATCAGACCTTCAGCCGCATGTTTTGGACACTCGGGTGAAGAGAGGGGCTGAGCTGTCCACTGATCACCACCTGGTGGTGAGTTGAATCCGCTGGAAGAGGAGAAAACTGGACAGACTTGGCAGGCCCAAGCGCATAGTGAGGGTCTGCTGGGAACATCTGGCGGAGCCCTTGGCCAGGGATGTATTCAACTCCCACCTCAGGGAGAGCTGTGACCAGATTCCGGGGGATGTTGGAGAAATAGAGTCGAAGTGGACCATGTTCTCCGCATCTATTGTCGATGCTGCTGCCCATAGCTGCGGCCGTAAGGTCTGCGGTGCCTGTCGCGGCGGCAATCCCCGTACCCGGTGGTGGACACCGGCAGTAAGGGAGGCTGTCAAGCTGAGGAAGTAGTCCTTTCGGCAGTAGTTGGCTTGTGGGACTCCTGAGGCGGCTGACCTCGACTGGGGACATTATCGGCCGGTGGAAGGAGTACTTCAAGGATCTCCTCAATCCTGCCATCACGCATTCCCTGGTGGAAACAAAGGCTGGAGACTCGGGGTTAGACTCTTTCATCACCCAGGCTGAAGTCACCGAGGTGGTTAAAAAGCTCCGCGGTGGCAAGGCTTCGGGGGTGGATGAGATCCACCCTGAGTATCTAAAGTCTCTGGATGTTGTGGGGCTGTCATGGTTGACACGCCTCTTCAACATTGTGTGGCGGTCGGGGACAGTGCCTCTGGACTGGCAGACTGGGGTGGTGGTCCCCCTTCATCAGAAGGGTGACCGGAGGCTGTGTTCCAACTACAGGGGGATCTCCTCAGCCTCCCTGGTAAGGCCTACGCCAGGGTATTGGAGAGGAGAGTCCAGCCGATAGTCAAACCTCGTCTTCAGGAGGAGCAGTGTGGTTTCGTCCCGCCATGGAACATTGGACCAGCTCTATACCCTCTACAGGTTACTCGAGGGTTCGTGGGAGTACAAACGGAGCAGGAGTTTGGTCCGCATTGCCGGCACTAAGTCGGACCTGTTCCCGGTGCATGTTGGACTCCGGCAGGGCTGCCCTTTGTCACCAGTCCTGTTGATAACTTTTATGGACAGGATTTCTAGGCGCAGCCAAGGGCCGGAGGGGGTCTGGTTTGGGGACCAGAGGATTTCGTCTCTTTTTTTTGCGGTTGACGTGGTCCTGCTGGCCCCCTCTAACAATGACCCCAAACACACCTCCAGGATGTGTAAGGGCTATTTGACCAAGAACGAGAGTGATGGGGTGCTGCGCCAGATGACCTGGCCTCCACAGTCACCGGACTGGCTCTAGCCAATGAGGGTGGACATACAATAACGTGCTTCGAGCACGAGTGTATGTGGGTGTGGTTTGGTGTAGACTGAGCTGGTATGATGGTGAGCAAGATTAATGCAAACGAGGTGGATTATGTAATTTCTCACCCATTTTCCTTATCATCTTTTGAGGAAAAAATTAAGGTGAAGAGGTCGGAGGTGGATAGACCAAAGGATATTCAAATCCAGCAAAAGGAAAAGCGGTAAACCCAGAGTTTTTCTGTGACCTGGCTTCAGCGTAAGTACTGGCGTTGGCAAGTGTAGCTAAAAAATTTCTTTTCTGCTTCCATGCTTGCTGTTTGGAGGAGAGAAAGCTAGGACCCAATAAGGAATTGTTGATCGAAAACATATATCGGACAAAATATAAAAACCACGAATCCAGCACAAGTTATATTAGGAACAATGTAAAATTAACCATGTTGGGCAGGGTTAACATTGGCTGTCATGTCAGCTGGATGAGGGCCACCGCATCGCTGAACAGAGGCACAACGAGCTGGTGAAAAAAAGCAGACATGCGTTGTCACGGATTTTGGATTGCATCAAATTTTGCGGGTCACACAAGCTACCATTACGTGGGTCTGATGAATCTTCCTCATCACTGAATCGGGGTGTTTTTTAGTTGGGAGATCACCTGTCAAGTACACAGGTGGCCAAAAATTAGCTGCCTGGTTGCATTTTAGAGGTTTATCAACAGAAAAAATTGGGATGAAATATTAGAAAAGCCATTTGTTGCGGTGCAAGCAGACAAAACCACAGATGTGGCTGATCACCTGACTTTAATGAGGTGGTTATTTACCTTTTTTCTATCCCAGAAAAGTCGTTGGAGTGAGCTTCTCTTTGAATAAGGTAGGCCTCATTTAAAAAATACTGTCGTGTTTGATTTTATTTTATCAGTTTGATTGTGTTAAGGAGTTTGGTGCAGTGTTATGCAAAGCTGTTTGAACGGGATGAAATCATCTCAAATAATTACGGTTGAAATCCTTAATGCAGAGGAATTAAGTTGGACAATTGACAGAGTCTGCTTTTTGGTGTGTTTTATTGGTTGTTTATTTTACGGTTGTCTTTTAGCTGAAAAAGGGCATGTCAATTTATAGCAGGTTTTCTTTATTTCAAATTGGATGCTTCTGCTGTTGGAATTCAATCCCACTGCTAAATATACATGCCACACTTTCCAGATTCTTATTTATTTAACATTTAACATGTTTCAAAGTTGTCTATCATTTACATTTCCTTTCACATTAGGTAATGGAGATGAAGCCTTAAATCCTAATTTTAAAGATATTTACTGATAATCAATAGCACAACACAAAAAGAATCTTTGAACCTAAAATGAGACTAATGACATCAACAGTGAGGTTTGAATAAAACTGCCCGTCAACTCACTTGGAGAAATGACTGGAGCAATTGCATCAAGGAAATCTATCTGACCCTAACTTGTTGTTAGGTACCAGTATGTCCACTGATTTCTTGTAATACCCAGATGTTAGAGACAGTGCATCTACTAGCAAATACACAGCTACAGGAGTGACTACAATCAGGCAACAAATAGTTCACTGATTTTGAGCAGAGCTGCTAAAATTGAAGAATCCTTTTTTCATCTTGTTTTCACCAGATGAAATACATGATTTTTTTATGATTATAATTTATTCATATATGGTGGTTGCTGTAGTCATTGTTGTTTGGCTGAGCGATGTTTCAGAAGATTAGTATGGCTGTCTCTCAGGGACAACGCAGCTTGTATGGCTTTTCTCCAGGAATTTTGAATTCCTCTTACCATCCAAAAACATCCCTGCAAGGTCAGAATTTAACTGAACGATCAGAATGTATACATGTGCATGGTGTTCTGTATGTGAGTTGCCCTGTAATGAGCTGGTCAGACACTTAAGAGCCCTGTCCTTCGCCTGTTGACCCCATCAACTCAGGTAAGACAAGCCTCAGCGACTGAAATCATAGTAATTTCAAAATAAACTCTTGAACCTACAAATTTACATTGAAAGAAATCTAACTTGCACACACATATTTAAACGGAAGATTTCAGTAAGCACTGTGTTTAGACAAAATGATTCTCCAGAAACATCAGTGGGTCATACAATAGTCTGATTTGCAAACATTGTTACCATAACCTCTAATTCACAGTTCATTCACTTCACATAATGTGGATAATGGACAAAGATAGACAGTTTCGGGTAAATATTCAGACTGCAGACTCACGCTTGTGGTTGCTCTTGCGTTGAAAGGGAAGTGTGTGTCGCTCTGAATCCTCTTCGCCCTCCTCATCTGCCAGGTGTGTGTGAGTGTAATGGTAACTCAGCCCTGGACGGTTCTTATATCGCTTGCCACAGACTGCAAAACACACATATGCTTTGTATAAGCTTTATTTTGATTACTGTCGCGGTCAGAAAAAAACTTGTATCTCCAAAAATGTGACCTTTTAAGGAACAGAAAAAACATCTTGCTTCGTAATGTGAATTTATACTTTTTTGTCTAAGTCACTTTCTTCACAGATGTGAAGGATGATCAAAAGAGTTGATTTCACAAGAAAATAAATGATTGAAAATATAGATACAAGGTTTTTTTTTACCAACAGCAACAATATATATGATGGCATTCTTACAATACAATGTACAGTAACGAGGGGTTTAAGGACATAATAATTAGAATATTTCTCAAAGACTCTTTCTTAAAAACCACTAATCACCAGCTGTATCAGCACTTTACTTTTTCTGATAAAAGAAGCTCAAGCTATTATTGTGGATTCTATGCAAAGTGCTTTGACAACCTGTTTCTGTGTTTGACACTGATGCTGAAGTGAGAAAGTTCTTGAGTTGCCCTGTTGTGTTGATGGAGTTATCTAATAAAGATTGCTAACATCATCCGGTTACATCATTAAAGAAGCCTTTTGGGTGGCAACATTTTGGGCATTTGGTAGAAGATAGAAATATTGACAGACAAGATACAAATGATTTGTAAAGGCTGTGAGAATACTGTGTTTGGCTAACTGTTTGCTAACAGTCATGGGCGGTAATTGTGTGTTCAAAACAATCGGCTTGTGGCTTTGCTAATATGTTTCAGTTTAGTCATTATGGGCATTGGATATGGAGTTCACTAATTTAACCTTGACACCCTTTATCTGTATTTGAGACTCTTATTTTAAAATAAGAAAGGAAGTATTTCTTCGGTAGCTCTCTTATGCTGAGAGAGTTGACTGGCTGACAGCACTCAATTACAAAAGCATTTAAGAAGCCTTCACAACATTTACACTTTCTGTGTGGCTGCATTTTAATTCCTGGGCTAACTATAGCCGCTAACAATGCGAAGTCACCCTTGGCTTCACAGCTTCCTATCAGCGCTAAACTAAAGGTCTTTTTCACAGTTTTTGAATGAGTGAACTGCATTTCATCACCAGTCATTGAAAATCTAAAATATATAAACAGATCAAATCTGAACTGGCCAATTCTCAAGTCTCTAATAGAATTTAAAAATGTATTAACCATTAATCTTTTTTTTTGAAAATACCAAAAGTAACCTTTTGAAAAGGCTTTTTTTGGCACTAGAACCACCTTAGGATTAGGTAATCATAAGATCCGTACTATATGGACTACTTGGACCCGGACTGGATTGTTATTATAGATTTATTAAAATACATTGTGTGAGTTGTTTAGAGGGTAATTATTAGGTTTCCCAAAAATGCTGCTAAAATCTTGTCTTGAGAGGTAGATATTGCTAAATCCCTTATTATAATGTGTGGTGCATATTTATGAAGTCCTGTTCATATCAGTTACGGTTGCCAATTTTTGAATGCCAAGAAGTTTGCGAACAGGGTCTGTTTTCTCGCCAAAGTCCATGAAAAACACTGTGTAATGGAAAAACATGATAAAGTCCGAGTAAAACACTTTTAGAGAAGAAGACATGACATCATAAAAAAACGCAACGCTCACTGTCACAGACGTAAGGCTTATCTCTGTCTTCAATGGCAGGCAGCTCTTGTCTTTTCCTCATTCCTCCGACACCATAGGCCTGTAAATAAACACCCACACAAACACATGTAGGGACTCCCATGCAGACACATGCAAAGGTAGACACAAAAGTTTGAACTTCCACACTCCTTACATGTGGCTTGTATGAGAATGCATATAAAATAGAAAGAGCATAACAGCACAGCCTTCACTTGTGTGTTGAAGTGTGTCTACCCACAGACACACACTCATGCACGTTTGGATTCTAATCATCTGCTCTCAGTGCAAAGCTACACTTCCAGCAGGAGGGGGCTGATGACACCTAGCAGGGGAGCAACAGTTCCAATTAGCAACCCTGGTGTCTGTGTGTGTAAGAGAGAGAAAGAGAGTCTGTGTGTATGTACTGCATGTGTGTGGGATGATTTTCAGAATACATTGTTAACACTTGATTATCCTCCCTTAGAATGCACAAAAAGAGTGGGAAAATTAGACCGGTGTGCTCTAATCAAAGTTGTAAAAAAGGAAAAAAAGAGGTCATCCCAGCATGATTTAATCTCTTGATCTGTTTGCTTTTAATCGGGCCAAGTCCTGCATTGTCAGAGGAAATCTCATTACATTAGTGTAGTATGCAGAGAACTGACAAATGATTACATGTCACACTGTGAGAAGGAAGAATCCAATGTACTCTAGTTTAGTCCCTGGAAACACTGAGGTCACAGTTTTGTTTCATCACTGTTTGACTCTGAGCTCTGGTTGGCCTATTTCTCTTATGCTGATTTCACTTTCTCACACAGACAGTTAAACAGACTCTCTGTGATTACATGAAAACTGACCAAGAGGGGGAAACAAAAAAAGGCTGAAGTGTCATTGCTGCCCTACCCGTGCTTTGGTACGGTTCTTGCGCTTCGGCACGTCTTCCTCCATGTCCTCCACCTCCAGCTCATGAGGAAAATCCCCAACAAGCAGCTTCTTTAAAAAGAGAGACAGGTGGACTATCAGAAGGGTTAGTTAGAAACTCTCGTCCTAACAGAGCTGCAGCACAGGTCAGATCAACCTACACAGGACAAAGAAATGACAACGTGTAATTTACTGCACTGCTGTAACTAGACTGCTGCGTCCTTTCCCCAGCAGACTTGCAGCACCAACCACATTTAAGGACACCCTTAGTAAAAATGTGTAAAAAGCCTTGAAATAAATGTGTCTCTGATAACAGATGGTATAATCTCACAATGGAAAAAATTGAAAAACACATTAATTACATTTAATCTTAAATCCAGATGTACAATTACTAGTACTTTAAACAATGCCTTTTAAATAAATGTCAGTTGCATTTTTAAATTTATATAACTTTTAATTAGTTTTTAAACTTAATCAGAGCTTTTCCATTCAGTAACCATGACTTCCTGTTTCCCTGGAGTATAAGTATGACATGAAACTTAGGCCCATTTCTTTTAGCCAATAGCAACTATGCTGACAGAACTCCCAGATTTATCACGTACAAGACAGGGAGGAACATAAAAACTACAATCTGAAAAGCTCCCTGTTAACTGCAGCAAAGAGAGGCATCTTGAGGTCACTAAGTCTCACAAATGTGGGGTTTACCCTATGCCACTGGAACTTTACTGAAAGCATGTGCTATGATCAGATGAGAACATAAGTGAGCTTTTTGGCAAAACAAATTCTACTCCACTTAGTTCGGGAAACAAATAATGTATAAATTGAAAAGCACCTCATGCATATCATTAGGTGTGGTGGAGGATCTGTGATCCTGTGGGACTGTTTCTGTTCCAAAAGCCATGGGAACACTATTGGGTCTCTCAACAGGATAATAATCCAAGCAGACAGAAAATCAACCTTTCCTCCATTACCATCTCAAGACCTAAATCTTATTGAAAACATGTGGGGTGAGCAGAGGAGAAGAGAATCCAGGGTGTACCTAGCTGTAGCATTTGCTTTGTGTCATATCGCTACATCTCATTCAGTACCTCGTATGACACCTCATTGTTCAGTTTAGGGTTTGCTAAGACCTACCAAGGTGGATCATGGGCGTAATGTTGGTGGGACAAACTCAACCCCCCATTCTGTGTCAGGACCTTTCAATTGATCAAGAGGCGTAAAGAACGCAAGTAGATCATGGAACTACAGTATGATTTAAAAAGGGGTTTAAGACTGAGCTTTACAGCAAACAAACACTCTAAGTGGGTTTGGTGTGGAACATAAGACAATTATGTGGAAAAGAACCTTGTGTCAATTGTATAAGTATAACCTGTTGGACTCTACCAAGTAAACTGAAAATGGGTCCCCATTAAGTCTTTCTACAAGATAATGATCCAATACATTTGGCAAATTCAACACAGAATTGCTTCAGCAGACACAAAACCAACCTTGTTTCGCAGTTATTTTATTTAACAAACCTAAACCCTGCATGAAACCTGCGAGTTGGACTGAAAAGAAGAGAGGATCCAGGAACCAATCGTGCAAAGAGGAATGGTCAAAGATTCCTCTCTATGTTCCATCTCTGTGAAACTGGTTTCATACACTACAACGTCTGTTCCTCATCTATTCATTTAATCACCTGTGTTACATTCAGTAATCAGACTCTCTAGAATATATACTCTTTGGTTCAGTCACTTCATGTTAGATCCTCAGTTGCGAGGTATTTCCTGTCATTTCCTGTCTCTCTATTTCTTGTTATTTAAACACCTTTATTCACTATGCTCCTTAAGTCCTTGTTTCTGCATCTGGGTCCCAAACAGAACCAAAACATGACAGAAGAAGGCAGTAAAATGAGGACGCATCCTTCAATTCTCATCAGAGCTTGAGATGTGCATCAGAGGTCAACGGGCCAGGACTCTAACCAGTGACGGCTGCGACTGCAACATGGGTCGAGCACTGTACCCCTTTGCCACCGCCGCACCCTGAGTGTGTAAGTTTTAAATGTCAATATTGGATTCAACCTTCCCTATCAGTGAAGGATGGTTATTGCTCAAATTCTGTCCATATTTTGTCTGTCCTCATTAATGGCTGTACTGGGTAGCTGCCTGCTGCAGGAATGATTGAAGTTTGAATGAATTTTTTTTAGATGTTAATATTACTGCATTATAAAATAAAGATTTTTTTTTAATCTGTTGTGGACGTTAAACAACAGATCACTGTGAGAAAAAAGCACAAATATTATTTAGAATTCACGAATTTCATCAACTCCAGATAAAAAATGTGTTAACTTTCGTTTTCTATCACAATTTATGTTGTTTAGATGGAAGGCAATTCTCAAATTGCTCAAGGGAAAACATTCAGGGGAAACTATTGCTGCGAAAACAGGTTTTCCTTTTAAAAAATTTTAAGTTTGACGGGTTGGTAGGGGGCCCAAAACTGGACCCTAATTTTGGGGTGGGCCTTTTTTTGGAACCTTTTCGGGGTTACGTCCCCAAAGGAAACGAAAAGACTGACCGGGAAAAATAAGATGCGGGGCCCACATCGTGTCAGCCCAGAGTCCTAAAGGGTCTGCAGAGCAGCTCTTTTGGATTTCTCCCAGCACCTTTTAAACTTTCCCCTTTGGGGCCCCAGAAAAAGGTTTAAAAAGTTTTGTGGAAGACCCCCTTTGCCCTTTTTTCCGGTACCAAAGAAAACTCACTCATCAGCCCTCAGTGCCCTTATGGGGCTTTTTGCCCTGCATCCCAAAATTATGAAGGGTCCTGGAGAGACCCCTTTGTTGACCCATCTAAGTAAGCAATCAAAAAAACTTCGGGGCCCCCTTCAGTTTTTTTATCTCTGGGTTTTGGAGTTAAAGATGCCATCAAAACCCTCCCTTAAAAAACCCCACTGTCCGGGAAACCAACCAGCAGCACTGTGAGGATCATGTTTTTTAAATTTTTTTTTGAGGCATTTAACAAAATTCAACCTGATTTGCTTTGTCAGAAACGCCCAGGGGAAATTTTCATTGGGGGGCCTAAACCCAATCTCCTGGATAAAAGACTACCTGAAACAAAACCACAGTTTGTGAGATTTAAAGGGGGTTGTGTGTCAACCCAAGGTAGTCAGCGGGCACAGGAGCACCAAAAGGGGACTGTACTTTACCTTTATTTTTTCACTCTGTACCTTCAGCCCTCCAAAACAAGACAGATTTCCCCTTCATACTCCCGAAATGGGGGCCCGGGATAACTTAATTCTTTAAAAAAAAATAATCTTTTTCTTAAAAAAAAAAACAAAATAAAAATTTAAAAAATTTTTACAATAATGACCCCGGAGGGGGCATTGATGTACAAATAATCATCTTGAACATGAATAAAACAAACGAGATGATTATAGATTTTAAGAGAAACAGAAATAGGTCAAACACTATTTCCATCATGGGAGAAGAAGTGGAAGTGGTGGAGGAGTATAAATACCTCGGTGTTCCCAACAGACTGGAGTGGAGATGCAACTGAAGCTGTCTACAGGAAGGGACAGAGCCAGGGACTTAAAAAAAGCTCAACAAGCTGATAAAGAAGGCTTGCTCTGTTCTGGAGAGTCCTCTGGAACCTCTGGAGATGATCGTGCAAAGAAGGATCCTTCATAAAATGAAGAACATTATGGAGAACCCCGAGCATCCTCTAGATAAGACTGTTGGACAACAACAGTGTCTTCAGTCAGAGGCTTCTTCAGATCTGATGTAAGACAAACATACAGGAGATCCTTCCTGTCCACAGCCATCAGCATCTACAGCAGCTCTTTGAAGAAACCTGTATAGTATGAGCTACAACAGCATTTAATTTCCCTTTGGTATTAATCAAGTATTTTTGAATTGATTGAATTGAATTTCTCAGAAAGCTTCCTGCAGTTAAACTGGAGAAGTTAAAAACAAGTTTAACAATGTAAACATCAACTATGC
Source organism: Crenichthys baileyi (assembly GCA_036173005.1). NCBI lineage: Eukaryota > Metazoa > Chordata > Actinopteri > Cyprinodontiformes > Goodeidae > Crenichthys > Crenichthys baileyi. The sequence goes on from JAHHUM010001541.1 coordinate 247,602, forward strand.
AACCAAACATTTTAAATGTTACAGCACTAAAATCTAAATGATACCACCCTCTGTCTGTATTTGAGATTTGTTGGTGTGGGCCCTCAATTAAGTAGACACAGAATTAGGTTGCAGATTATCTAATATGAAACGAGGGTACTTGCTCCATAAAAAAGATTGATAAAACCAAGCTCCAGCTCCATACAGATCCTGTTTTAGGTCAAGCTCCAAAAACACGAGATCTCACACTTCCTGTAAAAGAAATTGATGGCCTCTTTTATTAGACTCCTGTGCGTCCTAAATATCCACCGTCTGCGTAGTGCCCTTTCCATGTATAATCTCAGCATTGTGTGTAAAAATAGTTGAGTGGTCCTCATCAAATGTTTCATTTTAGTCACCACTTTGGAACAATACTGGCTTTATCTCATTATCAGTAAAGTTGATGTGATAAGTGAGCCTGTTAATGTCAGACTAGATAAATGGAGAACAATAATGAGGGGGAGGAGTTAAGAGTGGGCATGAAGCTTTAAGAGGGCAGAGTGTAGTGCCGGCCTGGAGACAAGGGAAACCCTTGGATTAAAGGCCTTAAACACAGCTCTAACTCTCAAAGGGCCAATGTAAGCTTTATTTTCTCAAGTACTAATCAATTAGCTGTCCATCTGATTCCTCTGGATGGCTACAGGAAATACCCTAGTAGTGTAAATAGGTTTCTTTCAGTTTTAAACAAATCAAATGTTTCTAAAGGGTGTTTCATTAAAAGGTTTTCAGTCTTCTGAATGGAGGTCTGAAGCACATGCCTGCATGTAGAGAGCCAACAGGAAGCTGTCAGAGCCACAGGAGGCTTTGCCAGCACCAAAACACATTCTCCAAGAGACAAAGCCATTGACAAACAAAGATGACACAAACAGACAGATAAAAAAACATAGATGCTCTACTATCAGAAAAACACAAAAAAACACAAAGGGCAAAACAGAAAAGGAGGGAAAACTAGAAAAGGAAGTAAACAGACGCACAGCCCCACCTGACATTCACTCATTGGCTCCTCTTCCTTAGTTTCCACCTTCTTGTCCAGCGTTTCCCCAGCAAGCAGTGACTCCAGCACAGGGCCGTCTGGGATGCCCCCCTCCTTCTTTAGCGAAGTCTCATAGTCTGTATATTTAGAGACAATGTTAAAACAATGTTAGTGAGCAGATCTCAAATACAGGTACATGTGTATTGGTGAGCTGATGGAAACTACAGTTGGCTGGGTTAAAAAACAAAGGAAGTACTGTACAGGCATTAAAGATCAGCTGCATGTTGAAATCACAAAAAGGCAATTTGTGGATTCTACATTAAAGAAAATGTAGGTCCTTGTCAACAACAGGCAGGGTTTCAATACATAAGTAACAACGCAAAAGTCATAAGTAAAGATTAATCTTTTGCAATAGGGTTAAAAGCACACAGGCAGTTGACATCCCATAGTCATTCAAAATAAAGATTGATTAAGTCTACTGTTTATACACTTTCAGGTCAAACATTGTGAATAAAAATAGCTGAACCAAAATGTTCTGCAGCCGTCTACTGGCAAATTTAAAAACCTATAGATCAATGTTAATCATGCCTGCCTTCATGTTACCTTTAAATTAAAGTTAACATGTGTTCAACTTCAAAAATTATAAACCTACGTTTCTTACACCTAAATGTTGCATTTCAATTTTCTGGAAAATAGATTTTTTTTTTCATTGGTCAACCCTTTTCTCAAATTTTAAATGCCGTCTTGATTGGTTCACCATTAATCAGACCACTTTGGGCGTTAGGTAAACCAAAGTTTTAAAAGATTATAGTTTTAAATCCAAGGAAATTTTCCATCAAGCCATTGCTGTGGTTTGAATCCCTTCGAATGAGATACCAGAGAAAATGTATGAAGCATAGAAAAATGCAGCATTCCCCCTTCCCAATATGTTGCTGCACACTGCTGGTCAGCTGGCCATCAGAGAGCTACCACACTTTTTTCCTGTCTGAAAAGAAACAATAAATCCACTGTCTGGATATTTTTCCACTTGTGAAAGCCCCTGATAGTCTTGGTGTGAAAGCCGACGTTTTCACACCATAGTGCCCATCCATCACTATGATTGAGGCAACACTGTTTTGAGTCTGCAGTGTTCAAACTGCTATTGGACTGTCTGCAGGCTAGTTACCTAAACCACCTAAGCTGACTATATAACCAACTGCTTTAGAAAGAGCAGAACGACAAAAGGCAGAATATTCCACTGGATCTGATCCTTGGGTCCTCGTTGACCTTTTGGTTCCTCTTAGAGATACTGGTTCAATGACTCGTGGAGCTCCCAGTGGGAATCGAAGCTGGTTTAAGTGAAACATCTCTGGTACTTCTCTGTATGAGGAGTCAACATGAGGAACTCCTTACCTGCAGAACTAAAACTAAACTCTGATTGGCCTCATTTTAGATAAACATGAAAGAACCAGATATGCTGTCATAAATGATTGCCACCATTTTTTACTTATTTTGATGGTGATTTATTATTATTATTATTATTATTATTATTATTATTATTATTATTATTATTTTGTTTCATATTGTTTTGGTCTAATTGTGTTCTGTCTTTTTACTCTGTTTTGTACTTTGCATTTCTGTTATAAGCCCAGTTAGGTACATGTATTAGCCTAGATTAGGAATATTAGGGTGCACAGTATTTGTAAATGCTAAATAATTGTTCCCTAGAAAGAAACAAATAAATGAAATAAAATAAATAAAATAGGGTTCAGCCCTCTTGCCTATTAGTAATGAGAAATAAAAGGTAAACGTGGTGTTCAATGTAAATTCCCAACTTCTAATATACACATTATGAACTGTTCTCACACATGCAACGTGGTTTGTAATTGTATTCCTCCCCCCAAGTCAACACTGCGGAACCACCCTTTGTCTTTTAGGGCATATCTCTATCATCTTTGGCCATCTAGACACTCAGTTATCTCCCCATTTGTCTTTGCAAAATATCTCCAGCTCAGCCAAGAGGATGGCAAGCATTTGTGAACAGCAATTTCTAAGGCTTGCCACAAATTTTCAATTTAATTCTCAATTTATTTTAGTTCTGGACTTTGATCTAAACGTTTTCATTGTGGATCTGGCTGTATGATTAGAGTCATTGTTCTGCTGGAAGTTATACCCCTGCTCCAGACTTAGGTATTTGCAGCCTCATAACAGGCCAGCAGTGTCCTGTTTGTTGTTGTAATGTGCCAAAGAGTCTTAAAAAAAAAACAAGCCACGGTATGTGTGTAAAGAGCAATACAGACCTATTCAGTAAATTAAAATTTTATTGAAAAGTTAATTTATTTCAATAACTTCATTCAGTAAGTGAAACTAATTACACACAGAATGATGATTTTAAGCCTTTATTTCTATTAATTATGTTTATTTTTTACTTATAGCTAATGAAAAATTACATCAGACCAGTAACAAAAAAAACATTTTAATACAGAAATGTGGGCTTAATGAAAAGCATGTTTGATGCCTGCTTAAAGGTTATTTTCAAAAGGTAATTTTAGTCTATTAAGAAATCTCATATGGGTGATTTATATCTTTCTGTTAGTGTAAAGCCTAATGAAAATGCACAGTCTTTTCTCATACTCACCAATTTTGAACTCGATAGGTAGAAGCCGTGGGTCCTCCAAGATGTTTAGCCGTCTCTTCTTGCGCCAGCACCGAGCAGGGTAAGTGTACAACTGGCCTGGAGCATGACCTGAAACACAACGTGATTTACAGCGTGTTAGAAAAAATACAATGAAACTGACTGAAGTTTTAAAAACTGTGAAGTTTATCTGTAAGTGCTAAACTCCTAAAGCACATATTTCTAGTAGCAGCTCCCAGCCAGCCTACAAACACAAGCACACAAGGGCATTCCTCCTTAGAGTAGTTGGTGCTAGCGGCGCATCGTTGCCTACAGGGGTGTCTGAATCCTCGCCAAAATACATTGACGTTACAGAAAAAGAAGACGCGCTTAGGAAATACCCTTTGGGGAGAGCTGGAAACATGGGTGAGGGGGAAGACGCCTTGAAAAAAAGACACCAGAAATGAAAAGAGTGAAGGTAAGAAGGAGAAATGATAGCAGAATAGCTAGCAAACACAAAACCAGTGGTCTGCAACCTGTGGCTCCAGAGTCACTTGTGGCTCTTTTGCCACCCAAATTTGGCAAAAGAGCTACCTTAACAAAACTGAGCAACAATTATACATAAAGCAATGATTTTAAATTTAAAGGCTAGCATTAGCAGTTCATCTTTTTATGTGGTGATAATTTTCGGTCTTATTTTTGTTTCTTTTTATTTCTTAATGTAGGCTCCTCTCTTCATCCATCCATCTATGCATGGATCTTTTGCTCCTTCCCTCCATCCCCTTCTTTACAGCTTTTTTTCGGGAAAAACACTGGCTTCAAAAAATCTTAAAAACACCCCCCGCTAAAACGCCCGGTTTTTTTAAAATCCCCAAAAAAAACATGGGGGGGGGGCCATGAAAAATCCTCTCCCCAAACCCTTTACAATCAATGAAAAAACCCCCAAAAAAATCTTTTTTAAAAAAATAAAACCTTAAAAAGGGGCAATAACCTACCCCTTCAAAAGTGTGCAAAGACATTCCCCCCAAAAAATTTTCTCTTATATTAAAAATATACCTTTTTTCTAAAAAAAAAGAATTATTTCCCCCAAAAAAAATTAAAAATCTTTTTTAAAGCTTTTTAATTTTTTTATAAATTTAAAAAAGGTCCCTCATTTTCCCCAATGCTCTATTTAATTTTGAAGTTTAAGGCTAAATTTTTTTTGGTTGAAAAATGGTGTCAAATTTTTCTGGCTGCAAATGTTTCTAATTCTGCCAAAAAAATGGCAATCCCATGAAGGGAAATTCCCGGAGGAGCTTCTCAACCAGCCACATACACACACCTGGTCCACGATGGTTCTTCTCCATCCAGATGTAGCAATTGCTCTGGGCCACGCCGGTCTGGGAATCCAGGAAGGGGAGCCGCATGGAGCGCTCCGCACACAGACGGGCATTGTAGCTGCGACAGTGTTCAATGGCCTCCTTATAAAACTCCTCTCCGAGACTGAGAGCCAACACAGAGAGAGGAAGAGTGATGGAGAGAGCCCAAAGGTGAGTGATGAGGAAGAAACACACACTGGCATCAGCAGAGGAAAAACCAAACGGAGAGTTTCACGTTGACTTTCAGGAATGTGTAGAGGGCAGGTATTTAAGTGAGTGTGTGTGCTCAGGCTTCATGTTACACTTACAGGAAGCATATGTGTGCAAGTCAGAAGGGGCAGTGGGTGCACACAGTGTTTGAGTGTATGGTATGTGCGCATGTGTTGCCATGGAGATGCCCAGTCCTTTCAGCAGACAAGCTGGCATCTACACCCAGCACTCACATGCTCAAGCTGTACACTAAAACTCTACAGCACAATAGATCACCACCAGAGTGTTTTCTGCACTGTATTCTCTGACTCGTAGAAGTGAGTGTTTGATTAACATTCAGTGGAATAATCATCTCGTTCCCACCCCCACCTCCCCTCCCTCCGACTTACCTGTTCTTGATGACTGCACCTCCAGATTGCCTGCAGGGGGAAGCAGTAGAAGAAGAAAAAAAAACAACAGATGTGTGGTGAGTCATTCGTTCACCCCACCCCAATTTCCTCCACATTTTGTTTAGCTTTCCAACACTTCGCCTTCACTTTTTTTCTCCACTCGTTTTTTTCACCTTGCAACATCTCTTTCCATGTTTAACTTTCACACTCTAACTCTCTATGCTTCTTTCCTTTTTTTTATTTTATTTCATCATTCTTCGCACTTCTGTCTCTTTTTTTCCTTTTTCCTGTTAATCACTCGTCTCCAGTGTCTTCCCGCTGAGTGCAGACATCAAGGTCACTCAGCTACACAGACTGTAGATACAGGACACACAAAACCACACACACACTGAGTTACAGTGCAGAGCCAAAAGCGGCCTCGCAAAAATAGTGCAGAGTAGCTGCTGGTAGCGATTTGTTCAATTTTTTTCACTTTTGTTTTTTTTTTTCTGGTGCTGTCGCCAAAGAGCAAGACTGACTGATTGATTTTTTTACACAAAGGGAGCTCGCTGCAGATGTAGATGTGTGAAAAATCTGTTTTTGGCTGCACATGGTGTGGTAAAAGTCGTACAAGTAAAGAAAACGTGAAACAAATGAGGATGAGGCATCTTTATATATTTAGACATACAGTAATAAAGCTGTGTGAGAAGAAGGCATTCAGGCAGACTGATAAAAATTTTCCCTCCTTACAGATTTCTTCTGTTTTTGCTTTTTTTTGTCACACTTAAATGTTTAAGATCCTCAAACAAATGTTTATATCAGACAACGATAGAAAGAAAGAGCAGTTTCCAAATTAAGACTTAATTTATTAGGGAGAAAAAAGCTATCCAATCCAATCTGGGCATATATAAAAAAAGTAATTGCCCCCTAACCTAATAACTGGCAGCAACAACTGATATCAAGTAAAAGTATAATGGGGAATATTTTGCATCGCCGTGGCTGAGTTGGGATTGTTTGGAAAGCTTTTTCCTCTTAAAAAAATTAAATAATATTTTGAGGTTATCAGATTATCTGTGTCTGATATTGAAATTGCATTGATAATCTGAAACATTTAAGTATAACAGAAAAGACAAGACAGAAGAAATGTGTAAAAAGAAAAATACTTTTTCATCTGTGATAACGGTTCTGCAAAAACTGAATCATGAGGAAGAAAAAAACACAACCGTTCACCCATCCATCCCCCCACATGACCCTGCAAGGACAGGGTCACATGGCTGCTGCCTGTCTCCAGCAGTCATTGGGCGAGACCCGGGGCGCACCCTGGACCGATCGCCAGTCCGTCATAGGGTAACACAGAGACACACGGGACAAACAATCTTCCACACTCATACCTAAGGGCAGTTCAGAGTACTAAGTTGACCTAACCATCAGGTTCTTGGACTGTGGGAGGAAGCCAGAGTTCCCAAGGAGAACACGCAGACTCCATGGAAAAAGATCCAAGGGCGGGATTCCTTGGATCAAAGCAAGATCTTCTTGCTGCAAGGCAACACAGCTACCAACTGCATTACCGTCCAGCCCACATACACAACCAGTCTTCAATTTTAATGGAGCAAACCAAAGGAAGCGCTGTAAATACCGACTGCCATGTTTAACATTAATGTATAGGGAAACATGATTAGTGTTGGTGAGGGACCTTGCCAAATAATTCATGGCATTTCATGTACAGTGATAAAAGAGGTAGAAAAAGATCCCAAGTATCAGCTCTGGACTCCAATCAGGTATTTTCAAATGACCTGTGTCAAAGTAGCTGTCTGCATTCCATCCCTGATAGCTGTTGTTTTACATCAGCTGCCCCACAGAAGCCGTCAGCTGCCGGAAGATGCTGTGATGGAGTGTGCCAACCTGTGCTGCTGACATATCTGCAGTTTAAACTATTTTGAACAGAAAATTAAAGCAGCTCAGCCTCTATTTATTTAACATAGCAGTTCAGGTGTTTATTAAGGTTACTGAGAAAGAGCTGCATGGTCACGTATGAGTTCACCCAACTAACTGTCACAGCAACATGAAAAGACTCTCCTCTTGACACTGCAGAACCAACACAGCTCTTCCTAAGCTTGACAAAGGCTCACTTGCACAGACTAAAAAAGGTCCTGCACAAAATATAATAAATGTATCATCATCACAGTATCACTGTATGCACTATCAATACTGCTTGGACTGCAATGACTATTAGCTATTTATACAAGTAGCATGTTCTTTACGCCAGTAATATATTGTAATATATTGTTATATTGTTTTTATTTTACTTATGCCTGATTTTTAATACAGCATAAGGGTATTAAGATCTTCTGGCGATGCCTATAAGAAATTATAACTTACTAGTTTGATTGCTAAAACAGTGTTTGTTCCAAGATGTAACTTTTTCAATAACAGCTTGTTGATGAGATGGAAACAATGTCTTTTTTCCCATATGCTAAATAGACTATTCATTATCTGGAGTCTACATCTTCAATGAACCCAAAGCAGAAACATTGTTCAGTTAAGTATTTGTTCATGTACAGTATTACCACATTCGCCAATATTGTCACACATCATGCCTTTTTTTTTAATACCTCGTAGCCCTAGTATGAAATTTGATGTGAATGCAATTGGCTTTTACACAGAAAAATGAAATTCTAATTATAGCCCGATGTAACTGCTTAGCCTCATGGCACCCTAGCACCCCTAATGGAACGTCATTGTGTACAATGCAGGAAATACAAAAAATGATGGAGGATATGAGGAATTTAAACAGTGGCTGGTTCAGGCACACTAGTTGTGCACAAAGGACTGGTCTAGCAGTGCAGCATCACAGAAACAGTGGCTACACTAGAGAGATAGTTCACTTCAAGCACTTTAAAGAGACATCTACCAAAAAATAACAAGATCATGTACAAAGTCTAATATTCTGGACATTTTTTGGGTGCCTTAACAACAATATTGGTAGGTTAAAAATTTATATTTTTTTATTAGTAGTAGTAGTAGTAGTACTGCTATTATTGTTGTCGTTGTTATGATGATTATTGTTATTATTATTATTATTATTAAATGTTTTGCACTGAAGCA